>OZ014523.1:430189484-430676484 GCA_963966055.1 Lathyrus aphaca | reverse complement strand
CTATTCTCTTCTGCGCCACTTACGCGTTTGTACCAGGATGGAAATCCCGGGAGCGACAGCTGGCGACTCTGCTGGGGATCGAACCCAGAATCTCTGGTTTCCCTTGTAAGTCTCTCCTAGCGCTTATGTGTTTCTGTTTCTTTGGGTGTTGGATGTTTGTTGCTGTGTGTTGTATTTTACTGTTGTTTATTTACAATTTATTTTACAGCTTTATTTACAGTTTTCAGTATTTATTTCCTGCATCATATATTATTACTGGACTGTCTGGACTGGATCTTCTGTTTGGTGGGTTTGGGTGTTACTTTATTTGAGAGATGAGCTCATTACCACGACTCGAGTGCACCTTAGGACTTAGATTGGTTCCACTTTAGCCTCATGAGATCTTGTCATGGGGGTAGTAGTGAGTTCCACACCCAGATTTGCGACCGTCTTGGAAATGTCTTGATTTGGGGATCTTCCTCTCTCATTTCATAACCTTGACAGTTATGTGCAGCTGGGGACCGATCATTGAGAACCTTGTGGAAACATCCCTCTTTAGTGATGACAATGGCAGACCACATTTTGTGGCAAACCCATTCGCATCTGAGGGCCCACCTGGGACTCACATAGGCTGACCTTGTTTCCTGGACTCAGCTGAGGCCTCCCTGCGTAGTATATAATGCCAAACGGATTCCCTGATTTGGTCATGAGCCATTTCTCGGAGATGGTGAAAGTATTATTGCTATTCGGCTTTGAGAGTCCGTGATGTTTGACCCGGAGCATACCAGTAAGATTGGGAGGGGTTTACAGGTTTGCAGGAACCCTTGGCCTCTACATACCCTCATTATCAGTGGTCCTTATTATGATTTCTAATTCTATGGTCCTATGGTTCTGGTGTTCTGGTTTTCTTGGTACTGTGGTTCTGAGATCTTCTATCAGAGAGTTGTGATTCAGAGGATTTTTGGTTAGCAGTTGATCAGAGGGTCCTTGTGTTCAGTGTCCAGTATCCAGATGGTCCCAGATTGATCATATGCCTGCATTGCATCTGCATTTGCATCATTCTTGCATTAACTGTTTATGTTTCCATTTTTTAGGTCATTGTTCATAATCATCTCCCAGTTCTGGTAAATCTTATCTCCAGATGGCAGAAATCAAAAGAGTTACAAGGAAAAAGAATGTTCACTATACTTTTCTTCAACCTGAAGTCAGAAGTGTTCAGAAATTAGCAGGTCTGATGAATGACCAAGTCTTGGGCAATTTCAGGAAAAGATATGGCCAGATATTGAAGTATGTGGACAAGCCCACTGCAGACCAGAAGGACAGTTTGCATACCTTGTTGTAGTTTTATGATCCCCTGCTGCGTTGCTTTGTGTTTCCAGACTACATCTTAGCTCCTACCTTGGAGGAGATTGCCAGCATTCTGAATGTTCCAGTCAGAGAGATATTTCCTTTCTATGGATCTGAGGTGGTGCTTAAAGAAGAAGACATAGCCAAAGTTTGTCGTTTGTTAGCTGCTACAGTCAAGAAGGCTCTGAAGGATAGTGAAGGCAAAGGACTCCCTTGGAGTGTGCTCATACCAGAGGCAGAGAAATATGCTAAAGAGGGTAGTTGGGGTGACTTTGGTGCTTTGTTGGCTTTGATGGTGTATGGGTCCAGCTTGTTCCCGGGAGAGAAAGAATTTGTAAGCTTGGAAGTGATCTTTATCTTTACCAAGGGCAATCCTGTGCCAACTCTTTTGGGTGACTTCTACTACAGTGTTCATTACAGGAATGAGAAGGGTAGAGGTGGACCAGTAGTCTGTTGTGCTTCATTGTTTGCTGAGTGGTTTTCCAGACAACTGCCAAAATCAGGTGCTTTCAAGGAAATGAGGGATGAGTGGAGATGGTCAAGAAGGTTGATGGGGTTAACTGCTGAAGATATTTCTTGGGGATATGACAGAGATCTGCTAGGTAAGGAATTGCTGGTCAGTTGTGGAAGATTTGCTGGAGTGCCTTTGCTGGGAAGGAAGGGTGTGATCAGTTATCATCCAACATTAGCCAGGAAGCAATTTGGTTACCCTTTGAGGGATCCTCCATAGATGGAAGAGTTTGCTGAGTCTTTGTATTTTCCTGTGGAAGGAAACAAGGAGTTAGTTCTACAAGCCTCCCAAGCTTGGGCTCACAGGATAAGGAAGGGTAAGAAAGACTTTGGCAGAATAGATCCCAAGGCGTATCCACCTTTTGTTGCATGGTTGCAAAAGCATGTAGAAGAAGTTCTCATGCCTTTCTCAGTAGAAGCTCCACTTTATCCCAGAGAAGTTCCAAGCCAGAGTAATGTCTCCCTTGAAGAGTACAAGAAATTGGAAGCTCAGCTGCATGAGGTTCGAGTGGAGAATGCTGAAATGGTAAGCCTGTACCATCTTGCCAACAGGGCCAAAAATGAAGCCGAAGGAAAGCTGCAGAAGATCCAAGACTCTCTGGAAGCTAAAGAGAAAGACTTTGCTGGAAGGGAAGCTCACTTTCACAGGTTGGGTATGATGGAAGCAAAAAGAGAAGCTGAACGCAAAAAGACTTTGAAGACTCTCAAGGAAGCTCGTCAATCCATTGTTTGGTTGCAAGGCCAAAGGGAGGAAGAGCAAAAGAAGTTCAAAGAGAAAGAAGAGTTCTTTGAGGTACAAATGGCCTATAAGAAGGAAGAGGTGGAGCAAGTCCACAACATTCGAAGGGAAAAGACTCGACAGTTAGCACAAAGCCAATTGGCTTTGGAGGAAGCACGAAAATAAATTGAAGAGCTCAAGCTAAGAGCAGGTGTCAAGAAGAACAGAGCAGAGGTGGCTGCAGAGGAGCCTGGGTCCTTAGTCTAGTTTATTTTTCAGATTACCTACAGACCCGTTGTAGGAGTCTTGCTTTATTTTTGTCTTTTATTCATGTAATGGCTTGTAACCCTTCGGGGAATATTTCTGTTTGTGTTCTAACTTTTGGCCGGCAGTTGGTTTATCCATGATATACAGTATTAATGTGCAAATTATCTTTTCTGAATGTGCAAGGCTCATTTGTCTGCTACTGCTAATATCTGAACATTCTTCAAAGAGAAAGCTTGAAAGTTAATACTCAAAGTGACTGTCTGGAGTAGATACCAGAACTGGGGCATGCAAATGCTTAAAACTTGGGAACATGAGCAGTTACATTGCATTGCATATGACGTGTTTGTTTGTTTTGCAGGTAGTACTTCAGTTTCTAATGTTCTTGTTGTTTCAGGCACTATAGCTCCCAGGAAAGTTCGAGAACAGCTAGTTGCACACAGATATCCAACAAAGGTCAACAGAGAGAGAATCATGGATCAAATGCAAGCTGACTTAGCTGATTTGAGGCTGAGGATGGACAATTTCATGACCTTGATGGCAGGCATGGGTCAGAATCAAGAACGTCTGCGGGAGTTGATAGAAAATGGTCAAGCCATGAACAACGGTACTGCTGATGGAGGTAATCGTAACGGTGCGGGCGCCCGTCAGGTTGAAATCCATGTAACACAGCCAGGGGTTACCATAATCAATTATGGACTGAACAATGTGCAAATAGATGGTTAGGACGAACAGTTCACTCTGCTGGACGAAACTGAAGGCCAGGGGGCTGAGATGAACAGGAAGTTTGAGGAGATGGCATAACAGATCAAGGCTATTAAATCCCAGAATTCTTTGGGATTCGATATTACTGACTTGGGCTTGGTTCCAGGGGTTAGAATCCCTTACAAGTTCAAGGTTCCAACTTTCGAGAAATACAATGGCACAGCATGCCCAAAGACCCATCTTCAGTCCTTTGTAGGAAGGATCGCTGCCCACACTGATGATGAAAAGCTATGGATGTACTACTTCCAGGACAGCCTGGTTGGGGCCTCCCTGGAATGGTATATGAAGTTAAGCAGAGTCAACAATAAGAGCTGGAAGGACCTGACATAGGCTTTTGTGAGACAATACCAGTATAATTTGGACATGGCTCCAAATCGCACTCAATTGCAACACATGTCTCAAACTGCTAAGGAGGGATTTAAAGAATATGCTCAGAGGTGGCGTCAGCTCGCTGCCAGAGTGCAACCGCCACTGCTGGAGAATGAGATGGCTGATATGTTTATGGGGACATTGCAAGGTGTGTTTATAGAAAGATTGGCGTCTTGTTCGGCTACCAAGTTCAACGATATAGTAATTGCTGGAGAGAGGGTTGAGACATTGTTAAAGATGGGAAAGATTCAGGATACAAGCGCGAGCAGCTCGAATGGAGCAAGAAAAGCTTTCAACGGACCCCCGAGAAGAAGGGAAGGTGAGACCAATGTTGTGTTTGGCCGAGGACAGGGCCGAGGATATAGAAAACCATATGAACAAGTGGCAGCAGTCACAATTCCTTCCAGTCCTGTGCAGCAGGTACAACCTCAACAACAACATCAACAATAGCAGCTACCACGTAGCAACTATCTGTCGCACCTTGAAAAATAAGACCTCGCGATAAAACAAATTATCGCGGATTAAAACAACAGAGTTGCCACCAAACTTATTTTATTCCAATTAAGGAAAAGGAAAATATCGAGAAACCTTTTGAAAAAAGCGGATAGAACAAGGTCTTTGAAACCAGATTCTAGATTCGGGAGTCGATTCCGTAAGGGGAAGGTATTAGCACCCCTTACGTCCGTTGTACCCAACGGGGACCTCTTAGTTTAACTTGCGATCTAATGTTGACTTATGCTTTCTATTTTCTTCGAATAATAAAATAAATGCAAAAGATTCTAATATAAGGTTAATAGGAGAAATGGGTTATTTTATTCCTAGGGTGCTCGGCAAGGAGTAAGATCCGTGTGCCTACGTATTCCCTTGTGCAATGGGAAAGTCAGAGCTTCGTAGTTCGTGGTACTAAGGTTGATCGGTTTGATTTAATGAACAGTTATTTAAATCGCATTCTACTGCTAAGCGTTGGCTTGTCTGCTCGCGATAGGAGGCTGAAGCGCTAGCTTGTTTGAGATAGAAAGGACTTAAATAATGTTCGCTTAAGAAAAATGTTTGATTTAATTAATGTTTTTTATGAATGAAAGGGTAAATAAACTGCGTCTTGAAGAGCGGGCCTCAGGAGAATTTATTCGAGAATTCGAGGAATGCGAGATTCCAGAATTCAATTCTTTCATTATTTGATATGTGGATTAAATATTTTAAGTTACGGAAGGTCGAATGAACTGCGTCCCGCGGGGCGAGCCTCGGGAGTGTTCATTCAAGAATTCGAGGAATGCGAGACTCCAGAATTCAATTTATCCGTTATTTTGATTAAAAATATTCGAATGATTTGCGTTCGGAAAAAAATGATGGCGAGGCACGATGCTCGGCTTACATTAATTTGTGATTCGATTAAATTAACAAATTATAATAATCATAAATAAGTAAATTAGATTGCAATGTAAAATTAATTAAATTGTAATAAGGTTGCAAGATACAAATAATTGAATTAAATTGACAATAAACTTAATAATACGTTTAATAATTGAAATGATATGATAAAAATAAAAACTAAATTAAACTTATTTTTTTATAATTGAATAAATTAAATAAATAAATAAAAAATTTGCCTCATATTAATTAAACTCTCCAATTAAAATATTGGAAAATTTTAATGCGTTTTATATCATTGGCCCCGAAAAAAAAATATTAAATTAAATTAAATACGAATGGAATGAGAAAAACAAAAATATTAAATTAGGTTAAAATATTATAAAATATTTTTAACTAAACTAATTAAAATAATAGGGGGAGGGTGCAAACCAGATTCGAGTGTATGTTTGGCAGGATTCACAACCTCTTGAGCTTGAAGGCCCAAAAAATAGAAAAAACATAAGAAAGAACAGGAGATGCTGTGAATTTGTGAGGAGGTGTGCATAGCAGAAGGCGTTATGGGTCAAAGTTGCATCAAAGAAAGCCCAAGTTTCAAAATTAAAACAACAAAAAAACATTATTCTTAAAGAAATAAATCACCTAAAGCAAGGTTTTATTTATTTTTAAAAAATTAAAAAAACGGTGGAAACAAAAATAGGGGAACACAAAAAGCAAACACGATTTTCAAAACATATATTCTTATGCCAAAACAGGCTTTGAAAATAACAGAGACCCACCATTGTATCAGCGGTGCTATTTCCCTCAAATGACTTCACCGGCGGCGACAGCGGTCAGATTCTTTCTCGCTCGGCTCTCTCCGCTCTCGCACATCTTCCTCTCTTGATTCTCGCTATGGTTTTGTGTGATGCTTCACGGTTTTCTGGGCTTTAAGAAAGACGCGGCTAGTTCGTTCGCGGTGGGTTATTGCGGCGGAGGTTTGCGTTTGCGCGGTGGCCACGGTTTGAAGGTGGTTGGGTTTCTGCGTCTTGAAAAAGGGTTTGTGTCGGTGACGGTTTTCGCGGTGGGCTCTTGTAACTCGCGGTTCGTTTCTCAGATTCGCTCGGATGCTCACGGCTCGGTTGACTCGCTAATAGAGGTCGGGAGATGGTGGTTGATTTCTGCGTTTAAAGGCACATGAGTTAGGTTGTTCTATGCAGACTGAAGGTGATGAACGACTCATTCTTATGTTTGTTTTTTAGGTGAACGATCTGTGTAGGTGAGTTTTGGATGCTGTTACGTGTTTTCTTTTGCGATTCTCTGTGAGTGATTTGTTAAATCCGTGGATGGTTTGGTAAAAAAAATGGTTATTACTATTGAAGCTTGGCTTGATTTGGCAGAATTTGTTTTAGTTTTCCAAGCTCTCCAATAAAAGTGAATAAAGGATGAATTTATAGGGAGGTTAATGAGGGTAAAATAGGAAAGATTGGGGAGAAAGATAATAAAGATTGAGCTGGATTTTTTGCTGAGCTTTTGTTATTGGGTGGAATGTTGAAAGAGTGGAGGAAATGGTGGTTGTACAGGTGATGATGTTTTGTGCCGGTGTGAGCTGGCTGTGTGGTGCAAGAAAAAAGGATGTGAAGTGTTGTGTATTTTTGCTGAGTGGAAAAAAATGCTGCGGATAACTAACTATTGGAATAAAAAAATTTGTACACATCAATTGCAAATGGAAATCACTATACACATACTGGCACCTAGACAAAGTTAAATTGTTTTCTTTTAAGACATAATAATAATAATAATAATAATAATAATAATAATGAGATATAATAATTATAAAAAATAATAATGGTAATAGAATGTTTTAATAAAATAATAATAACAGTAACATAAATACTAAAGAATGATAATAGTTAATGCTAATAATAGATTTTTTGATATTTGATAATAAGCTTAATAAAATTGGACTTAATTAAAAAATTTAATAATATAATAAAACTAAAAAAATATTTTTTATTTTGTTTGAATAATAGAGAAAAATGAATTATTTATAAAAACAACTTAAAGTAGAATAATTGAAAAAGTAAAATGAGATGGATTATGGGATCACATAACAGACCTCCACACAACACATTGATTTTTAGAAACAAAACCGTACACAAACTTGTCGCACAAAAAAGAAATAACACATTTTTAGAATTTTCGAATACCAGATAGAAAATAAAATATTACATGTATTTGGATTTTCTTTTGTTTGGAATATATCGGTAAACAGAAAATAAAGGTAGGACAAATTTGGGGTATGGCAGTTGCCCTTATCGAATTGGTTTAGACCGAGCAAGATGAACTGGCTCACGTTCAAACTTTCAAGGTATAAGACAATTAGATACTAACAGACTCTGAATTTGTCCGACAAAAGAAATGCACAAAGATAAAAGCAAATGACTGAAAACTGGAAAAACGGGTGACACAGCGAAGAAATAAGTTGACAGAATAAATCAATTATCACTAGCGGATGATAAAGCGAGTAACTAAAAATAAGATCACTTATCACCAAAGGATGATAAGGCGAGTGACTGAAAATAAAATCACTTATCACCAAAGGATGATAAGGCGACTGACTGAAAATAAAATCACTTATCACCAGAGGATGATAAGGCGAAAGACAGAAAAAATGAAAGAGTTACTATCAACAGAGGATGATAGGCGAGAGACAGGAAAATAAAGAATCACTATCAACAGAGGATGATAGGCGAAAGACAGAAAAATGAAGGATCACTACCAACAGAGGATGATAGGCGAAAGACAGAAAAATAAAGGATCACTATCAACAGAGGATGATAGGCGAGAGACAGGAAAATAAAGAATCACTATCAACAGAGGATGATAGGCGAAAGACAGAAAAATGAAGGATCACTATCAACAGAGGATGATAGGCGAATGACAGAAAAATGAAGGATCACTATCAACAGAGGATGATAGGCGAAAGACAGAAAAATAAAGAATCACTATCAACAGAGGATGATAGGCGAATGACTGAAAATAAAAAACACTTATCACCAGAGGATGATAAGGCAATGAACTGAAAATAAAATCACTTATCAACAGAGGATGATAAGGCGAATAATTGGAAATAAAATCACTTATCAAGAGAGGATGATAAGGTGAAGGACTGAAAATAAAATCACTTATCACCAGAGGATGATAAGGAGAAGGACTGAAAATAAAATCACTTATCACCAGAGGATGATAAGGCGAAGGACTGAAAATAAAATTACTTATCACCAGAGGATGATAAGGAAAATGAAATTTAAATACGGCCATTGAATCCGCCGAGGAGATGCCTGGAATCTTCGATTAATATGATCCTGACCTCCGTTGGGGAAAGGACTGGAAACTTGTGTTGATCCTGGATCCTGAATTATGCAACTATGCTTGAGTGTTTTTGAAATGGTATTCCATGATGATGGAGATACGATGCAAGTGCTTATGTACTGAGATGTAAGTTAAAACTGCTAGGGAAAATAAAAAAGTCTGATTTATTTATGTATGCAAATGATGCACGTGTTGCAAATGATTGATGTAAATGATGCGTATGACATTGAGGATGCATAATGATGCATATGAGCGATTTAAAGGTGCCAGCTTGGTGGACTTTTGGTTTGGTAGTTTCCAATAATGATTGGACTTTGGGTGGGTGGAGGGCTTGATTCCCTGACACTCGATCTTCGACAACGTATGATCAGAAGATGGACCTGAATGCTCCAAGTTCGGTTATTTGCTGATGAGCAAAACGACTGGATTGAAGCATAAGAACTGATTTGCTTTGAATGATTGCCAACGTCCAGCAAAATCTGCTTGTTTAGATGGGGAGAAGAGATGAGAAGATTTTCTCCTTGTTTGGTTTCCCCTGCCTGTAGGGTATTTGAAATAAATCTGATGGGGAATCTTTGACAATGGCCATGACATGATCTGCCCCAGTGTCTGGATTTGGTAGGTGTCTGCCCCTGATTGAGTCTTTGAAGGTGATTTTGCCCCTGATTGAGTTGTTAAGAATGATTTTCCCCCTTATTGGGATTGCATTGATGTCAAGCACTAAATTGCAATTAAATTATTCATACACAAATGGTAGTGTTAATGTAAAGTTCATGAAAGTTTTGAAAAAGTCAATTTATTTGAATGATTGTGATAGTGTGACGGATGGACCGTTAGTCCAAACGAGGTGCTGATTTAGAAAGTGCGTTAAAGATGCAGCAAGAACAATGTGCAAACGAGATTAAAGATTAGCAAATATATGGGAGTCAGTTTACGCAACCTTGTTGGTAGCATGCTTTCAGAATAAACCCTGCCTCAATTAGGTCTTTTGAGGGTTGTAACGTGGTTTGGTTAATGGTTTCGAGAAACAAAAGATATAAGGCTCAAATTTTGATTTGTACCCATCCCTTCTTCGTTATATTCTCCAGTCCTATGTTCAGTTAACTCTACACATGCATTTGTTTTGACTTTGCAAGAGTGAAGATGAAGCTTCAAAGTTTGCTTGAAGATGGCAGTCATCTTATTTTGCTGGTGACCATTTGATTCTTGATTTGGTGGTCACTGACATTTGTTTTTCTTTTGCTGAGGATTTGAGTTCCTCTTTTGATTTGTTCCTTTTTTTGTCGACTAAGTTTCCCTTCGGGTGCTCAACTTAGTGATTTTCATTTCTATGTTTTTTGTATTTTGTTGAATGTTGTGACTGCCAAGTCATTTGCTGATGGTCCTCCGACGGGATGTTTCATCTTGCGATTCAAAGGTGTAGTCAGGCTAACTGAACAACTACCCTTCCCCGGGTTAAATGTAAGGGTTGTATCCGAAAGAAACTCCTACTTCTAGGCTCAAAGTGGTTGACTAGGGATTAACTCCTTATATCTCCAGTGTTTGGGAATTTGAAAGAATGCATGTACATCACTGACGAGGTTTTTATCTGAAAGCATACCGCAACAGTTTATGGGTATTTCGTTTTCATCATCCTCCCTCAAATATTTGCTAAAGTGAAGTGAGGAAATATTTTTGTGATTTTTGTGATAAAGGATAAATATGAGCGAATGCGAATAAATTGATTCAAAACATGCATAAACATAACATTAACATAACCAAGTACAAACGATAACAATGTTCAGAGCAAATAGTACTTAAACAAACATTACAAAACAACAGGAATGCGGAAATAATAAATGGCACTGGCTGCCTTGATTTGAGGAATGAACTTCTCTTGATTGAATACTTCAAAGTTGGAGACTACTCAGCTTGGTCTTTAACAACCCCTTCAAATGTCTTCACTTGTTGGCACCATGCGGCGGCAATGGATTGTTCTGGACATTTGCATTTCTCGGAGTGAGGGTGAGATCCTTAGAGTTGCTCATATCCTGAACCATGTGTTTGAAGGAATGGCAGTTCTCAATTGTGTGACCTGGAGCGCCTTTGTGATACTCACAGCGAGCATTAGCATCATAATTCCGGGCGTTACCAGTCTGAGGTGGCATATCTTTCAAAGTAAGAGATCCTTTTGTCATCAGCTGATTAAAGATTTCAGAATATGTCATAGGTAGGGGATCAATATGCCTATCATATCCTCTTTGTTGATATGGTGGGCGCTGCTGAGGAGCGTGTTGTTGTTGTTGACCAGGCCGTTGTGGATAAGCCGGTTGCTGATATGGGTTGGGCGCATACTGCGCAGCTGCAATCATAGAATACAGACGTGGTTGATAAGCCATCTGAGGCGGAAATGGAGCTTGAATGGCCTGCTGATAAGGCATTGGAGGAGTTGGCTGATATGGCACAGGAGCATATTGTGCAGCAACAACATACGGATACTGGTAGTAGGTGTAACACGGTGGGAGAACTGACTTTAGTTAAATGTTGCTGATAGCAAGAGTCGCCACCGACTTTTATTTTATCCAAAAGGAAAGGGCATAAAAGAACATGAAAGACCTTAAAAAGATTTTGAGTTCGGGGGGTAGGTTATACAAAAGGAAGGTGTTAGCACCCTTTATATCCATGGTTATCCATGGGCTCTTAGTTACTTAGCTCACTTTAAACCGTTTTGAGAAAGGTGTAGTGTGTGATAAAAAATTTCTAAGTACTTTATAATGATCCTCGTATGGATGTATATAAAGACTTTGTTTTGAAAATTTGTTTGAAATGTGAAATGTAATGAAGTATTTTGAAAAAAGTGAGCAAGTACTTAAGAGGAACCTACCCTATAATAAGTCTTTACTATTCTTATATGTTCTTTCAATGGTAAGACTATCCCTATTATTAAGGAATAGGTAGTCATTACCTTGGATGTGATAAGGGACATGTATATGGATATCTGAATTTAGGCAACTGCAAGGTGTCTTTAGCAATTCGTAGGGACTTATCATCTTTTATTCGAAGGGACAAGATCATTTATCGTTGGCAACCTCGAAGGGACTTCATCTTATAAACTGAAGGGACTTGATAATATTTATGAAGGGACTTTGCTTAAGACACCTTACTTGACCTTAAAAATAGGCAACATGAGAGGTAACTGTAGATGTTAAGAATTGGCAGAATTTTTGACAAACAAGAAGTGTTGAACTTAGTTCAGGATGTCACACCAGATGTTGTGACATTGACAAACAGAGTAACTGTTAATGAATTTAGTTCAGACATCAGGATGTCACACCAGATGTTGTGACATCGTAAACCTGCTACCAGACTTAAATGATACATAACAGAAGTGAGTAAATTCAGGAGAATTTATCTGGAATTAATTGTGAATAGATAAGCACTACAAGGCGCATCTTTAAGGAGCTTAGTTATCTGACTTTAGTGCAACAGAATAACTAACTCACCTTGAATCAAGGAGGTAACAAACTAACTAACCCTAATTCAAGGTGATGACAGTGGGATTTATCAGGACTGGATAATGTGCAAAAAGCCCAAAAACCAAGCATCTATTTAAGGAACAGAAACTCTCAGAATAGAGTACGAAATTAAGAAGACTGTAAAGGGTGTTTGTGTTTAATAGCAGGTTTTAATTGTTTTATCACTTTATGAGCTTTTAAGCAAAAAGTGTATTGTGTCTTGATTGAAACTTTTAAGTAAGATCAAGCTGTTGTATTTTAAGTGTGACTTCAATTTTATTAATCATTGTAAAAGATCACTGTGTGATTGAGGGGGAGTGAGTAGGTACTCATATCTAAGTTGTGTCTTAGGTAGAAATTGTCTTGGGTAGATATTAAGTGAAGGATTAAACTGGTTGGTTTAATTCCAGAATTAATATTACTTATATTGGATTTCCTTCCTGGCTTGGTAGCCCCCAGATGTAAGTGTGGAGATACACTGAACTGGGTTAACAATTTCCTGTGTTATTTAATTTACCAGCACTTTAAGTTTTGTTTAAGTCTTCAAGTGTTTAAACATCTGATTCGACATCACGTACTTGATCCCAGAATTTCAATTGGCATCAGAGCAGGCACCCTGCCTGTTTAACTGGGTGAGATCTAGGGACTGCAAATTTTGGGAATATGGACAGAGATGTAGGATCTGTGAATCGACCACCTATATTGGATGGATCCAACTATGACTACTGGAAGCCAAGAATGGTAGCATTCTTAAAATCTCTTGATAGAAGGGCTTAGAAAGCAGTCAACAAAGGATGGGAGCACCTTGTCCAAGACAATAAGGATGCGGCAAAAGTGTTGAAACTTGAAGAAGAGTGGAGCAAGGAGGAAGAAGATTCAGCACTTGGAAATTCCAAAGCCTTAAATGCCTTATTCAATGGCATTGACAGGAACATATTTAGACTTGTGCATCACTGTGAGCTGGCCAAGGATGTTTGGGACACTCTCAAAACCACTCATGAAGGAACATCAAAGGTGAAGATGTCAAGACTTCAACTTCTCACCACCAAGTTTGAAAACTTGAGGATGAAGGAAGATGAGACCATTCATGAGTTTTACATGAACATCCTGGAAATTGCTAATACTTCTGGTGCCTTGGGAGAAAAGATGAGTGATGAAAAGTTGGTAAGGAAGATTCTCAGATCACTGCCAAAAAGATTTGACATGAAGGTTACTGCAATAGAAGAAGCTCAGGACATCTGCACAATGAAGGTTGAAGAGCTCATTGGTTCCCTTCAAACCTTTGAGATGGGAATGAATGATACAATTGTGAAGAAAAACAAAATCATAGCCCTGGTTTCAAATACTGATAAAGAAGAAGAAAGTCATGAAGCATACTCTGAGGACAACTTATCAGAAACAATTGCTATGCTTGGAAGACAATTCAACAAAATTCTCAAAAGAATGGAAAACAGGCCCAGACCAAGTGGAAGAAACTCAACCCCTGAGAATAAAAGACCTTATGACTCTAATAGAAGGTCAAACTATGATGAGAAGACTAGCCAAGGAAAAGGGATCCAATGTCATGGATGTGAAGGGTATGGACACATCAGAAGTGAATGTCCAACCTACCTAAAGAAGCAAAAGAAAAGTCTCTCTGTGTCCTGGTCAGATGAAGACTCAGGCTGTGAGTCAGAAGAAGAGTCTGCAAAGCACATCACTGCTCTAGCTGGAGTATGTGAAACTGAAGGAGGATCCAGTGATGAGGAGCTGACATTTGAAGAGCTTGAAGCATCTTACATGATGCTGTGTAAAAGGAGCACTGAAGTATGCATGGAGAATATACAGCAGAAGAAGCAGATTGAGGAATTAAAGGCTGAAAGGCAAGTAATCTAGAGATCATTGACACTTTGAAAAGTGAAGTCAGCCTACTCAACTCCAAAATGGAGCATATGTCCAAATCTGTCAGAATGCTGAATAGTAGCTCAAACACACTGGATGTCATTCTCAACAACAACAATCACTCAGGGGATAGGACTGGGCTGGGATTTAATAAAGCTTAAAAGTTTGAGGCTAGCACCAGCCAAACAACTCCAAATCCCATGAAGTCAAACAAGTTATCCAAGCAGATGTCTCAACATCATGACAAGAACATGATGAAAAAGAAATATCAAAGATGGAGATGCCATCATTGTGGAAGGTTTGGTCACATCAAACCTTTTTGCTACAAGCTTCATGGATATCCAAATCAGAGGTCTCAGCAATCCCCTAAGAAGAAGACAGAAGTCACCAAGAAAGTTTGGATACCTAAGGCTAGTTTTCATGCTGATCAAAGCTACAAATACATGCCCAAGAACAAGTTCAACAGACAACCTTGGAACTCTAAAGATGGACACTACACAGGGCAGATGCATCAAAGGAAACCTCACAACAGGCACAAATGGTCCAAGAAGGGTGTTGCCTATATAGCTCATACATCTCTCAGAGTATCTGCTAAGGAAGACTGGTACTTTGACAGTGACTGCTCAAGACACATGACTGGACTGAAGAATCTGCTGGTAGACTTAAAGCCACACTCATCCAGATATGTAACCTTTGGAGATGGAGCAAAGGGGGAAATCAAGGGAGTTGGGAACCTGGACTGCTCAGGTATACCAAGTCTAGATGATGTGTTGTTGGTAAAAGGATTAAATGCTAACTTGATCAGCATAAGTCAGTTATGTGACCAAGGTTACAGTGTCAACTTCACCAAAACTGAGTGCATAGTGTCTGATAAAGAACATAAAGTTGTCATGAGGGGAGCCAGATCAAAAGACAACTGCTATATGTGGGAACCTCAAGATTCCAGCCTCACATCTACTTGTTCCTTAGCCAAAGAAGAAGAAGTGAAGTTGTGGCATCAAAGACTGGGTCATCTCCATCTCAGAGGAATAAAGAAGATCATATCCATGGAGGCTGTAATAGGGATCCCAAGACTCAAGATTGATGAAAGTAAAGTGTGTGGTGAATGTCAAATAGGAAAGCAAACCAAGATGTCACACCCAAAGCTCCAACATCTGACAACTTCCAAAGTCTTGGAATTATTACATATGGATCTTATGGGACCAATGCAGGTTGAGAGTCTTGGTGGAAAAAGATATGCCTATGTGGTTGTTCATGAATTCTCAAGATATACATGGATAAGATTCATCAAAGAGAAGTCTGATGTGTTTGATGTATTCAAAGATCTGTGTCAAAGAATTCAAAGAGAAAAAGCAAGCTGTGTGGTCAGAATAAGAAGTGATCATGGAAAGGAGTTTGAGAATAAAAAATTCTCAGACTTCTGCTCTTCAGAAGGGATCAATCATGAATATTCTTCTCCTATCACCCCTCAACAGAATGGGATTGTTGAGAGGCAAAACATAACTATTCAGGAGTCAGCAAGAGCCATGATTCATGCCAAGAAGTTACCCCTGTACTTTTGGGCTGAAGCTATGAACACAGCATGCTATATCCATAATAGAGTCACACTAAGAAAGGGAACTTTGTCCACCATCTATGAAGTCTGGAAGGGCAGAAAACCTACAGTCAAGTACTTTCATGTGTTTGGAATTAAGTGTTACATTCTTGCTGATAGGGATCAAAGAAGGAAGATGGACCCTAAGAGTGATGAAGGGATATTTCTTGGATACTCCATAAATAGCAGAGCTTACAGAGTGTTTAACTCCAGAACCAAGGTTATAATGGAGTCAATAAATGTGATTATTGATGATGACTATACAGATGTTGCTGATGATGTTGGAACATCTGCTGACAATCAAACTAAAGTTAAAATAGAAAGTGATAATCCTGATTTCACTTTAACTGAGGCAAGGTCAGATCAATCCAACAAACCTCCCTCCATCAGAATCCAGAAAGATCATCCTAAAGATCTGATAATTGGTGATCCCAACAGTGGTGTCATCACTAGATCAAGAGAGATGATTTCAGGCTCCTGCTTTGTTTCAAAGATAGAACCTAAAAACATCAAGGAAGCTCTGAATGATGAGTACTGGATCTCTGCTATGCAAGAAGAATTAGGCCAGTTTACAAGGAATGAAGTATGGGATCTTGTTCCTAGGCCTGATGACATTAATGTGATAGGCACTAAGTGGGTGTACAAGAACAAGTCAAATGAGCGGGGAGTACTTACAAAAAACAAGGCTAGACTTGTAGCTCAAGGATACACACAAATTGAGGGAGTAGACTTTGATGAAACCTTTGCACCAGTAGCAAGGCTTGAATCAATCAGACTACTTCTAGGAATTGCTTGTATCCTAAAGTTCAAGCTATTTCAGATGGATGTTAAAAGTGCCTTTCTAAATGGGTACCTTAATGAGGAAGTATATGTAGAGCAGCCTAAGGGATTTGTTGATCCAAGCTGTCCAGATCATGTATACAAGCTAAGAAACGCTCTGTATGGTCTAAAGCAAGCCCCAAGAGCATGGTATGAAAGACTAACTACTTTTCTCATTAAACATGGGTACAGGAAAGGTGGAATAGACAAAACCTTGTTTGTGAAGGATGAAGAGGGAAAGGTCATGATTGCTCAGATATATGTGGATGACATAGTGTTTGGTGGGATATCAGACAGGATGGTTAAACATTTTGTTACTCAAATGGAATCTGAGTTTGAGATGAGCCTAGTAGGTGAACTAACCTACTTCCTAGGACTACAAATCAAGCAGATGGAGGACTCTATGTTCATATCCCAAAGCAAGTATGCAAAGAACACTGTCAAGAAGTTTGGGATGGACAATGCAAGTCACAAAAGAACCCTTGCCCCTACTCATTTAAAGCTGACAAAAGATGACAAGGGAGAGAATGTGGACCAAAGCTTATACAGAAGCATGATTGGAAGCCTACTATATCTGACAGCTAGCAGACCCGATATAGCTTTTGCAGTAGGTGTATGTGCAAGGTATCAAGCGGAGCCAAAAGTAAGTCATCTAAACCAGGTTAAGAGGATTTTGAAATATATCAATGGTACTTGTGACTATGGCATAATGTATTCTCATGGTTGTGAACCAATTCTCACTGGATTTTGTGATGCTGACTGGGCTGGAAGTGCTGATGATAGAAAGAGTACATCAGGAGGATGCTTCTTTCTAGGGAACAATTTAATTTCTTGGTTCAGTAAGAAACAAAATTGTGTGTCCCTATCCAATGCTGAAGCTGAATATATTGCAGCTGGTAGCAATTGTTCATAGTTGGTATGGATGAAGCAAATGCTCACAGAATACAATGTCCCACAAGATGCCATGACATTGTACTATGACAATTTAAGTGCTATTAAGATCTCTAAAAATCCTATCCAACACAGCAGAACTAAGCACATAGACATCAGACATCATTTTTTAGAGATCTTGTGGAAGAGAAGGTGATCATCACATTAGAACATGTAGCCACAGATCTGCAATTGGCTGACATATTTACTAAGGCTTTGGATGCTACCCAATTTGAAAACCTAAGGGGTAAATTGGGAATCTGCTTATGTGAAATATAGCAGTTATAGAGAAGTGCCAGCATGTCTCATGACATCGTGTGGCATGATCACCAGATGGCAGCATCAGTCTGGTCAATAACTCTGTGTATTCCACTCTTAAAAATTCCAATAGCAACTGATTCTATAAATGCACAAACGTGCTCTCAGCTCCTCACCTCCTCACTATCTCCACTAAACGATTTGCATGCTAAAGCTGAATTTCTAAGCTCATCAAAATCAATCAAACCTAACTCCTCTTCCACTACATTCGAAAAATGTCTCAACATCAAAACCCTAACTTCATTGATGAGGGTCTCAATCAAGAAGATGTAGTGCATGCAACTCCAATCTCTGTTGTACCAATGGATGCTACTCCTATAGACAAAATCAGAGGAAGCGTCCCTATTGCTCAAAAACCTAGAACTCCCAATGTAAGAAGAGCAAAGGAGCTTGTTTTCAGCAAAAGCAAGGGGATTCCTTCATCTACAAGCACCCCCAAAGCTTCTGACTATGTAGATGCATCCATCAAACATCTTGTGAACATGATCCATTCTGAACAAAGAGTGGTGCGTGGGGTATCTGTTCCCCTGAACAGCATGCCTGCTCCACAAGAAGAACCAAACAACCAGGCTGAAGAGGACATACCTGCTCAACAGGATGTCCCAAGAAATGTTGAAGCATCTGAGGGCCAGAACAAAACCTCAACTAATAATAATGAAGCCACTGATGATCAAGCTCATGTTGATCAATCTGCTGAAAAAGAGGCCTCCCAACCTCCTCTTGTTGAAAACCTAGATGATGACTCTGACACAGAGATCATTGCATCTATTAACCCTAGCATAGCCAAGAGGCTTAGGGCTAGGAAGGAGAAGAAGCCTGCTGCACATGCAACTCCTAAAGAGAAACAATCAACTCCAAAGAAGGACAAAGTCAAAGTTGCCTTTGGACCTACTAAGCAATGGAGCAAGGTAAGCACCCAGAAGAGGAAAGCTACAACTCCACCTGACTCAGATGTTGAGGAGGATGTCCCAACATCCCAACCAAGGAAGAAGCCAGCACCTCCCAGGTCTGCCTCTGCTGTTCCTGAAGCTCCTCTGGACAATGTGTCCTTCCATCATGTCTCTAGTGTGAGCAAATGGAAGTATGTCTACCAAAGAAGGGTGGCTCTGGAAAGAGAGCTGGGCAGCAATGCATTGGAGTGCACTGAGGTAATAGACTTAATATCCAATGCTGGCTTATTCAAGACTGTTTCAAATTTTTCTCCCTGTTATGAACTGCTGGTCAAAGAGTTCATAGTAAATCTGCAAGAGGGGTGTGCTGATGGAAAATCAGAAGATTTCAGGAAGGTTTATGTGAGGGGGAGATGTGTTGATTTTTCTCCTAGGGTTATAAATCATTACCTGGGGAGAGAATCTGATGGGCCAAATGAACTGGGCGAAACTGAAAACCAAGTCTGCAAGATCATCACTGCCAACCAGGTCAAGTCATGGCCAGTCAAATGCAAACTGTCTGTCAGCCTGCTAACAAGAAAGTATGCTATGCTGCACAAGATTGGAACTGTCAACTGGGTCCCCACCAACCACACTTCCTCTATAGCTACTGGACTGGGAAGATTCATCTGTGTTGTAGGCACCCAAACAAATTTGGACTATGGGGCTTACATCTTTGATCAAACCCTAAAGCATGCAGGAACATCAGCAACCAAGCTTCCAATAGCTTTTCCCTCTCTGCTGTGTGGAATAATTCTTAACCAATATCCAGGCATCCTTACTGATAAGGATTCTGTCTGCAAGAGGGAGAGTCCACTGTCCTTCCACTACAAACTGTTCCTGAGCCATCATGCTGCAGATGTTGAAGCTCCCAGTGGGACATCTACTGGACCATCAAATGTCAAGACTCCTATATCCAAAGCAGCCCTGATTGCAGAGCTCAAGACAACTTGCAAAGAGCTGGATGCAAGGAAGAAAAAGCTTGAGGAAATAATTCAAAGGCTGGAGCTGGAAGAGGGTGCTCAGAATGCTGATGGATCTGATGCTGAGTCTGAGGATGAAGAAGATACTGAGTATGATGAGTCTGAGTGAAGCTGGGTGTGATGGAAATTGAATTGTTTGTTCTGCATTATAACTTTGTTTTGAAATTTTGAATGTTCTTTTTCTCTGCTTATGTAAGTTTTGGCCCCAATTTCTGTCTAACAAGGGGGAGAAGTGTACTGAATGCCTGCTGTTGTTAATGAACAATGCTGATGTTAACTTTCTGTCTTTTGAACTAAGTTTTTTTTGAATGCTCATTGATATATCAAAGTCTGTAAAACAAGTCACAACAGTATACATACAGGATTGAGGGGGAGCAAATTATTAGCTCTCACCTGGTTCAACAGAAAAAGAACTCTGCTGCACTCTGATAAAACTCTGCTGCACTCTGATAAAACCAGAAGATTGTGTTAGCCAAAAATTAGCCAAAGGGGGAGTTTGTAGATGTTAAGAATTGGCAGAATTTTTGACAAACAAGAAGTGTTGAACTTAGTTCAGGATGTCACACCAGATGTTGTGACATTGACAAACAGAGTAACTGTTAATGAATTTAGTTCAGACATCAAGATGTCACACCAGATGTTGTGACATCGTAAACCTGCTACCAGACTTAAATGATGCATAACAGAAGTGAGTAAATTCAGGAGAATTTATCTGGAATTAATTGTGAATAGATAAGCACTCCAAGGCGCATCTTTAGGGAGCTTAGTTATCTGACTTCAGTGCAACAGAATAACTAACTCACCTTGAATCAAGGAGGTAACAAACTAACTAACCCTAATTCAAGGTGATGACAGTGGGATTTATCAGGACTGGATAATGTGCAAAAAGCCCAAAAACCAAGCATCTATTTAAGGAACAGAAACTCTCAGAATAGAGTACGAAATTAAGAAGACTGTAAAGGGTGTTTGTGTTTAATAGCAGGTTTTAATTGTTTTATCACTTTATGAGCTTTTAAGCAAAAAGTGTATTGTGTCTTGATTGAAACTTTTAAGTAAGATCAAGCTGTTGTATTTGAAGTGTGACTTCAATTTTATTATTCATTGTAAAAGATCACTGTGTGATTGAGGGGGAGTGAGTAGGTACTCATATCTAAGTTGTGTCTTAGGTAGAAATTGCCTTGGGTAGATATTAAGTGAAGGATTAAACTGGTTGGTTTAATTCTAGAATTAATATTACTTATATTGGATTTCCTTCCTGGCTTGGTAGCCCCCAGATGTAAGTGTGGAGATACACTGAACTGGGTTAACAATTTCCTGTGTTATTTAATTTACCAGCACTTTAAGTTTTGTTTAAATCTTCAAGTGTTTAAACATCTGATTCGACATCACGTACCTGATCCCAGAATTTTAGTAACCTTAAAAAGTGTAGGATGGCGATCAAAGATCGACTTACGTGTGTGAGTGTTCATGTTCAAGTATTTATCTTATTTAATTAATTTTCTAAATTAATTTTAATCACAAACATGTTATGCACATCCTATAGTTACTAACCACACAGTTAATATATTTACAATAAAAATAAAGCAAAAATATGAACCTAAACTATTACAAAGCTTTGGGATAGTTACAATATAATCGAGAAATATAAACAATGATAAATAATAATAATAATAAATAAGCAATAATTTAAATGGTTAGTAATAATGAAATAATAATAATAATAATAAAAGGGTTAGCAAAAATATAAAGAAAAATAACAATCTAAGAGAAAATATTATTTTTTAAGTTAAATAAATGATTTAGAAAAATTTTCGAAGAAAATTATAACAATTATAATAATAAACAAATAATAATTACTTATAATAAAAAATGATTAATTATTTAATTAAGTTAAATATTAAAGTTAATAAAAATTAGGGTTAATAAAATTAGGGTTTAAGGAAAAAATTAAGGTTTATGAAAAAAAATTAAGGTTTATAATAAAAATGTAAGTTTTAAAAATAAAATAAAAAAAGGATTATGCTTTATCTTTTAGAAATTAGTTTAATAATAATAATAAGGAAATTCAAAGAAAATACATAATTTGATGAAAAAGGGAAAAATAAAGTTAGAGATACCCAAAATATTGGGGGTTTGCCCTTTTTGCTTCATTGAGTTCTTTGCCACTGGGACACCCATGTTTCTTCATCAAAATGCTCCAAACCTCAGTTCCTTGCCACTAGGTTGTGGGTCTGCATATGAATAAGTCTAACAAATACCTATTATATAATAAAAATGAAAAAAAAACATGTTAGTAAAACAAAATTTTCCAAGGTTGAGTTTTACAAAAGAAAATATATAAACAGTTTATATTAAAATAGCCTAATAATTAAATAAATCTAAGAAAAATGAATTATGAGAATTAATTAAATTAAAAAACATTTAAATGTTGATTAAGGTTTTTATAAAAAAAATATTTGAGGTTTTAATAAACCTAAATATAAAAGTAATAATACTAATAAAAAAAATGCTAACCTAAATTTAATAAAAAAAAGATTTGTTAAAAAAAGTTAATTAAAAATAATAGGTTAACCATGTTTAAAAGATAAATTAAGGAAAAGAAAGAAAATGATGAAGAACCCATGTTTCTTTGCCAAAATGTTATGTCCAGGGTTTGAACCCAAGCCCTTTTAATTCCAACCTCTAGAGAACCTTTACCATTGGGTCATGCGTGCCTGTGTTACTAAACATGGAAAACATATATTATATGATAAGGCGGATAAAGAATAACATAAAAACGAGTGAAAACAGGAAAATATTTACTTTAGAGAAAATTTTTGAGGTTAATCATGGTTAAAAGGATAAATCAATTAGAAAATGTGTTAATTAGAGAAATTAAAGGAAAATATGAAAGAAAAGCAGGTTTTTGCCCAAAATGTGGTGAGTGGGAATTGAACTCACGCCCTTGACCTTCCAGTTTCCAACCTTAGCCACTAGGCTATACGCAGTCCTCATGAATAAACCTCTTGACCTCTGAAATTTCCTGCGAAATTTGTAAAAACCCCAAATTTGAGCTTGAAACCCTAACTATGGTAGGATTCGGTTTTGGTCATGAAGCTTCGAATCATCAACCCAGAAAGCTTCTATAACATGAGACAAACAACGTTAGATAAACACATCATATTTGGATATATGCCTTTAAAATATTGAAAATTTGGACTTTTGGACTTTTGGACTTTTGGACTTTTGGATAGTTAGAGATTGGAAAATATATGCCTTTAAAATATTGAAAATTTGGATGTATCCTTGCTATTTTTGTATGATCTGAATTTGTATAATCTCAATCACTTCTAAATAGCCTTTAAGACTATCTAGAACCAAAATCAAATCAAATATTCTTATTTTTATATTTTATTTAGATTTAAAATAATTTTTAATGTAAAAAATCATAATAAATAAAATAAAATGAATAAAAATTTGAATAAATAATTTTTAATTCGTGCACGATGTCATGGAAGTGTTTGGATCATGAAAAAGCAAGCCCATTTGGTGAATTATGGTTTTAAGACCCCATTTGCTTCATAAACCTCTAAAAAATTTCCCAACTTTGCAAGGGCACAAATCCCTCAATTTTAATGCTATGAAGGTGTTCTTGGACATTTTGGAAAGCTTAAAGAGTCCTCTAACCAACCTCTTTGGTATCATGTCCATATCTTTTACCATTCTCAAGTTATGCTCTTTGGAAGTTGTTGACTTTTTGTTGACTTTTAAAAGGACCTATAATGTCTTAGCTCATACCTTCCAAATGAAGCCTTTTTGGGCTTGGCTTGTGAGACACAAAGTTGTAGAGAATTCAATTTCCTTCAAAATGAGCTTTGGATGGAAAAAAATTTATGAAGCATGTGAATGTTATGGCTGGTCAAAGTTCAGTTGACTTTTCCTGTGAAAACCCTAATTTAGAAACTCTTGATTCTTGATGATCTGAAATATCCTTGATAAATCATGATCAACCCTTGATCAAATGATGAACTTCACTTCACATACTTGATGTTGGCAAAAAATCATGAAGTTTGACTTTGGTTTGACCACAGTTGACCTTAGTTTGACTTTTTAACTGCTTTGACTGATTTTAGCCTATCTGATCATTTGACTGAGCAAATCTTTTGGGAAAGTCTTGAAACTTGACATGGGGATTCTTGAACTCATATAGGATGCAATGAAGCTCACTTGAAGCCTTGGAAGTCCATTTAGCCTGATGAAAGTCAAAACCCTAGCTTAGGATGTATTGCTTAGGAGGATGCATTGTCTGAGGGAATTGTCAAACTTTCTAACTAATTGTGAACCCTGTGAACCTTGTGAACCTCATGAGATGTCTTGTGAACTTTGTGATCCTTGTGAACCTCTTAGGACATACTGTATTGTCTTGTGGAGGGCAAATTTTGGGGTGCAACAGCTGCCCCTGTTCAATTTTCTGAAACCTGAAGGGTTAGATTGGTATATGTGCCAGTCGTGACCTGGAAGGTTGAAGGGGATTGAACACAAAAGCCCAAAAATTTGCACTCGCCGGTGCGTAAAGTAACACTGATGATTAATTGTATATGCTTGAGTGGGCTTGAAGATGCCACTTGGAAGAACTGGAGATGGGCTTAGAGATGCCATCTAAAGTATCAGGATGTGATGATGTCTTTATGTTGATATTAGATATCAGTACTAGGTCTTCGTATAGGCCGTTTCTGAATCGTTTATGCAATATGATTTGAATTGTTGAATAGACCAGTAGAAATAAATCTTCGTGACGACTATCTCTTCTGGAAATATCTTGGATTAGGGAATGGGTCTTAGTACATACCGTTTGCCTACTCTCCAAGGTCAAAAGAATGTCAGGATTAATTCTTCTGAAAAATATCTTGAACTAGGGAATGGATCTTTGTACAGATCGTTTGCCTACTATTCAAGAGCCAATAGATTAAATCTTCTGAAAATACCCTGGATTAGGGAATGGATCTTCTTACAGATCGTTTGCCTACTCTCCGAGGACAAAAAAATAGTGTCAGGATTAAATCTCCTGAAAATATCCTGGATTAGGGAATGGATCTTTGTACAGACCGTTTGCCTACTCTCCGAGGACAAAAAAATGTCAGGATTAAATCTCCTAAAAATATCCTGGATTAGGGAATGGATCTTTGTATAGATCGTTTGCCTACTCTCCGAGGAAATAGATTAAATCTTCTGAAAATATCTTGAACCAGGGAATGGATCTTTGTACAGACCGTTTGCCTGCTATTCAAGACCAGATAGATGAAATCTTCTAGAAATATCCTGGATTAGGGAATGGATCTTCTTACAGACCGTTTGCCTACTCTCCGAGGACAAAAAAGTGCCAGGATCAAGTCTCCTGAAAATATCCTGGATTAGGGAATGGATCTTTGTACAGACTGTTTGCCTACTATCCGAGGAAATAGATTAAACCTTCTGAAAATATCTTGAACCAGGGAATGGATCTTTGTACAGACCGTTTGCCTGCTATTCTAGACCAGATAGATGAAATCTTCTAGAAATATCCTGGATTAGGGAATGGATCTTGAGTAATGTATGGATCATTTCTGACCTGTTGTGAATTGTTGATGCTATTTTATCTGCATATAACTATCCTGCAAAGAAAAGGTTAGTTTATGCAATATATATGCATGCATGGCATGGTGCATCTATGTAAATGTGTTATGCATGTATGCTATGGATATGATGTAAATGATGTATGTATGAATTATGCAGCCTGAAGCGTCTGGATATCTTTGTATAACAACTGCTGGCTAGGGAAAATAAATCCCGATTCGTTGCTGAAGAATATGAGAAACTCGTTCCCATCTTGTTTGATAGTATAATATTTATAACTTCCCGTCTTCGTTCGTCGTACTTCTATTGAAGGAATAAGTTCCTGGACATAAATTCAAGGGGAGATATAACTCGGAGTATCTATCAAGATAGATTTGCCCTTGCTGGGGATTTGTAGTTGTCTTGTGGGGATGAATTGGCGAAGCTTCGTTGAACTACTACCCTCGTTCGTCCTTAGTAAATACTATTACTGCATTTCATGCATTTCTGGTAAGCATCAATCATATTCAAAGCATATATACATTCAAACATAACCAACAAACGTTTTTCGCTTTAGTAAAAAAGGAAAAGTAATCCTGAATAAAGAGGGAAAAGTAAAGCTGAACTCGAAAACAGAATCGTTTCAACTTTGAGAGTGTATAACCAATTGGATTTAGAGCTCCTGAGATTCTTAACTTTCCTAAATACCTTCCCAGAAATCCTCATAGCTGGATCTGAAGACATGATACTGACACCATCTGATACTACTGGCGTAGACAATTAATTTCCACAATGGCTTCTACTGAGAATCCAATATCAAGGTAATACAATGAGAGGGACGTGTCTTCAAATTGTGATGGACCATATACGCTCCGGGTATTAGATTTGAAAAGAGAGCATTGCCCCTTGGTTAGGGATGAATTGTCCCATAATGGAAGTATCTGAATGTAGTTACCTCAAGAGAAATAAGCAGAATGCCCCACAATAATATGCCCCTGAAATCATGAACTTTATAATGTTACCCTTGGTAATTCAAATATATGAGGAGAGCTGCCCCTGGCTTTTTAGCATTGTTGAATCTGGACCTGATTGCCCCGAATGAATTGAACAGTAACTTGGTATGCCTCCTTGATTGGGAAACAGTGACTATGCCCCTGGCATTATGAACTCTGTAATGTTACCCTTGGTAATTTAGATAGATGAGGAGATCTCCCCCTGGCTACTTAAACATAGTTGAATCCTATCCTGATCGCCCCTAATGAGTTAGGAAGTATCATGGCCTGCCCCCTTGATTGGGAGATAATGACTATGCCCCTTTGTATACATGGACTTTGATCCAGGAAGCAACTTTGTTTATCGGAAAGACTTTGGTTTATTGAACATTCATCCTGTAAGTTTCTCTGTTTATCAAACACTCAGGTATATGCAAACAAATATATTCAAAAATGCAATGCTTATGTATGTCTTGAAGTTTTGAAAAAGAGTTATTTTATAAAAACAGTTTTTGTGAAAACTGTGATATTAACTCAAGTTTTATAATAAGCCCTAAAGGAGTCAGGATACCTTTTTGTAGCAGTACGCTTTCGAACTAACCATGCTTCAGTTAGGACTTTTAAAGGGTTGTAACGTGGCCTGGTTCATGGTTTAAGAAACAAAGGATAAAGGCTCAAATTTTATTTGTACCCAACCCAATCTCCATGATGTTCTTCAGTCCTATGTTCGGTTAACTTATGCATTGAAGCTCCAAAGAAGTTTGGTATTGTAACACTGACATTTGTGATGGTTCAGAAACCAAAAATTTATTTGAACATTCAGTCATCTTTCTTTGTTGAGGATTCATAGTGACCTCTTTTTTCTTTTGACTTTGTTATCCCTTTTTTTTTTGCCTGAACTGTTTGTTTCAAAATTACAGTCAGCGGAATTTCTCAATTTTTTTTACTAAGTCCCCTTCATAGGTTTTTACTTAGTGGGTTTTTCTTTTGCTGGATATTGACTGTCAGGTTTAATGATTACAGAGAACCATCATTAGTTGTGTACAACACAGATAATTGGCATATTTGAGTTAACCGAGTAACTACCCTGCCCCGGGTTATGAATAAGGGTTTTAATTTGTGCGAGAATAAAAACTCCTACTTCATAGGCTCAAAAGGGTTGACTAGGGATTAACTTCCTTATATCTCCACTGTTTAGGAATTGAAACAATGCATGTACATCGTCAGCATAGTCTGTTCAAAAGCATACTGCCTAATATTATGGTATTGTTTTCGTCATCCTCCCTCTACAGGCTTATAGCTTTATCAGGAGTTAAATATCACAAAATAGAAATATGAAGCATAGTTCAAAATATAGTGAAACGAATGGATTAATTCAAGACAAACATAAGCAATGAATTAATGAAAACAAAAGTTTAACATAATAGTAAGTGTTTAAACAAACAAAAGAAATTACAAATGAAAATTCAAATGTTCTCAAAGTTTCTTCCTCTAAACTTGTCACTCCAGTTATCTGGAAACTTTGATGCTTGATGGACGATATAAGAACTCATCTTGGCCTTCTGGCGTAAACTCCAGTATTCCTTCGTCAATTAGGTCTTGAATCTTATTCTTCAACGCCCAACAGTTATTTGTGTCGTGTCCGGGACTGTCGGAGTGGTACATACACCTTGCTTTGGGATTATAGCGAGGAGAAGAGGTATTAGGATTTTTAGGAGAATTTTCCAAGGAAATCAGCTTCATCTCCAACAGGCATTGCAAAACTTGTGACATTGGTGTGCTGAACCGGATGAATTGTCTTCTACATTCCTTGTATCGAAGTGGATTAACCTTACAAGGCCTTCCTTCTTCCATTGAAGAACAATTAGTGGTAACCTGTCTCTTTCCTTCTCTTATCCTTACTTTCCTTTCAGCCAAGTCAGCTTGTTTCAATGGAGGTTGACTGATGATTAGATTCCCAACTCTGTTATGCCGAAGCTTATTGACAAAGCTTCTTAGCTCTTCTTGCCCCTGGGCCAAACTCTGGATAAGAGGCATTTGGCCATTCATCTGGATCCTCATCTCTGCCATCTCAGCTTGTAGTTGTTTCAGCTGATCATCTTTGTTGTCCTCAGGATTCTTCTTCTTCATGTCCTTAGAGAGGAGTGCTTTCAACTCTTCTTGCCCCTTGGACAAATTCATAATCACTTCTTGAAACTGAGCATTCTGAGCTTGAAGATCTTTGATAGATTGTTCGAGAGCCATTTCTGCTGAAATAAACAGCGAGAAGATGAGAAACCTGTTGTGACAACCTGTCATGCAATGATATGGTATGTAGATGCATATGTAATGTTTTCAAGGACCGCAGAGTTTACATTTGTTAAACAAACGGAAATAAAAACTTTTATTAGTAAATGTTAAAATTATTTTGCCCCTTGGGCTTACAATGAAGGGAAATAAGTACAAAACTGGGGTTTTAAGTCTCCCATGAACGTTTCCTCTTTGTATGGAGGTATGTGTTGAGGTTTCGCTCCTCGTGAAGTTGCTTGGTCAGCTCCAACACTTTTTCTTGTCTAATCCTGAATTGAGCTTCGAAGGTATTTCTTTGTTCCTTCAGTTGGATCCAGGATTTCTGCAATTCTTCCAGGTTAGTGGGCATGTCTGGATGAAGGATGGTATAAGGAGTATCTCCTTCTGCAATAGGTTCCATAGTAACTGGTAGAATAGAAGGATATGGTATCATAAGAGTCTGAGCACGAGATCGCACCCATCTGAGGTAAGGTTCCATAGGAATGGAGTACTTTGGTTCTAGAGTCTTGCTGTCTACCTTGTTCACTTTACCCCAAGCTCGTATGAACTTTTGACGGTAACCTTGCAGATCGTTGTCGTAGTCGAACACAATTCCTTGAATAAGCATGTCATGAGGACCATTTCTCCGAGCATAACCAAATTGACGTAGAGCTAAAGAAGGATTGTAGGTAATGCCCCCTCTTATGCCAAGGAGTGGCACATTGGGGAATTCCCCACAACGGTCAATGATAGTAACATTCTCCATAGATCTAGAACACCTATGAATGTCTGAATGAGAAAGTTACATGATCCTTTTAGACCACCTTAACCCTAGTTCATTCTTCATCACTGATCGAGGAATGTGAGAAATGAACCACCTAGACAATAAAGGTATGCAACACATCAGAGTTCCTCGTGCCTTTGTAGTACTGGATTGCGAGTCAGAAATATGTTGATGGCGTGTACGTCTATGAACTAGTCTGGATTGGGGAACAACACTAAGCCATAAATCAACAAGGCTAAGATCTCCTCAAAAGCATCATAGCTCATAGCCTTTAAGAACACTTGAGCTTTCTCTATCAACATCTTAGCAAGAATACCCTTAACTCCACTCCTCGTTTCTAGGACAATGTATGATTTCTTCAAATGTAGGGCTGCAGCAATGACTTCAGGTTTAGGCTCTTTTTCCAAGCCTGTGAAGGGTCTCTGATCCAGGATAGGAATACCCAGTAGCTTGGAGAACTCTTCCATTGTAGGAACCAACTGATAATCGGGGAATGTGAAACAGTGATGTTTAGGATCAAAGAACTGAAACAGAACACTCATCATGTCTTCATTGAACCCTGAAGTGACTAGATCCAGTAGGTGACCATGCCTTTTGATGAACCGGGAGTTTTCAGAAACCTGAGAGACCAATTCTTTAAGTTTAGAAGGTAATCCTACAAAGTTGATCCGGATAGTATTCCTACGAGCAGAAGCCATGACCTGCAACAAAGAACAAAGATAAATCCTTTGGTCCTTGAAATGGTTAGTGAAAATGCTATGCTTATGATGCATGATGATGCTATGATGTTATGCTCAATCACAAACATGTGGCACACACAAACAAGTCACACAATAGCCCTAGGTTTGAAGGCTTGCATGAGGTTTAAAGGTAAGTACCCTCCCCTGAAGTTAGTTGGTTCATCCTGTCCTATAAAAGTAACCAGGTTCTAAGGGATCTCAATATCATTGATCCTTCACAAGGGTGGTTGTTCAGTAGGCAACTTACTTGTCAACCAAAACCCTCCAAGTTCAGAATCTCAATGAGTGTAGCATCGAGTATCAACCAACTTCAGTCTTCACCAAAGCCGGTTATCTCACTACTTTCTAAAGGCCAAGATGGGATAACTAGGGTTCTAGAAGTTAGTTAGTGTATTGACAACATATGGCAGCCTCATATTATCCTCAACTTGACTTAAGGAACATAAGCACCAACCAAGAAGTCACACTAACTATGGCCACCAGATCAACCATATCGGTATACGCCGTACAGTTTCCTTGGTCTATTGCCATTTACCTAAGGTACACTAGATCCGGGTTAGGATCTTTCACACATAAGAGCACCCAACAAGTAAAGTAAAGCAAACAAAACAAACAAAGTTAAAGTGATCTAATTCCTAAGGGTACCCCTCTTTAATCTCAAGTCCCCAGCAGAGTCGCTAGTTCTGTAACACGGTAGGAGAACTGACTTTAGTTAAATGTTGCGGATAGCAAGAGTCGCCACCGACTTTTATTTTATCCAAAAGGAAAGGGCATAAAAGAACAGGAAAGACCTTAAAAATATTTTGAGTTCGGGGGGTAGGTTATACAAAGGGAAGGTGTTAGCACCCTTTATATCCATGGTTATCCATGGGCTCTTAGTTACTTAGCTCACTTTAAACTGTTTTGAGAAAGGTGTAGTGTGTGATAATAATTTTCTAAGTACTTTATAATGATCCTCGTATGGATGTATATAAAGACTTTGTTTTGAAAATTTGTTTGAAATGTGAAATGTAATGAAGTATTTTGAAAAAAGTGAGCAAGTACTTAAGAGGAACCTACCCTATAATAAGTCTTTACTGTTCTTATATGTTCTTTCAATGGTAAGACTATCCCTATTATTAAGGAATAGGTAGTCATTACCTTGGATGTGATAAGGGACATGTATAGGGATATCTGAATTTAGGCAACTGCAAGGTGTCTTTAGCAATTCGTAGGGACTTATCATCTTTTATTCGAAGGGACAAGATCATTTATCGTAGGCAACCTCGAAGGGACTTGATCTTATAAACTGAAGGGACTTGATGATATTTATGAAGGGACTTTGCTTAAGACACCTTACTTGACCTTAAAAATAGGCAACATGAGAGGTAACCTTAGAAAGTGTAGGATGACGATCAAAGATCGACTTACGTGTTTGAGTGTTCATGTTCAAGTATTTATCTTATTTAATTAATTTTATAAATTAATTTTAATCAAAAACATGTTATGCACACCCTATAGTTACTAACCACACAGTTAATATATTTACAATAAAAATAAAGCAAAAATATGAACCTAAACTATTACAAAGCTTTGGGATAGTTACAATATAATCGAGAAATATAAACAATGATAAATAATAATAATAAATAAGCAATAATTTAAATGGTTAGTAATAATTAAATAATAATAATAATAAAAGGGTTAGCAAAAATATAAAGAAAAATAACAATCTAAGAGAAAATATTATTTTTTAAGTTAAATAAATGATTTAGAAAATTTTTAGAAGAAAATTATAACAATTATAATAATAAACAAATAATAATTACTTATAATAAAAAATGATTAATTATTTAATTAAGTTAAATATTAAAGTTAATAAAAATTAGGGTTTAAGGAAAAAATTAAGGTTTATGAAAAAAAATTAAGGTTTATAATAAAAATGTAAGTTTTAAAATAAAAATAAAAAAAGGATTATGTTTTATCTTTTAGAAATTAGTTTAATAATAATAATAAGGAAATTCAAAGAAAATACATAATTTGATGAAAAAGGGAAAAATAAAGTTAGAGATACCCAAAATATTGGGGGTTTGCCCTTTTTGCTTCATTGAGTTCTTTGCCACTGGGACACCCATGTTTCTTCATCAAAATGCTCCAAACCTCAGTTTCTTGCCACTAGGTTGTGGGCCTGTATATGAATAAGTCTAACAAATACCTATTATATAATAAAAATGAAAAAAACATGTTAGTAAAACAAAATTTTCCTAGGTTAAGTTTTACAAAAGAAAATATATAAACAGTTTATATTAAAATAGCCTAATAATTAAATAAATCTAAGAAAAATGAATTATGAGAATTAATTAAATTAAAAAACATTTAAATGTTGATTAAGGTTTTTATAAAAAAAAAAGTTTGAGGTTTTAATAAACCTAAATATAAAAGTAATAATACTAATAAAAAAAATGCTAACCTAAATTTAATAAAAAAAAAGATTTATTAAAAAAAGTTAATTAAAAATAATAGGTTAACCATGTTTAAAAGATAAATTAAGGAAAAGAAAGAAAATGATGAAGAACCCATGTTTCTTTGCCAAAATGTTATGTCCAGGGTTTGAACCCAAGCCCTTTTAATTCCAACCTCTGAAGAACCTTTACCATTGGGTCATGCGTGCCTGTGTTACTAAACATGGAAAACATATATTATATGATACGGCGGATAAAGAATAACATAAAAACGAGTGAAAACGGGAAAATATTTACTTTAGAGAAAATTTTTGAGGTTAATCATGGTTAAAAGGATAAATCAATTAGAAAATGTGTTAATTAGAGAAATTAAAGGAAAATATGAAAGAAAAGCAGGTTTTTGCCCAAAATGTTGTGATTGGGAATTGAACTCACGCCCTTGACCTTCCAGTTTCCAACCTTAGCCACTAGGTTATACGCAGTCCTTATGAATAAACCTCTTGACCTCTGAAATTTCCTGCGAAATTTGTAAAAACCCCAAATTTGAGCTTGAAACCCTAACTATGGTAGGATTCGGTTTTGGTCATGAAGCTTCGAATCATCAACCCATAAAGCTTCTATAACATGAGACAAACAACGTTAGATAAACAAAATTGATTAAAATATCAAGAATAAATGAAATTAAAAAAAAACTAAAGAAAGCTTCAAAATTTCAATTCAGTTCATGCATTTTTGTATGAACTTGATAATGATGATGATGGGGATAGCTTTTTTTCTGAATTTCTTGAAATTTGGTTCTTGCTCTTGGAGGATAATATTTTTTCTTTGTGTTTGTATGAGTTCTTTATATGTAGTAGAACAAAATAAAATTAGGTTTAAAAAAACCACATCATATTTTGGACTTTTGGATAGTTAGAGATTGAAAAATATATGCCTTTAAAATATTGAAAATTTGGATATATCCTTGCTATTTTTGTATGATCTGAATTTGTATAATCTCAATCACTTCTAAATAGCCTTTAAGACTTTCTAGAACCAAAATCAAATCAAATATTCTTATTTTTATATTTTATTTAGATTTAAAATGATTATTAATGTAAAAAATCATAATAAATAAAATAAAATGAATAAAAATTTGAATAAATAATTTTTAATTCGTGCATGATGTCATGGAAGTGTTTGGATCATGAAAAAGCAAGCCCATTTGGTGAATTATGGTTTTAAGACCCCATTTGCTTCATAAACTTCTCAAACATTTCCCAACTTTGCAAGGGCACAAATCCCTCAATTTTAATGCTATGAAGGTGTTCTTGGACATTTTGGAAAGCTTAAAGAGTCCTCTAACCAACCTCTTTGGTCTCATGTCCATATCTTTTACCATTCTAAAGTTATGCTCTTTGGATGTTGTTGACTTTTTGTTGACTTTTAAAAGGACCTATAATGTCTTAGCTCATACTTTCCAAATGAAGCATTTTTGGGCTTGGCTTGTGAGATACAAAGTTGTAGAGAATTTAATTTCCTTCAAAATGAGCTTTGGATGGAAAACTTTTGATGAAGCATGTGAAAGTTATGGCTGGTCAAAGTTCAGTTGACTTTTCCTGTGAAAACCCTAATTTAGAAACTCCTGATTCTTGATGATCTGAAATCTCCTTGATGAATCATGATAAACCCTTGATCAAATGATGAACTTCACTTCACATACTTGATGTTGGCAAAAAATCATGAAGTTTGACTTTGGTTTGACCACAGTTGACCTAAGTTTGACTTTTTAACTGCTTTGACTGATTTTAGCCTATCTGATCATTTGACTGAGCAAGTCTTTTGGGAAAGTCTTGAAAATTGACATGGGGATTCTTGAACTCATATAGGATGCTATGAAGCTCAATTGAATCCTTGGAAGTCCATTTAGCCTGATGAAAGTCAAAACCCTAGCTTAGGATGTATTGCTTCTGAGGATGCATTGTCTGAGGGAATTGTCAAACTTTCTAACTGATTGTGAACCCTGTGAACCTTGTGAACCTAATGAGATGTCTTGTGAACTTTGTGATCCTTGTGAACCTCTTGGGACACAATGTAAAGTCTTGTGGAGGCAAATTTTGGGGTGCAACAGTAGGGAACTGGAGTAGGTGCACTCTATTGAAGATTCCCACTTGCAGAAGAAATGGCATTTGTTTCGCCCTTTTTGCACCCGTTGAAAGGTTTCTTGACATTGGCTTGGTTTCTAGAGCCTCTTTGGATCTTTTCACTCTTCAGACCTTCTTCTATTCTTTCTCCTACCATCACCATGTCCGAAAATCCAGAAGATACGCTGCTGATCAGCTTCTCGTAGTATTGCCCTTGTAGGGTACCCATGAAGATATCGATCAATTCACGGTCAACCAATGGCGGATGCACTCTGGCAGCTAACTCCCTCCAGTGTTGGGCGTACTCCTTAAAGGATTCGCTCTCCTTTTGAGACATACTCTGAATTTAGGTACGATTCGGAGCTAAGTCAGTGTTGTACTTGTACTGCTTTTTGAATGCATCAGATAGATCAAGCGAAGTACGAACATTGTTGCGTTTAAGTTTCATGTACCATTCTAGAGACGCTCCAGACAGGCTGTCTTGGAAGAAATGGATCATAAGCTTATCATCTTTGGCGTGAGCGGCCATTTTTCTGCAGTACATCCTCAAATGGAGTTCAGGACAACTGAGGCCTTTGTATTTCTCGAATTCTGGCAGTTTGAACTTAGTAGGGATCACAACATCTGGAACTAAGCACATGTCTGAGGCACTCAGAGAAGTTGAGTTATGTCCTTCCAGGATTCGGAGTTTTTCAGCTAACTCGCGACACATCTTCATAGCTTCAGACTCTTGAATAGCATGAGGATTGATGATTGGAACAGCAATATGCATCTCATACTCAACTTGATGATCCTCTTCAGCATGAGGAAACTGGACTTGAGTCGGAATAGGTTGAGCTTGAGGGATAGCACCAACAGTAACACCAGAGATTGGTATTGGTTGAGAAGTGGCTTCTTCAACAGCAGGAGTGAAGCCTGGAGGCAAAACATAGACCAAAGGATTTGGAACTGGAACTGAAGGCATTGCTCGTGAGGCAGATCCTTGCACTAGAGCATTGTTCATTGCGGCAGCAACTTCGCGACGTTCTTCCATCCTAGCCAAAGCTTGTATGGTATCGTAAATCTGGTCAATCTTGTTCTTGACCGAGTCAATCTCTTCCCTCATAGCAGCTTGCTCTTCTTGAATCACGTCCATCAGTCTTCTAGTGTTGGCTCTAGTTAGATACGGGCGTCTATCACGATACGGGCGTCGGGAAACCAGCTTGATTTACTGAAGATGAAGGAACATGCAATAAGTTTACGGCTTTGGAATGAAATACAAGATGAACAAATAATGCAAATGAAATGAATATGCGTATGGATGCAATGCAAGATCCAGGATCACGATTATAATCTGCTCTGAGGTTAACCATAGTAACGAGTAAATAACCGGTAGCTATTGATAAAAGTAACCTTAGCAGGTAGACTCTTATAGGATTGTTCTAAGTTCTTTACCCGTAAAACCACTCACAGGATAGTTTATATGGTTATGGATAAGATACTCAAGGTCACGGACGCTAATCGTACTAACGTCCTGCCACAGGCTATCTGTATTATGACGATAATAACGATAGGGTCTACCTTGAGTGGAGTTCTCATGTTAGCCGTATGAGGAGCAGGTCCTCAGAAACTAACACTACGCAACTGCCAACATTGAAACTGGTTCTAAAAGTGGGTCCCAAAGTCACAGCCCTTTCGTGAATCAAATCATGTGACAGGCTAGCTGCATTATGACGAGATCTATGAATAGGTCTACTCTCTGAGGGGAGCTTTCATGCTAGGCTTTCAAGGAGAGAGTCCTTGGAGACTAACACTAATAACTTCCAATTCTAAACTAGGTGTTCCCTCTTCTTTTTCGAAAACTCAGATATCATCCCAGGATCAAACAAGCAAGTATGATAATGATCATAATAAGAAAAGAGCAAATAAAAAAGCATAAATAAAAATAAAAAAGCATGAAGAAAACAGATAAGCAATGTAAACATTGATCGCAAAGTATACTAAGTTAGGCTTGACTCTTTGAATGTCCCCAGCAGAGTCGCCAGCTGTCGCACCTTGAAAAATACGACCTCGCGATAAAACAAATTACCGCGGATTAAAACAATAGAGTCGCCACCGAACTTATTTTATTCCAATTAAGGAAAAGGAAAATATCGAGAAACCTTTTGAAAAAAGCGGATAGAACAAGGTCTTTGAAACCAGATTCTAGATTCGGGAGTCGATTCCGTAAGGGGAAGGTATTAGCACCCCTTACGTCCGTTGCACCCAACGGGAACCTCTTAATTTAACTTGCGATCTAATGTTGACTTATGCTTTCTGTTTTCTTTGAATAATAAAATAAATGCGAAAGATTCTAATATAAGGTTAATAGGAGAAATGGGTTATTTTGTTCCTAGGGTGCTTGGCAATGAGTAAGATCTGTGTGTCTACGTATTCCCTTGTGCAATGGGAAAGTCAGAGCTTCGTAGTTCGTGGTACTAAGGTTGATCGGTTTGATTTAATGAACAGTTATTTAAATCGCATTCTACTGCTAAGCGTTGGCTTGTCTGCTCGCGATAGGAGGCTGAAGCGCTAGCTTGTTTGAGATAGAAAGGAATTAAATAATGTTCGCTTAAGAAAAATGTTTGATTTAATTAATGTTTTTTTTATGAATGAAAGGGTAAATAAACTGCGTCTTGAGGAGCGGGCCTCAGGAGAATTTATTCGAGAATTCGAGGAATGCGAGATTCCAGAATTCAATTCTTTCATTATTTAATATGTGGATTAAATATTTTAAGTTACAGAAAGTCGAATGAACCGCGTCCCGCGGGGCGAGCCTCGGGAGTGTTCATTCAAGAATTCGAGGAATGCGAGACTCCAGAATTCAATTTATCCGTTATTTTGATTAAAATTATTCGAATGATTTGCGTTCGGAAAAAAATGATGGCGAGGCACGATGCTCGGCTTACATTAATTTGTGATTCGATTAAATTAACAAATTATAATAATCATAAATAAGTAAATTAGATTGCAATGTAAAAATAAATTAAATTGTAATAAGGTTGCAAGATTCAAATAATTGAATTAAATTGACAATAAACTTAATAATACGTTTAATAATTGAAATGATATGATAAAAATAAAAACTAAATTAAACTTATTTTGTTATAATTGAATAAATTAAATAAATAAATAAAATTTTTTGCCTCATATTAATTAAACTCTCCAATTAAAATATTGGAAAAATTTAATGCGTTTTATATCATTGGCCCCGGAAAAAAAATTAAATTAAATTAAATACGAATGGAATGAGAAAAACAAAAATATTAAATTAGGTTAAAATATTATAAAATATTTTTAACTAAACTAATTAAAATAATAGGGGGAGGGTGCAAACCAGATTCGAGTGTATGTTTGGCAGGATTCACAACCTCTTGAGCTTGAAGGCCCAAAAAATAGAAAAAACATAAGAAAGAACAGGAGATGCTGTGAATTTGTGAGGAGGTGTGCATAGCAGAAGGCATTATGGGTCAAAGTTGCATCCAAGAAAGCCGAAGTTTCAAAATTAAAACAACAAAAAAACATTATTCTTAAAGAAATAAATCACCTAAAGCAAGGTTTTATTTATTTTTTAAAAATTAAAAAAATAGTGGAAACAAAAATAGGGGAACACAAAAAGCAAACACGATTTTCAAAACATATATTCTTATGCCAAAACAGGCTTTGAAAATAACAGAGACCCACCATTGTATCAGCGGTGCTATTTCCCTCAAATGACTTCACCGACGGCGACAGTGGTCAGATTCTCTCTCGCTCGGCTCTCTCCGCTCTCGCACATCTTCCTCTCTTGATTCTCGCTATGGTTTTGTGTGATGCTTCACGGTTTTCTGGGCTTTAAGAAAGACGCGGCTGGTTCGTTCGCGGTGGGTTATTGTGGCGGAGGTTTGCGTTCGCGCGGTGGCAGCGGTTTGAAGGTGGTTGGGTTTCTGCGTCTTGAAAAAGGGTTTGTGTCGGTGACGGTTTTCGCAGTGGGCTCTTGTAACTCGCGGTTCGTTTCTCAGATTCGCTCGGATGCTCACGACTCGGTTGACTCGCTAATAGAGGTCGGGAGATGGTGGCTGATTTCTGCGTTTAAAGGCACATGAGTTTGGTTGTTCTATGCAGACTGAAGGTGATGAACGACTCAGTCTTGTGTTTGTTTTTTAGGTGAACGATCTGTGTAGGTGAGTTTTGGATGATGTTACGTGTTTTCTTTTGCGATTCTCTGTGAGTGATTTGTTAAATTTGTGGATGGTTTGGTAAAAAAAATGGTTATTACTATTGAAGCTTGGCTTGATTTGGGAGAATTTTTTTTAGTTTTCCAAGCTCTCCAATAAAAGTGAATAAAGGATGAATTTATAGGGAGGTTAATGAGGGTAAAATAGGAAAGATTGGGGAGAAAGATAATAAAGATTGAGCTGGATTTTTTTGCTGAGTTTTTGTTATTGGGTGGAATGTTGAAAGAGTGGAGGAAATGGTGGTTGTACAGGTGATGATGTTTTGTGCCGGTGTGAGCTGGCTGTGTGGTGCAAGAAAAAAGGATGTGAAGTGTTGTGTATTTTTGCTGAGTGGAAAAAAATGTTGCGGATAACTAACTATTGGAATAAAAAAATTTGTACACATCAATTGCAAATGGAAATCACTATACACATACTGGCACCTAGACAAAGTTAAATTGTTTTCTTTTAAGACATAATAATAATAATAATAATAATAATAATAATAATAATGAGATATAATAATTATAAAAAATAATAATGGTAATAGAATGTTTTAATAAAATAATAATAACAGTAACATAAATACTAAAGAATGATAATAGTTAATGCTAATAATAGATTTTTTGATATTTGATAATAAGCTTAATAAAATTGGACTTAATTAAAAAATTTAATAATATAATAAAACTAAAAAAATATTTTTTATTTTGTTTGAATAATAGAGAAAAATGAATTATTTATAAATACAACTTAAAGTAGAATAATGAAAAAAGTTAAATGAGATGGATTATGGGATCACATAACAGACCTCCACACAACACAATGATTTTTAGAAACAAAACCGTACACAAACTTGTCGCACAAAAAAGAAATAACACATTTTTAGAATTTTTGAATACCAGACAGAAAATAAAATATTACATGTATTTGGATTTTCTTTTTTTTGGAATATATCGGTAAACAGAAAATAAAGGTAGGACAAATTTGGGGTATGACACTATCAACAAAGACCTTATCAGCCAAGGCAAACTCGCCCGGCTAATAGGGTGCTTGAGACAATTCCCATGACATATGCTGCTTTGCTACCAAGATTGCTGGACCTGAATCTGATACAATTGAGAACTTTGGCACCACCACCACCTGGAGAGCTTCCAGTGGGGTACGACGTCAATGCTAGATGCACTTTCCATTCAGGGGTCAACTGAGAAGTGCAGGGCGCTACAGCACAAAGTTCAAGATCTGATAGACTCCAAGGCGATTAACTTTGCACCACCACCGAATGTTACTTCAAACCCTATTCCGAATCATGGAGGGGCTAGAATAAACGCTGTTGAGGGTGGTGAGAAGTTAAGTCTAATTCTGAGTATAGAAGAAGTGAAGACTCCGCTGTCGGTAGTGAAGGAGAGGCTGTTGAAAGGTCAAGTGTTTCCGGGATGCAGTTCTGGTTGTGAAAAATGTTTGAATTCAGAGAATGGGTGTGAAGACCTGAAGACGGGGTTGCAGAATTTGATTGATGAAGGATCCTTGCAGTTTAACAAGGTTGATAATGAAGTTGATGATGTGTCCACCATAACCATTTTCTATGATGAAGTTGAGATGCCTGCCAGAAGAGAGCCTGTAACCATTTATGCTCCTGAGGTTAGTCATGTGACTATCACTGTGCCTGGGCCTGTTCCTTATACAGATGATAAAGCCATTCCATGGCATTACGGTTCAGATGTGTATGTGGCTGGACAGAAAGTGGAGAGAAAGTCTGTTGCTATTGACCCGACTGTAGTGAACGTCAGAGGAGTTGGAGGTTTCACAAGAAGTGGTCGTCTATTTGCTCCCCCAGTTCTAAGAGGGGATCCTGAGGCTGAGGCTTCGGCAAAGGCTAAAGGAAAGCAAGTTGTGACTGATGAGACAACAAATCCTGTTGCTGGACAGGGTACCTTCGAGAAAGAGGTCGAGGAATTTATGCGCATAATTAAAAAGAGTGATTATAAGGTGGTCGAACAGTTGAACCAGACACCTTCCAAGATATCCATTCTATCTTTGCTGATGTGTTCTCCGGCACATAGAGAGGCCTTGTTGAAAGTGCTGCAAATGGCGTATGTTCCTCAAGAAATTACTGTTAACCAACTGGAAGCTGTAGTGGGCAGTGTGAATGCAAGCCACGGGCTGGGCTTTACGGACAGAGACCTTACGTCAGAGGGCCGAAACCATAACAAAGCACTACATATTACTATGGAGTGCAAGGGTGCTGTGTTGTCACATGTCCTTGTAGACACAGGCTCTTCTCTTAATGTACTTCCGAAGAAAGCATTAATGAAGCTCAATGTTGATGGTATTGTCCTAAGACCTAGTGATTTGATTGTCAAAGCTTTTGATGGGTCTAGAAGATCAGTGTTTGGGGAAGTTGAGTTACCCGTGAAAATAGGTTCTCAAGTATTCAAAAGTATCTTCTACGTCATGGACATTCAGCCCGCGTACAGCTGCTTGTTGGGACGCCCGTGGATTCATGTTGCCGGAGCTGTAACTTCCACCTTGCATCAAAAGCTCAAATATGTGGTTGATGGCCAAGTAATCACTGTGTGCAGAGAGGAAGATATCTTTGTGAGCCACTTATCAACTTTCAAATATGTAGAGATGGACGGAGAGATCCATGAGACGTTGTGTCAGGCCTTCGAAGCAATTAATGTCAGCATTTTGGCTCTTGTGGAGAGGAATAATGAGAAAGAAGGTACCTCCATTCACTCCTACAAGCAGGCTAAGGAGGTGGTTCAGTCGGGAAGCGCCCAGGGCTGGGGCAAGTTGCTGGAATTAGAGAAGAAAGACGACAAGTTTGGCTTGGGTTATCAGCCTAGTGGGTCTAATTGGTCTCCAAGTGGTAAAGCTATTACTTTCACAAGCGTTGGGATGCTCGACCGCAACCATATATGTGTGACAAGTAATGAAGATGGAGACAGTGATGGTGATTGGGACAACTGGATTCATCCGTGTGCACCCGGAGAGGAGCTAAAGAACTGGTCTGCTGAAGACATCGTCCAAGTTACCTGGCAATCAGAGTAATTTATTTGTTTCCTTTTCTTATCATACTGCATTATCAATCCTGCACTCTGCCCAAGGTGCAAGGATCCATTGTAGGGCCACCATGCTTTGTATGCATTTATTTTACCATGGAATAAAGGACATTTTCAGACAAATTGTGTTCCCTTTCTTTCGTTTTAAATTTTTCACAAAAAATAAAAATGGCAATGTGTTTTTCCTTTTTGTTTTTGTGTTTGCGTCTCTTTTAAAGATAAGCAGATTCTGAAATAAGCACATCATCTGTGCAGTGTTGATCATCTGGATTCTATTGATAACGTTCCTGCTATGACCACGCATGACTTTGACAATCCTATCTACCAAGCTGATGAAGGGGTTGAGGAAGACTGTGAACTCCCTAAAGAATTGGTCAGATTGTTGAAACAAGAGGAACGAGTTATTCAGCCTCATCAGGAAGAAATTGAGATCATCAACATCGGCACTGAAGATGTGAAGAAAGAGATCAAGATTGGGGCCAGTCTGCAGGCCGAAGTAAAGAAAGAGCTGATTGGTATGCTGCAAGAGTATATGGATATCTTTGCCTGGTCGTATCAAGATATGCCAGGGTTGGATACCGACATCGTTGTGCATAAGCTACCATTGAGAGAAGACTGTCCTCCTATGAAACAGAAGTTGAGAAGAACTTGTCCTGACATGGCGATGAAGATCAAAGAGGAGGTTCAGAAGCAATGGGATGTCGGATTCCTTGCCGTAACTAGTTACCCACCTTGGGTAGCTAACATTGTACCTGTACCAAAGAAGGACGGCAAGGTCCGGATGTGCGTTGATTACCGGGATTTGAATAGAGCAAGCCCAAAAGATGACTTTCCGTTACCTCACATTGATGTGTTAGTAGATAATACTACTCAATTCTCGGTATTTTCCTTCATGGATGGCTTCTCCGGATTTAACCAGATTAAGATGGCGCCGGAGGACATGGAGAAAACAACGTTCATTACCCCGTGGGGTACATTCTGCTATAAGGTCATGCCCTTTGGTTTGAAGAACGCCAGGGCAACTTATCAGCGGGCGATGGTCACATTGTTCCATGACATGATACACAAGGAGATAGAATGTTATGTGGACGATATGATTGCTAAGTCCCGAGACGAAGAAGAGCATCTAGTTAATCTCAAGAAGCTGTTTTATAGACTGATAAAATACAAGCTGAGGTTGAATCCAAACAAGTGCACTTTCGGAGTGCGTTCTGGGAAACTGCTGGGTTTCATTGTTAGTCAGAAAGGAATTGAGGTAGATCCTGCAAAAGTAAAAGCAATTCAAGATATGCCTGCACCGAGAATAGAAAAAGAAGTGCGCGGGTTTTTAGGGAGGTTGAACTACATTTATCGGTTCATATCTCATCTAACGGCCACGTGCAAGCCAATTTTCAAATTGCTAAGAAAAGATCAAACGGTCAGGTGGAATGAAGACTGCCAAAGAGATTTCGATAAGATAAAATAATATTTGCAGGAGCCTCCAATTCTTATGCCTCCAGTGGAAGGAAGACCTTTAATCATGTACTTGACTGTGCTAGAAGGGTCAATGGGGTGTGTTCTAGGCCAACATGACGAGTCTGGTCGAAAAGAGTACGCTATTTATTACCTTAGCAAAAAGTTTACCAACTGTGAATCCCGTTACTCACTGCTCGAGAAAACTTGTTGCGCTTTGGTATGGGCTGCTCGCCGACTGAGACAATACATGTTGACTCATACCACACTGCTAATTTCCAAAATGGATCCTGTCAAGTACATCTTTGAGAAACCAGCGTTAACCGGAAGGGTTGCTAGGTGGCATATGATCTTAACTGAATATGACATCCAGTATACTTCTCAGAAATCCATCAAGGGAAGTGTATTTTCGGATTACCTTGCACAACAACCTCTTGAAGATGATTATCAGCCAATGAAGTTTGATTTCCCTGATGAGGACATCATGTACCTCAAAGCAAACGATTGCGAGGAACCACTTCCAGAGGAGGGGCCAGACCCTGAATCCAAATGGAAGTTGATGTTTGATGGGGCAGTCAATATCAATGGACCACTCCCGAAGGTGTTCACTTTCCCTTCGCTGCCAGAATTACTTTTGGCTGCACCAACAATGAAGCGGAATACGAGGCATGCATATTGGGAATAGAGGAGGCTATTAATCTTCGGATTAAGAACCTCGATATATTCGGATTTTAAACCCTCGTTATTAATCAAGTTACCGGCAAGTGATATACGCATCAAGAGCATCTAATTCCTTACAGGGATTATGCTAGAAAATTGTTGACGTTCTTCACGACAGTTAAGCTTCAGTACATACCACGTGATGAAAATCAGTTTGCCGACGCATTGGCCACTCTTTCTTCGTCTATCAAAGTCTTGTGTTGGAATTACGTGCCCAGAATTGACATTTCCAGGCTTGACGCTCCAGCTCATGCTTTCTCTGTAGACGCAGTGTCTGATGAGAAACCTTGGTATTTTGATATCAAGTTATTCCTGGAAAAGCAAGAATACCCAGCTGGGGCATCTTCCAATGACAAGAAGACCTTAAGGCGACTTGCTGCTAGCTTCTTCTTGAATATAGATGGGGTTTTATACAAGAGAAACTTTGACATGGTCTTGCTCAGATGCGTGGATAGACACGAAGCAAGCCTGTTAATGCAGGAAGTCCACAAAGGATCTTTCGGTACCCATGCAGGAGGGCATGCTATGGCAAAGAAATTACTGAGATCAGGGTATTACTGGATGACAATGGATGCAGACTGTTGTTCATTCGCCCGTAAGTGCCACAAGTGCCAGATTTATGCAGACAAAGTGCATGTTCCTCCAAGCCCGCTCAACGTCATGTCATCTCCTTGGCCCTTTTCTATGTGGGGCATTGACATGATCGGGAAGATAGAGCCTACTGCTTCAAATGGTCATCGCTTCATCTTGGTCGCGATTGATTACTTCACCAAATGGGTTGAAGCAGCATCTTATGCCAACGTCACTCGTCAAGTGGTGGAAAGATTTCTAAAAAGGGATATCATTTGCAGATACGGAGTGCCCGAAAGAATCATTACTGACAATGGTTCTAATCTCAACAACAAGATGATGGCAGAGTTGTGTCGGGACTTCAAGATTCAGCATCACAATTCTTCTCCTTATCGACCAAAGATGAATGGTGCGGTAGAGGGAGCAAACAAGAATATCAAGAAGATTGTGCAAAAGATGGTTATCACTTACAAAGATTGGTATGAGATGTTACCATTTGCGTTGCATGGGTACCGAACGTCAGTCAGGACGTCAACTGGGGCAACTCTTCTCTCTAGTATATGGTATGGAGGCAGTCCTGCCTGTTGAAGTAGAGATTCCTTCATTGCGTGTGATGATGGATGTGAAGCTTGATGAGGCTGAATGGGTGCGTGCTCGTTATAATCAACTATCTCTAATTGAGGAAAAGAGATTAGCGGCTATCTGTCATGGTCAGCTTTATCAGAGGAGAATGAAGCGAGCATTCGACCAACGAGTACGTACTCGGGAGTATCAAGTGGGAGAGCTTATGCTGAAAAGGATCATTCCTCCAGGTTCAGATCACAGGGGCAAGTGGACCCCAAACTACGAAGGACCATTCATAGTGAAGAAGGTCTTTTTAGGAGGAGCGCTGATGCTCACCACTATGGATGGAGATGACTTCCAGTCCCTTGTTAACTCGGACGCAGTTAAAAAATACTTCGCATAAAGAGACCCGCTGGACACAAAACTAGAATTAAAGTCCAGGCAAGAAAAGGCATCCCGGCGAGCTAAAAAACAGAATAAAAAGCTCGAGCAAAAGTTAGGGAAAATAAATAAAAGAATGTACACCCGCTGAGTTGAAAAGCCACATCGGACAGCTCAGGCAAAAAAGGGTATCCCGGTGGATTGAAAACCCGAAAGGGCGATCCACGCAAAACCAGGGAATAAGCGAACAACTGCGATCTGAGTAATCTGAACCAAATCATCGTTTCGTACAACTTGACAATATCAGAAGGATAGGAATCAGTCCCCTCATCCTCTCAGAAAGCAAAGGCAAGAATGGAGAGTTTTGAAGACATGCTGGTCATAGCAGAAATGGAACTCATTGGGATGCCATGCCCATTGCCATTAGGATAGTTTATTTTCTCAATTTTTTGGTGGCTACCTCTTTCCAGGTGGTTGCTTCCTGATGTAAATCTTTGCCTATTCAGAAGCCTTTCAATAAAGAGAATATTCAGTCGAAAAGTTGTGTTGTGTTTATTTTTGTTTGCAAAATGTCCTGAATTTTTTTTTTGGCAAAAATAGCATTGCATTTAAACATGGTGATAATTTGAAAAAAAATGACATTGCAGGGAAACATTTGAAACCCTCTTTGAGTGTCGGGTGACAATGGATGAACAGATCATACCATGCAAGTCCCCGAGGCACACTTGTGTTTTATGTTGTTGCAGGTTGCAGGATGGCGTCACATTCTCCCAAGCAGATTTTCCCCAGCTAAGTCTTGACAGGCAGCCCCAAGCAGTTTATTATTCCCCAGTGGAGTATGCCCAACAGGAGGCTGAATGCCTAATGTATCCACAGAGCTGAGAATTAGAAAAATTCTCTCCCCATCTAGAGCATTGTTGAAGCATCTTTCCCAGCCAAGTCTGAAGATGATCCTTCCCCACAGAGTTCATATGTGATTTTCACTCCTATCAGTGAAATATTCTCCAGCGAAGTCGCCATTCTCTTGGTTAATATGATGATTCAGGCAGGTATTCATCACCATAGTCAGAGTTAGGTGTCAAGGCCTCTCGACTTGTTTTTCCCCTACAGAGTTGTAACTCTTGTGGCCAATCAGGCATTTGTTTATTGCACGTCTGCACTTCTCCAACACTCGCCTGTGTTCGTACTTTATTGATGCTCGCTCGCGTCTCTCAACTCTCGTTTGTGTTGTCACTTTGGTATTCCTCGTTTGCTATCCCCAGCAGTGACCCATGATTACCTTGATATTGCTCGTCTGCAATCTACAACACTCGTCTGTGTTTGATATGAAATATCTGTTGATGTTCGTCTGCACTCTCCCAACCCTCGTCTATGTTTGATATCTAATATTTGTTTGCTCGTCTGCATTCTCCGACACTCGTCTGTGTGTTATCTGTTTGAAGCTTGTCTGCTTTGTTTGGATACTTGTCTATATCATCCCTAACACTCGTCTGTGTTGGCTTATATCTGTATGCGTGGATTTGCTGATTATCTTGGCACTTGTTTGAAGTGCTAATCCAAATGCTCGTCTGTGTTTGAATTTCTGGTATTCGTCTGTACCAGTGGCTGATACTCGTTTGTATCATTTCCTGAAGCGCTCGTCTGTGTTTTTTAGATCATCGTCTGATACTCGTCTGTATCCTTGACTTATGACACTCGTCTGTGTTCTATTGAAGAGGTTTAAAATCCTGACTGTGGGAATAAATGTCCAAATGATCACCGGTCCTTGCGTCACAGGATTATCCGAAGGAGGCTTGTCTATCTCAAGCACCAATTAATGTTGCACCTGGCGTAACAGGTTCGCTCGAAGAAGACTCGTCTGTCTTATACCATATATCCACGGATAATATATGAAGAGGGTTCGTCTACCTTGATTATGCATGTCTATCCCACAGACTTTAGTGCATCACCGGTCCTGGAGTAACAGGTATATCCGAAGGAGATTCGCCTGTCTCAAGTCTTTTGTTCTTGCAGTGTTTGAGGACTCGTATGTCCAGTTCCTGGCGTAACAGGATTGTTCGAAGAAGACTCGTCTGTCAAAGTATTCTTATTCTAGATAACAGTTTCAACTTGGAAGAAGCTCGTCTGCTTTCTCTTCACTTCAGATCACCAAAGCGTCATTTGGTTGGGTTTATTTCCCGGTTTTTTCATTCTTCGTCAGAGTGCAAATTTCAAGTTTTCTTGGTATTCAACCACATTTTATCTTGAACGGTCGATAGCCCGTGCTACCGTCCTTTTCAGATTAATAGTTGTTTGAATAGGGGCAGCTGTAACACCCCAGATTTTCCCTCTTCACTTTAAGCATCATATCACATCATATTCATCATGAACATATCATATTCTTAGCATCCTATAATGGAAAGATGAGGCATAACATTTCTCATGACCTAGCATTAGGCATATGATCACCTGTGGAGGTTCTTGAAGCATTTCTAGCCATGACAAGGAGCCCAATGTTTTTGTACAAGTCCTATGAGGAGTCTACATTGCATTTACAAGTTCAAGTTCATTTACAAAAGCTCAGAAGGTTGGAAGATCATTAAGGATTTCAGGCTAGGGCAAAGCTCCTACACAATGGTCCTAAACTAGGGTTTGAGATTCAAGCATGAAAATCTCAAAAATTTGGCCATTTCATTTGGGCAAAGTCTTTTACATGTTAAGAGGATCCTGGGTACCAATTTTGGTGAGAAAATTCCTTGTGGAAGTCAAGAAATTCTTCAGTTGCTTGCAGATGAAGAAACTGGTCAACTATGCCTTACAAAAGTCAACTGTGTGATTTCAAGGGGTCCAATCCATTTTTTCTAGCCAGGGGATGTTATTTTAATGTTAGAAGAGGTTTGGCAAGTTCAAATATCAAGAATCATGAGGTTTTGAGGTGTTTTGCAAAATTGGTGCAAAGTTGGTTTTGAGAAAATGCCATTTTTGGCAACTTTTGCCCTAAAATTCAAATGATCATAACTTGGTGAAAAATTCTTCAAATGGACCAAAGTCAAACATGAATGTTGGAGATTAAGACCTCCCATTTTCAAAAAGTACAATTAATTTTTCATAGCCTTCATGGTTGAAGAGTTATGCCCCTCGAAAATCCTTGCAAAATTAGGGCAAAACTTAAAATTTCATGCATGCACCAAAGCCAAAAAGGTTTGAATCTTATTTTTGTGTATTGGTACATACCAAATATTGTTGCAACATTAAATGCAATGCAAATGGATCACTTTTCTCAAAGAAATGCACCAAATTCTTTCACAACAAGAATGTTATTCCAAAAGTGCAATTTTTGCATATTCATGAAAAGAGTGTGACACTTATATCCAATGGCCAAGATTTGTTGGGATTGTGATTAAGGGATCAGATTAAAGTGCACATGGGATGAAGGCAAGGGAATGCATGAGAATTACATGATATCACACCAAATTGGCCAAAATTGCAAAATCACTCAAACTTTTGATCCACACGTGCAAATCATCCCATTCTTTCAGCATTGAGTCATGAGATGATATAAAACAAATTAGGGTTTTACAAAGGCTCAGTTCTCTCTCATTCTTCAGCTTCCAAGTTTTTGCACAACTTGCATTTTTCCTCAAATCTCTTCACACACTAGCTCTCTCTAAAAACAAATCATAGATCTTTCATCCTTGAGAGCTCAGGATCATTAATCTCACCATTGTGCAAGCTATCTCTCAAGAATCATAACCTTGCCATTTCAGGGCAGTTGGCTGCAAAATCCAAGATCCATCAAGATTCAAGGCTCTTCATGTTTATTTTTATTGTGATTTGTTCATCTGGTGCAATTTCCGGTGCCGGAGCCCTAGCTCCGGTCACCGGAATCTGGAAAATATGAAGCTAGGGTTTCCAAGGTTGAAGAAGACTTCTCTGCCCTCAGATCTTGCCTCCCATTGCCCAGGATCTTGACACCTCATTAAAAAGCCAACCTCTCTCTCACGTGCCTCATCTGTTCTATTTTAATTCCTCATACTTCTCACCTCACCATAACATACATACTCCCTCAACTCATAACCAATTAACATGCCACGTCATTTAATGAATGAAGCACATGATGCGTTGGTTTCATCTCATGGCCAGTTATTTTCCTTTATTTTTCCTCTGAATTTCCACCATTATTCTTATATTCCTGCGTAACCCAATGGGCCCAGATTGCTCTTCACACCCCCTTTTGACATGAGCCCATTTCAACTGAACTGAATTATCTTCTTTTCGCACCTCCTGCCCTTTGCTTCATTTTTATTTCTTTTTCTTTATTTCATTTTCATACCATTTTGGTTTTCGTTTTTTTAAAATACTTCCAAGCATCAAAAAATTCTCAAAAAATTCTTGGTTGTTCATTGGAGTTTTCTTTAATTTTCCATATTTTTATTTCCCATTTTTTCTCAATATCCACGTGTCAATTAATTTCCTCTTGTAATTAATTCTTTTTAAGTCCTTTTTGTGCATCCTGCCTTGTCCAATTTCCCTAGTGATCATCATTTTGAGTTTTGTGTTGATTCTTTTTGCTCTGGATTCCTAAGAGGATGTAATTCATGTGTGATTTTTTCCCTGATTTTTAGAAATTTGTTCATTGGGTTTTGGTCCTTGACTTTTGATGGAAGTTTCTTAACCCTAGTTCATGTTTAAGCCTTCTCTTGACTTGTTTAGCCTCTGAATTTCTTCCAATCCTTTTGGCTCATTGTTATATCATGTTTGAAGATCATTTTTCCTAAGTTGTGGAATTTTTGGATGCATTGTTGATTTGATTTGAATTTTGGTTCATAACTTGTCCCATTTTGCTTCATTTTGATCATAAGGTCTCTTATTAGCTTAGAAGGGCACTTGTGTAACCTTCTTCTTCTCATTTGAGGTCTCTTTGGGGTATGGTTACCTTTCTGATCTTAGGTTAGGGTTTGTGTCTTGGAAATTTTGTGATTGGCTTACCTTTTAAGTTCTTCCTTTCTTATGTGCATTCACCTCACTTCTATGTTCCTTTCCATCTCATAATGTGATTGTTTGACTTTGTGCTTCTCTTCTCTTCATCTCTCTTGCTTCTTAAGAATTTCTTTGACTTGTTTTGGTTCTGGTCTTGGGCTTTGAGTTCATGTTTGTGCATTTTTGCTTTGCATCTTCTTAAGTTTGCCTTGCCTTGCCATGTGTTTCATATTAACTTGTATGCTCCATTTCTCATTCTTGTAACTTGCATTTGCATTGAGCATTTGTATATATGACTTCATTTCTGTTTGTATGTTGTTGGCATGCCATTGTATTCATTTTTCTTTGCTTATATGTTTGTGTTACTAACCTTTCAGGGGTTATGGTAAGTGAGAGGTGTGGAAGTGATTCCCACATCTCCAAATCCCATCTCTTCTCTTCTTATTCTTACTTGTGCTAACCTTTGATTGCTGGGCTTAGGCCTTACTCATCTCTCTTCTTCTCTCTTCTTCTTCTCTTCTTCTTTCTTTCTTCTTTAGGATAGAAAACCACACTAACCTTAGGATATCCATGCATGATAACACTTAGGATTCTTTAGTCCCCCACTTAGACTTTTACCTTTGTGATCCTTTTGGTTCTTCTTCTCTTCTCATCTCATAACCTTAACGAAGACACTTAATAAAGTTTGAAGTAATGCCTTGAGCAATAGCCTTATCCCATGAGATACTTGTAGTCTTCCCATCTTGGGATAGTACAAGTTTATCTTGTGATGCACAAGTCTGATCAAGGTATCTTCTTCACCAAGAAAAGCATAAAAAACACTTCTTCACTGTAAATACCAAAAACACTTAATAAGTTAATGAGTTAGTGAGCTTAGGCCATAATCTATGGATTCAAGTTTTGGGGATCTTCTCCTTACTTGAGTGTGCTTGTTCTATTATTCCATCTTGGAATGTAGTGACAAGTGCACATTCCATGGAAAAGAGCTTGAGTTCACTTCCTTGTGACACACTCATAAAAAGCTTCATAAAAAATACAAACAAACAATAAGTGTCTTTCCTTCGGGAATTCTTTTCTCATCTCCTTCGCTCCGTACGCGAACTGGCTCCTACTTGTCATTTTGCAAGACGGTTACGCACTCGTCGTACGAGACTGCAACACCTGAGCAATGGCATAGGCAGTTCAAGCCTTAATTCACAAGCAATTTCTTTTCTACCCCTAATTAGGGGAACTACGGCGTCTCTGATCCTCATTGTCCTGATGAGGTACGTGTTGCACCCCAAAATTTGCCCTCACAAAATAAGACTTTGTGTGCTAAGAAGGTTCACAAGGTTCACAAGAACTTTCATGAAGTTCATGAAGTTTACAAGACACTTTATGAGGTTCACAAGGTTCACAAGATTCACAATACATACAAGACCTTTCATGAGGTTCATGAAGTTTACAAAACACTTTATGAGGTTCACAAGGTTCACAAGACCTCCCATGAGGTTTACAAGATTCACAATACTTACAAGACCTTTCATGAGGTTCATGAAGTCTACAAGACACTTTATGAGGTTCACAAGGCTCACAAGACCTCCCATGAGGTTCACAAGACATCTTATGAGGTTCACAAGGTTCACAAAGTTCACAAATAGTCAGAAGAGTTGACAATTCCCTCAGACAATGCACCTCCTAAGCAGTGCATCCAAAACTAGGGTTTTGACTTTAATCAGGCTAAATGGACTTCCAAGACTTCAAGTTAGATTCATAACATCTTATATGTGTGTAAGAACCCCCATGACAAGTTTCAAGACTTTTCTCAAAATTTTGCTCAGTCAGATGATCATATAAGTCAAAATCAATCAAAGCAGTTAAAAAGTCAAACTGAGGTCAACTGTGGTCAAACCAAAGTCAAACTTCATTATTTTTTGCCAACATCAAGTATATGAAGTAAAATTCATCATTTGATCAAGGGTTGATCATGATTCATCAAAGAGATTTCAGATCATCAAGAATCAGGAGTTTCTAAATTAGGGTTTCCTCAAGAAAAGTCAACTGAACTTTGACCAACCATAACTTTCACATGCTTCATCACCAAGTTTCCATCCAAAGCTCATTTTGAAAAAAATTGAATTCTCTACAACTTTGTGTCTCACAAGCCAAGCCCAAAAATGCTTCATTTGGAAGGTATGAGCTAAGACATTATAGGTCCTTTTGAAAGTCAACAAAAAGTCAACAACTTCAAAAGGGCATAACTTGAGAATGGTAAATGATTTGGACATGAAACCAGTGGGGTTGGTTAGAGGACTCTTCAAGCTTTCCAAAATGTCCAAGAACACCCTCATAGCATTAAAATTGAAGAGTGTGTGCCCTTGCAAAGTTGGGAAATGTTTGGTTGGTCTATGAAGAAAATGGAGGTTTAAAACCAATTTTTTCTAAATGGGCTTGCCATATGATGACCCAATCCACACCAAGACCTCATGCACGACCCACCCATGTAATTTTCTGATTTTTTTATTTTATTTAATATTTATTTGAATTTTATTCATTTAAATACATATTAAATCAAAATAAAATCAAAAAATCAATATTTAAGGGTGATTCTTCTTCTAGAAAGTCATAAACAATATTCAAGACCAATTATCAACATCCAAATTCGTGCTAGGCCAAAATAGTAAGAATATATTGGATTTTTTTGATATTTTTGGATGAGAGATTTCTTCATAATCAAGTAATCATTTTTCATGATACAAGATCCATTCTTTTTAACCTAATTCAATCATTATATATACTTGAAGACACTGCAAGCACTAGGGACGAAATTCAGCCTCCCAAGAGTAAGTTTGTAATTTTCAAAAACCTCTCCAAAACTCAAATTCGGTTTCTGCCATTTAGGTTCATTCAGCACGATTTAAAGGTGTAAATTTGTTCCTTGGGAGGTTTATAAGCTATCCTCATCCTCATTATCATTGCATCCATGGCCGAATGCTCTAACCGAGTTGGTTTTTGTTCAAAATTTCATGCTTTTCGATTTCATACATTTAACTGTCAAAACTTGATTCTAATTATTGATTTATGTTTAGTTTGATGTGTAGAAGAAATCTGGATATTTGGTTTGGAGTTTCATGGCCGCAATCGTGTTCTGCCATAACTAGGGTTTTAACCAAGCTTTTAGGGTTATGCGATTTAAGCTGTATAAATAATATTAATTGATGAAATTGAACTGTGTAAGACCTGGGCAAACTGTTAGCACAATCAATTTGGACAAATTTTACATGTTTTGCAGGCTTTCAAGATCATAGGTTTTCCTGCGGGAAAATTCGTAGCAAAACACCCAAGAAATTTCGCAGGAAATTTCGTAGGGTGAGAGGTAGAAGACGACTGCTTTGGCGCGCAAGGAAAATTTGAAATTGCAGGTTCACTTAAAAGGAATGCGTTTCGTATGTATACCAGAATGAGCGCGTAGCTCAGCTGGTTTTGCACGCAGGCAATGAAGCTAGGGACCAGGGTTCGATCCCTTGGTCGTTCCTTTTTAATGCAAAAGTTCATTTATTAAACAGGTTTTATATATTATTGCAATGGGTCATTCACAAGCACGCTGCATGAGCAGCCCAGTTGGTTGAGGCTGGTGGTGTATGCTAGGAGACCTGGGTTCGACCCCAGGCTCCAGCAGGTGAGTTTTTTACCAAATTTTTTTTCTTAACCTAATTGTTTTCTATTTTCTTTTTATTTTCTTTAATTTTAATTAAGTATTATAATGAATTAATAAAAATAATATAAATGAAATAAAATTGTATATGTTTGAAATTAATATTCTATTTTATTTGTATGTCCATATTATTATAACTTATTTTTATAATGGAATTAATATTGTATTGTAAATTAAAAAAAAACCTAATATTTTTATATATATAAAACCCTAATTCTTTTCAAACCCTAATTTTTAATTTAATATGTATACATTCTATAATTCATTTATAATTTAAATCTTGCTTAAAAATTTAAATTCTTAATTTATTTTTATAATATGTAAATATTCTATGAATTGTTTAGAACTTAATTTAGTATGTAAATAACTTCTATTATATGTTTAAAAATAATTGAAACTTTGTTAATTTAATTTGTAAATATAATTTTATTTTCATAATATGTTTATAATTAACTTAATTTTTATAATTTGCACATAACTTAAAATTTTATAATAATTAGTATAATTGTTTATATTTTAATATTAAATGATAATTGTTTATAAAATTGAATTTTTTTTAATTATTATAATGTTTTTGTTTATATTATTATTATTAATTATGTTTATATGATTATTACTAACCCCATTTAATTTGGTATTATTTTTATTATTATTATTTTCACTAACCCAATTATAATTATTTATTTATTTTGCTTACTATATTTAATTTTGCTTAATTATTATTATGTAATTGCTCCTTGGTGTAATATTTAATAGTAATGTTTATTATTTATATTTTATGGTTAGTAAATAGGGAGTGCAAATATACTTGTAATTTAAAATTAATTTAGCTCATTAAATTTAAAGATAAATATTAAAATTGTACACTCACACACGTAAGTCGATCTTTGATCGCCATCTCACTTCCTTAGGGATACCTCTCATGTTGCCTAATCAAAAAGGTCAAGTAGGGTGTATAAAGCAAAGTCCCTCATTCCACATCATCTAGTCCCTTAACAAACAAAAGATCAAGTCCCTTTCGAATGTTGCCTTCGTAATGATCTTGTCCCTTTCGAATAAAGATGATAGTCCCTCCAAAATTGCTTATACACCCCACAGTTGCCTACATAAACAGATGTCCCTTCACTTGTCCCTCACATCCAAGGTAATGACTACCTATTCCTTAATAATAGGGATAGTCTTACCATTTAAGGGATTCAAGAACAAAAAAGACTCAAACTTAGGGTAGGTTCCTCATAGTTACTTGCTCACTCTTCAAAACTTTTCAAACACTTCACAATTTCAAACAAAAATTTTCAAAACAAAGGTTTATACGCATCTGTACATGGGTCATTATAAACACTTAAGAAAATTTCTATTCACACACTTCACATTTTCAAAAACATTTTAAAGTGAGCTAAGTAACTAAGAGCCCATGGATAACCATGGATGTAAAGGGTGCTAACACCTTCCCTTTACATAACCTACCCCCCGGACCCAAAAATCTTTTAAAAGGTCTTTCCTGTTCTTTTATGCCTTTCCTTTGGATAAAATAAAAGTCGGTGGCGACTCTTGCTATCCGCAACATAACTAAAGTCAGTTCTCCCACCGTGTTACAGAACTGGCGACTCTGCTGGGGATTTAATAAAAGAGGGGTTCCCTTAGGAATTAGATCACTTTAAAATTGTTTGCCTTGTTTGCTTTATACTTATCTGTTGGGATGCTCTTATGTGTGAAAGATCCTAACCCGGATCTAGTGTACCTTAGGTAAATGGAAATAGACCAAGGAAACTGTACGGCGTATACCGATATGGTTGATCTGGTGGCCATAGTTAGTGTGACTTCTTGGTTGGTGCTTATGTTCCTTAAGTCAAGTTGAGGATAATATGAGGCTGCCATATGTTGTCAATACACTAACTAACTTTTAGAACCCTAGTTATCCCATCTTGGCCTTTAGAAAAGTAGTGAGATAACCGGCTTTGGTGCAGACTGAGGTTGGTTGATACTCGATACTACGCTCATTGAGATTCTAAACTTGGAGGGTTTTGGTTGGCAAGTAAGTTGCCTACTGAACAACCACCCTTGTGAAGGATCAATGATATTGAGATCCCTTAGAACCTGGTTACTTTATAGGACAGGATGAACTACCTAACTTCAGGGGAGGGTACTTACCTTTGAACCTCATGCAAGCCTTTAAACCTAGGGCCATTGTGTGACTTGTTTGTGTGTGCCACATGTTTGTGATTGAACATAACATCATGACATCATCATGCATCATAAGCATAGCATTTTCACTAACCATTTCAAGGACCAAAGGATTTATCTTTGTTCTTTGTTGCAGGTCATGGCTTCTGCTCGTAGAAACACCATCAGGATCAACTTTGTGGGCATACCTGTTAAGCTTAAAGAGTTGGTTTCTCAAGTGTTTGATCATTCCCAGTTCATCAAGAGACATGGTCACCTATTGGATCTAGTCACTTCAGGGTTCATTGAAGACATGATGAGTGTTCTGTTTCAGTTCTTTGACCCTAAGCACCATTGTTTCACATTCCCCGACTATCAGCTGGTTCCTACAATGGAAGAGTTCTCTAAACTTCTGGGTATACCTGTCCTTGATCAAAGACCCTTCATAGGCTTGGAGAAGGAGCTTAAACCAGAGGTTATTGCTGCAGCTCTACATCTGAAGAAGTCTGACATTGTTCTAGAAACGAGAAGCGGAGTTAAAGGTATTCTTGCTAAGGTATTAATGGATAAAACTCAAGTGTTCTTGAAGGCTATGAGCTACGATGCTTTTGAGGAGATCTTAGCCTTATTGATTTATGGCTTAGTGTTGTTCCCCAATCCTGACCAGTTCATAGACGTTCATGCCATCAACATATTCCTGAGTCACAATCCAGTACCTACATTGCTTGGAGACATCCTACATTCTCTTCATACCCGTACTACAAGGGCAAGAGGAACTTTGATGTGCTGCATACCTTTGCTCTCTAGGTGGTTTATTTCTCACCTTCCTCGCTCAGTAATGAAGAATGAGCAAGGGTTCAGGTGGTCCAAGAGGATCATGTCACTATCGCATTCAGATATTCATTGGTGCTCCAGATCTATGGAGAATATCACTATCATTGACCGTTGTGGGGAGTTTCCTAATGTGCCACTTCTAGGCATAAGAGGAGGCATCACCTACAACCCCTCTCTAGCTTTACGACAGTTTGGTTACGCTCGGAGTGATGGCCCACATGACATGTTGATTCAGGGCATTGTGTTCGACTACGACAACGATCTTCAAGGTTACCGTCAGAGGTTCATACGAGCCTGGGGGGAAGTGAACAAGGTTGACAACAAGACTCTGGAGCCTAAGTACACTATTCCTATGGAGGCTTATCTCAAATGGGTGCGATCTCATGCTCAGACTCTCATGATGCCATATCCTGCTATCCTGCCAGTTACCATGGAACCTGTTGCTGAAGGAGATACTGCTTATACCATCCTTCACCCAGACATGCCTACTGACATGGAAGAATTAAAGAGATCCTGGATCCAGTTGAAGGAGCAAAGGGATACTTTCGAGGCTCATTACAAAGCAAGCCAAGAAAGAATCCTGGAACTAACAAAGCAACTTCACGAAGAACGGAATCTCAACTCATACCTCAACACAAAGAGGAAACGTCCATGGGAGACTTAAAACCCCATCTTTTCAAATTTAAATCTTGCGGTCCTTGAAAACATTGCATATACATTCACATATCATTTCATTGCATCACAGGTTTATAATTGTGCACAGGTTTCTCATCTTCTCGCTGTTTATTTCAGCAATGGCTCTTGAACAAACAGTTAAGGATCTCCAGGCACAAAATGCACAGTTCCAAGAGCTGATCCTGAACCTGACCAAGGGGCAGGATGAATTGAAGACGCTGCTGGCCAAGAAGACTAAGAAGACTAGAAGGTCAGGTGGCCTGATCAACATGGGGAGAAGGTTCAAAGGTCTTGCCAAGACCAAAGAACCAGTTGAAGACTATGAGTCTGAAGAGTCTGAAAAAGAGGGAGGCAGTCTCCACAACACTATGGGGGACTCTGATTCTGAGGCTAATTACTACCATGAGCCTAATGAAGACAAATTCAAGATGCTGGTGGATAGAATGGATGCTATGGAGTTGCAGAAGTCTTCTGGGCTGGATTTTGAAGATTTGAGTCTGATATCTGGGGTAGTCATACCCATTGGTTTCAAGGTTCCTACCTTTGTTGTTTATGATGGGGTCTCTTGTCCCAAGTTGCATCTGAGGTCTTATGTCAGAAGAATCCAACCTCACACTGCTGATAAGAAGTTGTGGATCCATTTTTTCCAAGAGAGCTTATCTGGAGCTCAATTGGAGTGGTATTATCAGTTGGAAAGTGTCAACATCAGGGATTGGAATGATCTTGCTGAAGCTTTCTATAAGCAGTATCAATACAATGCTGATTTAGCCCCCACTCGCATGCAGCTGCAAAGCATGTCTATGGGTGCCAAAGAAAGTTTCAAGGAGTATGCTCAGAAGTGGAGAGATTTAGCTGGAAGAGTACAACCCCCTTTAACTGACATGGAATTGGTTGATATGTTCATGTGTACGCTGAATGGTCCTTTTTACAGTCATCTCATTGGAAGCTCATCATCTGGCTTCACTGAGTTGATAATGACAGGAGAGCGCGTGGAAAATGGTATAAAGAGTGGCAAGATCCAAGTGGGTACTTCTTCATCAGGTACTGCAAAGAAGCCTCCCACTGGGAAGAAAGAATCCAATGCTGTTTATGGTCAACCTGATCGTAATAGAAGGCATCAGTCTGTGAGCGCAGTTCATATTTCAAATCCAACTCCTACAACACCAGAGCAGCCACAGGGCCACCAACAGAGGGCTAGAAGGCAGTTCACAAAGATCAACATGTCAATGGCTCAGGCATTGCAACACTTGTTGAAGGCTGAACTTATTACTCTGAAAGAGGCTCCTCAGAATCCCAATGTTACCTCTCCCAGGTACAATCCCAATGCACGATGTGCATATCATTCAAACTGTCAGGGACATGATACTAATAGCTGCTGGGTCTTGAAGAACAAAATTCAAGATATGATTGAGGCTAGAGAAATTGAGTTCGACCCTCCGGGTACTCCAAATGTGATTACTGCTCCCATGCCAAATCATGAGAAGACTGTCAATGCCATTGATGAAGATTTACATATCTGTTCAGTTGCAGAGTTGACCACACCATTGTCTGTTATCAAGAAGAAGTTAGTGCAAGCTGGGCTCTTTCCAGGTTGTCGTGAAGATTGTCTGTATTGTACCTATAAGTCGGATAGTTGCTGGAGATTGAGAGATGGAATTCAACGTCTCATGGATAAGTATACCATAGTGTTTGAGAGGACTCCATCGTCTGTAGAGAGTATGGTGGATCATATTACTAAAGGTAGGAAGATTGAAGAGGTTGATATGGTTGATAAAGTACCGGTAAGGATCACTTCCAAGGGACCTGTTAAAATCACTCATAAGGGTCCAATTAAGATTACTGCTGAAGGCCCTGTGAAGATTGTTGCTGAAGCCAGAGTGGCTCCTATGGTCATTACTACTCCTGGTCCAATTCCGTATACTTCTGACAAAGTTGTGCCCTGGCATTATGGGTCTGATGTTTACATCCATGGTGTTAAGCAGGAACCCTTAGCTGATGTTCCTGTTGATGTTGATAATATTGCTGGGTCTAGTAAGATCACACGAAGTGGAAGAGTCTTCTCTCCTCCAGTTACTTCCAAGAGTGCAGTTACTCCTGCTGCTACCTCTACCACTGATGCTCGGGGCAAAGGTCCTGTTATTGAATCTGTACCTACTGATGTGCCAGCTGCTGATGATCTTGCTAAGCAGATGGAAGAAGTATTGAAAATCATTCGCAAGAGTGATTATGACATTGTTGATCAGTTGGGGCACACTCCCTCCAAGATTTCCATGCTGTCTTTGTTGTTATGTTTTGAAGCTCATGCCAAAGCTTTGATTAAGTTTCTGAAGACTGCTCATGTACCCAATGCAATTTCTGTTGACCAGTTTGAGAATTGTGTTGCCCACCTGACCTATGATAATGGGTTAGGATTTTCTGATGCTGATTTGACTCCTGCCAAGAGGGATCATAACAGGGCCCTGCATATCTCAATTGAATGCAGGGGCACTACCCTGTCACATGTATTGATAGACAATGGTTCCTCTCTGAATGTGTTACCCAAAGAAGTCCTGAATAAGCTGAGTCCTGAAGATGCTGTGCTGAAGCCCAGTAATATAGTGGTGAAGGCTTTTGATGGTTCGAGAAGAGTGGTGCATGGAGAAATTGATCTTCCAATCAAAGTTGGTTCTCAGATTTTCAATGCTACATTTTTTGTGATGGATATTCGTCCTTCATACTCTTGTTTACTTTGTCGTCCCTGGATCCATGGGGCAGGTGCTGTAACCTCTACATTACATCAGAAATTGAGATATCCGGTAGAAGGAAAAGTTGTTACTTTCTATGGAGAGGAAGAATATTTTGTTAGCCATGTGAACACCTTCAAGTATCTGGAAGTGGAAGGTGAATATGTTGAAACTCCGTGTCAGACATTTGAAGTGGTTCCTTGGATTGTTAATGATTATGAAGCTCCTCCGGTTGTCAAGAAAGTTCATGTGGTTACTAGGATACCTCCTACAATGGCCTCCCTCAAAGATGCTAGAGCTGTGGTGCATGAAGGTGGTTGTACTATTTGGGGTCAGCTTCCTGATATCCCGTACAAGTCTGACAAATTTGGTTTGGGTTTCACTGCAGAGTCCCAGAAGGCTGTTCGTCGTGCTCGTGTTGTTCGTATCACCAATCAAGGGGTTATGAAAGATCAGATCAATGCTGTGGGTGACTATGAGGAAGACTACAACTTGGATGCTTGGATTTTTCCTACTGTGGGTTCTGGACTCAATAATTGGAAAGCTGAAGATGTTATTCCTATCTCCTTTAGTCAGGAGTAAATACTATTACTGTGTTGTTACTTTTTAAGTTTGTAATTTCTTGAACAAATTAAAACTCTCAAGCCTTGTGCCTTACCCGGGGCACAATGGTGTGCTTGTTACGGGATGTCATTTCATTTGCATACTTCATTCAATAAAAATCAGTGGACGTTTCGTTTTCGTAAATATTGTGTTCCTTGTCTTTCTTTTCTTTTCTTTTTGTTTTATCAGCTATGTGTTCTTACACACACCCACATCACTAAAATGCAGATCCTCATCCACTCTGGATCCTGTTGATAACAGTTCTACTATTGCCAATTATAATTTCGAGAATCCGATCTATCAAACTGAAGACGGAAATGAGGACGATTGTGAAGTACCTGTAGAGCTTGCTAGGTTGCTACAACAAGAAGAGAAAGCTATACAGCCACATGAAGAGCCTGTCGAAGTTGTGAATCTGGGAACTGAAGAAAACAGGAAGGAAGTCAAGATAGGGGCTGAATTAGAGGACAATGTCAAGAACAGGTTGATTCATATGCTACGTGACTATGTGGAGATCTTTGCTTGGTCCTATGAAGATATGCCAGGGTTGGATACAGACATTGTGGTTCACTGTTTACTAGTGAAAGAAGATTGTCGTCCAAAGAAGCAGAAGGTTCGTCGTATGCGTCCTGAAATGTCAGAGAAGATCAAAGCAGAGGTAATGAAACAGTTTGATGCAGGGTTCTTAGCTGTAACTTCTTATCCTCAATGGGTTGCAAATGTGGTGCCGGTACCTAAGAAAGATGGTAAGGTACGTATGTGTGTAGACTACAGGGATTTGAACAAGGCCAGCCCCAAAGATGATTTTCCACTTCCTCATATTGATGTTCTGGTAGACAACACTGCTCAGCACAAGGTATTCTCTTTTATGGATGGTTTCTCTGGTTACAATCAAATCAAGATGGCACCTGAAGATATGGAGAAGACAACATTTGTTACACAGTGGGGCACTTTTTGTTATAAGGTGATGCCATTTGGTTTAAAGAATGCAGGGGCAACATATCAGCGTGCTATGGTGGCTTTGTTTCATGATATGATTCATCATGAGATAGAGGTATATGTGGATGATATGATAGCCAGGTCCCAGAATGAAGAACAACATCTTGATCATCTACACAAGTTGTTTAAGAGGTTAAAGAAATACAAGTTAAGATTGAACGCAAACAAGTGTACTTTTGGAGTTAGGTCTGGTAAACTCCTGGGTTTCATAGTCAGTGGAAAAGGTATTGAAGTGGATCCTGCAAAAGTAAAAGCTATACAAGAGATGCCAGCTCCTCGTACTGAGAAGGAGGTTAGAGGTTTCTTGGGACGATTGAATTACATTGCAAGATTTATTTCCCAATTAACTGCCATCTGTGAGCCAATCTTCAAGTTGTTGAAGAAAGATCAGGTGATGGAATGGAATAATGAGTGCCAGACTGCCTTTGATGAAATCAAGAGATACCTGCTGGAGCCACCAATTTTGATGCCACCAGTTGATGGAAGACCCTTGATTATGTACTTAACAGTGTTAGACAATTCAATGGGGTGTGTGTTGGAGCAACATGACGAGTCTGGTCGAAAAGAGAAGGCAATATACTACCTTAGCAAAAAGTTTACCGACTGTGAAACAAGATATTCACTGCTCGAGAAAACTTGCTGCGCTTTGGCATGGGCTGCTCGCCGACTAAGACAGTATATGTTAACTCATACTACCTTATTGATTTCAAAGATGGATCCAATCAAGTACATATTTGAGAAACCTGCTCTCTCCGGAAGAATTGCAAGATGGCAAATGATCTTGACAGAATACGACATACAGTATACTACTCAGAAGGCCATCAAAGGAAGTGTTGTTGCTGATCATTTGGCTCATCAAGCAGTGGATGATTACCAGTCAATGAGCTTTGAGTTCCCTGATGAAGACATTATGATTATTACCAAAGAACCTGGACAATATGACGGACCTGAACAAGGATCCCGATGGACTATGGTTTTTGATGGTGCCTCTAATGCACTTGGTAATGGTGTTGGTGTTGTGATTAGTTCCCCTGAAGGTTGTCATACCCCGATCACTGCTAGACTTTGTTTCTATTGTACCAATAACATGGCTGAGTATGAGGCATGTATCCTGGGTATTAAAGCTGCTATTGATATGAAGATTCAGTTCCTTGACGTGTATGGAGATTCAGCCCTGGTAGTTAGTCAGATTAAAGGAGATTGGGACACCAAGCATGATAATCTCATTCCTTACAGGGAGTATGTGTTGTCTTTGATCCCACATTTTAAAGAGATTACCTTTGGAGAGAATCAATTGGCAGATGCATCAGCTACCATGGCATCTATGTTTGAGATCAGCTGGGATGATGAAGCTCCCAAGATTACTATTGATAGATTTGAAAAGCCTGCATACTGCAATGAGATTGACACTGAAGGGGCAGAGGAGAAGCCTTGGTTCTACGAAGTAAAAAGATATCTTGAAGCTCAGGAGTTCCCTAAAGAGGCATCTGTCAAAGATATGAAGTTTCTGAGAAGGTTTTCTGCTAAGTTCTTCTTAAGTAATGGGATTTTGTACAAGCGCAATCATGATTCAACTATGCTTCGTTGTGTGGATAATAAGGAAGCAATTGAGATTATGGAAGATATGCATGATGGGATCTTTGGCACTCATTCTAGTGGTCATACCATGGCAAAGAAGATATTGAGAGCAGGTTACTATTGGTCTACCATGGAAGTTGATTGCTATCAACACTCCAGAACATGTCACAAGTGTCAAATTTATGCTGATAAAGTACATATATCTCCATCACCATTGAATGTATTGACTGCTCCTTGGCCCTTTGCCATGTGGGGCATTGATATGATTGGTGAGATCAAGCCTACTGCTTCTAATGGACATCGTTTCATCCTGGTTGCTATTGATTACTTCACGAAGTGGGTGGAGGCAGCTTCATTTGCATCTGTTACTAAGAATGTTGTGGCTCGATTCATTAAGAATAATCTCATATGTAGGTATGGCATCCCTGAAAGGATTATCACTGACAATGGCTCTAATTTAAACAACAATATGATTACTGATCTCTGCACGCAGTTCAAGATTAAGCATCATAACTCTTCTCCGTATCGTCCAAAGATGAATGGGGCAGTTGAAGCTGCTAATAAGAACATTAAGAAGATTATACAAAAAATGACTGTTACCTACAAGGATTGGCATGAGATGTTACCATTTGCTCTTCATGGTTATCGTACCACAATACGTACTTCAACAGGGGCAACTCCATTCTCCTTGGTCTATGGTATGGAAGCAGTTCTGCCCATTGAAGTTCAGATCCCCTCCTTAAGAATTATGAAGGATGCAGGCTTGGATGAAGATGAGTGGATTCAGACTCGACTTGACCAGATAAATTTGATTGATGAGAAGAGGTTAGCAGCAGTTTGTCATGGCCAGATGTACCAGAAACGAATGATCAAGGCTTTTAACAAGAAGGTTAAGCCAAAGGTATATCAGGTTGGTGACTTGGTAATCAAGCGTATCATATTACCACAGGGTGATCCTAGGGGCAAATGGACTCCTACATATGAAGGACCATTTGTAGTCAAGACAGTATTCTCGGGAGGTGCCATGATACTTACTACTATGGATGGTGAAGACTTCCCGCAGCCTGTAAACGCAGACATAGTTAAAAATTACTACGCATAAAAAGAGACCCGCTAGGTTGACAGGCCTAGGCAAAAATAAGGGCATCCCGGCAAACCAAAAGGGTTTGGGCAAAAATTAGGGATATATATAAAAGATGTACACCCGGCAAGTCGAAAACCTGAAAAGGCGGCTTGGGCAAAAAAGGGTATCCTGGTGGATTGAAAACCTGAAAGGGCAATCCAGGCAAAAGTTAGGGATTAAAGCGTATGACTATGTCTCGTTTGGATCACCCATGAAACTGCAACCAGTTGTGTTACTTACCCAAGCTTGAACAGATAAAGCTCAATCCAATCGTTTCCGTCTCAATAGCAGAAGATGAGATACTTGAAGATAATGGCAATAGTAGAATTGAAACTCAATAGGATTGTTTCCCACATAGTTGATTTTCTTCGTCTTGTAAAATCTTTAGGACAAAATCCTCTTACTAGGGTTTATGTCTCCTTGTACAAACCTGCCTATGTATAGGTCACTCTTTGATATAAATAAAATTCCATTTTTGAATCCAGATTTACTTTTACCCTATTTACATAAGCGAAACGTCCATTGGCTGTGTTTGAATGTATGTATGCTGTTGAATATGATTGATGTTTACCAGAAATGCATGTATGCTTAATATGATTGATGTTTACCAGAAATGAATGAAAATGCAGTAATAGTATTTACTAAAGACGAACGAGGGAAGGATTTCAACGAAGCTTCGCCGGTTCATCCCTACAAAACAGTTACAAATCCTCAGTAGGGCAAATCCATCTTCATAAAGTCACATCTCTCCTGGAATTTATATCCATCTCTTTTATCCTCATACGGGTATTCGGGAATTTACTTTCCAATAGGAGTACGACGAACGAAGACGGGAGGTTATGTATATCTTGCTATCCCCAGCAGACGGGAGGTTATATATACCCTACTATCAAACGAAGACGGGAGGTTATGTATAATATATTATCAAACAAAACGGGAACGAGTTCCTCATATTCTTCAACAAATGAATCGGGATTTATTTTCCCTGGCCAGCAGTTGTTATACGAAGATATCCAGACGCTTCAGGCAGCAACATATCATACATACATCATTTACATCATACCATAACATACATATCCATGAATGCATAATACATTACTTAAGTGCATCATATCATACATGCATACATAATGCATAAACTAATATTACCATACAGGATGCTACCTTGTTTTCAGGATAATTATCCAGCAGACAAATTTCATCAACAAATTGTGACTATTGGGCCGTTGTTTATCCTCCCAAAAGTTATCATTTCCTCAGGACGTTGTTTATCCTCCTGAAAGCTTCTTATACCCCAGGACGTTGTTTATCCTCCTAAAAGCATATTATCTCCTCGGGACGTTGTTTATCTTCCTGAAAGCTATCATCACTTCCTCAGGACGTTGTTATCCTCCTGAAAGCATATTATTACCTCAGAACGTTGTTTATCTTTCTGAAAGCATATCACTTCCTCAGGACGTTGTTATCTTCCTGAAAGCATATTATTACCTCAAGACTGCTTTATCCTCCTGAAAGCATATTATTACCTTGGGCCGTTGTTTATCTTCCCAAAGGTTATATCAGTACCTCAGGACTGCTTTATCCTCCTGAAAGCATATTATTACCTTGGGCCGTTGTTTATCTTCCCAAAGGTTACCACTTCCTCAGGACGTTGTTTATCTTCCTGAAAGCTATCACCCCTACCTCAGGACGTTGTTTATCCTTCTGAAAGCATATTATTTCCTCAGGACGTTGTTATCCTCCTGAAAGCATATTATTACCTCAGAACGTTGTTTATCTTTCTGAAAGCATATCACTCCCTCAGGACTGCTTTATCCTCCTGAAAGCATGTTATTACCTCAGGACGTTGTTATCCTCCTGAAAGCATATTATTACCTCAGGACTGCTTATTCTCCTGAAAGCATATTATTACCTCGGGACGTTGTTGATCTTCCTGAAAGCTATCATCATACCTTCATATTTTGGACTGCTTTATCCTCCAAGAAATGTACCTGAAGAATTTTTCTCCAAGTGGCATCTTTAAGCCCACTCAAGCATATTCAACTAGTCGTCTGTATCACTCTATGCACTGGTGAGTGCAAATTTTTGGGCTTTTGTGTTCAATCCCCTTCAACCTTCCAGGTCACGACTGGCAAGTATACCAATCTAACCCCTCAGGTTTCAGAAAATTGAACAGGGGCAGCTGTTGCACCCCAAAATTTGCCCTCACAAAATAAGACTTTGTGTGCTAAGAAGGTTCACAAGGCTCACAAGACCTTTCATGAAGTTCATGAAGTTTACAAGACACTTTATGAGGTTCACAAGGTTCACAAGATTCACAATACATACAAGACCTTTCATGAGGTTCATGAACTTTACAAAACACTTTATGAGGTTCACAAGGTTCACAAGACCTCCCATGAGGTTTACAAGATTCACAATACTTACAAGACCTTTCATGAGGTTCATGAAGTCTACAAGACACTTTATGAGGTTCACAAGGCTCACAAGATCTCCCATGAGGTTCACAAGACATCTTATGAGGTTCACAAGGTTCACAAAGTTCACAAATAGTCAGAAGAGTTGACAATTCCCTCAGACAATGCACCTCCTAAGCAGTGCATCCAAAACTAGGGTTTTGACTTTAATCAGGCTAAATGGACTTCCAAGACTTCAAGTGAGCTTCATAACATCTTATATGTGTGTAAGAACCCCCATGACAAGTTTCAAGACTTTTCTCAAAAGTTTGCTCAGTCAGATGATCAGATAAGTCAAAATCAATCAAAGCAGTTAAAAAGTCAAACTGAGGTCAACTGTGGTCAAACCAAAGTAAAACTTCATGATATTTTGCCAACATCAAGTATATGAAGTAAAATTCATCATTTGATCAAGGGTTGATCATGATTCATCAAAGAGATTTCAGATCATCAAGAATCAGGAGTTTCTAAATTAGGGTTTCCTCAGGAAAAGTCAACTGAACTTTGACCAGCCATAACTTTCACATGCTTCATCACCAAGTTTCCATCCAAAGCTCATTTTGAAGAAAATTGAATTCTCTACAACTGTGTGTCTCACAAGCCAAGCCCAAAAATGCTTCATTTGGAAGGTATGAGCTAAGACATTATAGGTCCTTTTGAAAGTCAACAAAAAGTCAACAACTTCAAAAGGGCATAACTTGAGAATGGTAAATGATTTGGACATGAAACCAGTGGGGTTGGTTAGAGGACTCTTCAAGCTTTCCAAAATGTCCAAGAACACCCTCATAGAATTAAAATTGAAGAGTGTATGCCCTTGCAAAGTTGGGAAATATTTGGTTGGTCTATGAAGAAAATGGAGGTTTAAAACCAATTTTTTCTAAATGGGCTTGCCATATGATGACCCAATCCACACCAAGACCTCATGCACGACCCACCCATGTAATTTTCTGATTTTTTTATTTTATTTAATATTTATTTGAATTTTATTCATTTAAATACATATTAAATCAAAATAAAATCAAAAAATCAATATTTAAGGGTGATTCTTCTTCTAGAAAGTCATAAACAATATTCAAGACCAATTATCAACATCCAAATTCGTGCTAGGCCAAAATAGTAAGAATATATTGGATTTTTTTGATATTTTTGGATGAGAGATTTCTTCATAATCAAGTAATCATTTTTCATGATACAAGATCCATTCTTTTTAACCTAATTCAATCATTATATATACTTGAAGACACTGCAAGCACTAGGGACGAAATTCAGCCTCCCAAGAGTAAGTTTGTAATTTTCAAAAACCTCTCCAAAACTCAAATTCGGTTTCTGCCATTTAGGTTCATTCAGCACGATTTAAAGGTGTAAATTTGTTCCTTGGGAGGTTTATAAGCTATCCTCATCCTCATTATCATTGCATCCATGGCCGAATGCTCTAACCGAGTTGGTTTTTGTTCAAAATTTCATGCTTTTCGATTTCATACATTTAACTGTCAAAACTTGATTCTAATTATTGATTTATGTTTAGTTTGATGTGTAGAAGAAATCTGGATATTTGGTTTGGAGTTTCATGGCTGCAATCGTGTTCTGCCATAACTAGGGTTTTAACCAAGCTTTTAGGGTTATGCGATTTAAGCTGTATAAATAATATTAATTGATGAAATTGAACTGTGTAAGACCTGGGCAAACTGTTAGCACAATCAATTTGGACAAATTTTACATGTTTTGCAGGCTTTCAAGATCATAGGTTTTCCTGCGGGAAAATTCGTAGCAAAACACCCAAGAAATTTCGCAGGAAATTTCGTAGGGTGAGAGGTAGAAGACGACTGCTTTGGCGCGCAAGGAAAATTTGAAATTGCAGGTTCACTTAAAAGGAATGCGTTTCGTATGTATACTAGAATGAGCGCGTAGCTCAGCTGGTTTTGCACGCAGGCAATGAAGCTAGGGACCAGGGTTCGATCCCTTGGTCGTTCCTTTTTTATGCAAAAGTTCATTTATTAAACAGGTTTTATATATTATTGCAATGGGTCATTCACAAGCACGCTGCATGAGCAGCCCAGTTGGTTGAAGGCTGGTGGTGTATGCTAGGAGACCTGGGTTCGACCCCAGGCTCCAGCAGGTGAGTTTTTTACCAAATTTTTTTTCTTAACCTAATTGTTTTCTATTTTCTTTTTATTTTCTTTAATTTTAATTAAGTATTATAATGAATTAATAAAAATAATATAAATGAAATAAAATTGTATATGTTTGAAATTAATATTCTATTTTATTTGTATGTCCATATTATTATAACTTATTTTTATAATGGAATTAATATTGTATTGTAAATTAAAAAAAACCTAATATTTTTATATATATAAAACCCTAATTCTTTTCAAACCCTAATTTTTAATTTAATATGTATACATTCTATAATTCATTTATAATTTAAATCTTGCTTAAAAAATTAAAATTCTTAATTTATTTTTATAATATGTAAATATTCTATGAATTGTTTAGAACTTAATTTAGTATGTAAATAACTTCTATTATATGTTTAAAAATAATTGAAACTTTGTTAATTTAATTTGTAAATATAATTTTATTTTCATAATATGTTTATAATTAACTTAATTTTTATAATTTGCACATAACTTAAAATTTTATAATAATTAGTATAATTGTTTATATTTTAATATTAAATGATAATTGTTTATAAAATTGAATTTTTTTTAATTATTATAATGTTTTTGTTTATATTATTATTATTAATTATGTTTATATGATTATTACTAACCCCATTTAATTTGGTATTATTTTTATTATTATTATTTTCACTAACCCAATTATAATTATTTATTTATTTTGCTTACTATATTTAATTTTGCTTAATTATTATTATGTAATTGCTCCTTGGTGTAATATTTAATAGTAATGTTTATTATTTATATTTTATGGTTAGTAAATAGGGAGTGCAAATATACTTGTAATTTAAAATTAATTTAGCTCATTAAATTTAAAGATAAATATTAAAATTGTACACTCACACACGTAAGTCGATCTTTGATCGCCATCTCACTTCCTTAGGGATACCTCTCATGTTGCCTAATCAAAAAGGTCAAGTAGGGTGTATAAAGCAAAGTCCCCCATTCCACATCATCTAGTCCCTTAACAAACAAAAGATCAAGTCCCTTTCGAATGTTACCTTCGTAATGATCTTGTCCCTTTCGAATAAAGATGATAGTCCCTCCAAAATTGCTTATACACCCCACAGTTGCCTACATAAACAGATGTCCCTTCACTTGTCCCTCACATCCAAGGTAATGACTACCTATTCCTTAATAATAGGGATAGTCTTACCACTTAAGGGATTCAAGAACAAAAAAGACTCAAACTTAGGGTAGGTTCCTCATAGTTACTTGCTCACTCTTCAAAACTTTTCAAACACTTCACAATTTCAAACAAAAATTTTCAAAACAAAGGTTTATACGCATCCGTACATGGGTCATTATAAACACTTAAGAAAATTTCTATTCACACACTTCACATTTTCAAAAACATTTTAAAGTGAGCTAAGTAACTAAGAGCCCATGGATAACCATGGATGTAAAGGGTGCTAGCACCTTCCCTTTACATAACCTACCCCCCGGACCCAAAAATCTTTTAAAAGGTCTTTCCTGTTCTTTTATGCCTTTCCTTTGGATAAAATAAAAGTCGGTGGCGACTCTTGCTATCCGCAATATAACTAAAGTCAATTCTCCCACCGTGTTACAGTACGTAGGCAGCGGGGTAGGGCCCGTTCGAGCACAATCTTCCTTTTCCCTACATTTTTCTCTTTGTTTTCTTATCCAGTTTCTTTCTCATTTCTTTTATCCAGTTCATTTTATTTTCTTTTGCAGCAGCTTTCATACCCTCACCCTTTGAAATAGTTTTCTTTGCAAGCGTGGATCCCGTCAGGTACGGCGGACGATCTGGGTGCTAGTACCTTCCTAGGTCATAACCGACTCCCAAACTCAGTCTCTTTGGTTCGCAGGACCTGTGTCCTTCCTCTTCTTTCTTCTGGTTTGTGCAGCATTACCATTCCCGATCCTTTCGGATAAAAATGCTTGGCTGGCGACTCTATTCTCTTCCGCGCCACTTTCGTGTTTGTACTAGGATTGAAATCCCGGGAGCGACACCTTGCATGGGTATCGAACCTCAATCAGAATGTCTACTGGGGCAACACCTTATCAGCTTGTGTATGGTATGGAGGCAGTCTTACCTGTTGAAGTTGAGCTACCCTCCTTACGGGTAATGATGGATGTAAAGATGGATGAAGCAAAATGGGTCCGGTCTCGGTACAATCAATTGAATCTGATCAAAGAAAAAAGGCTAGCTGCCATCTGTCATGGGCAATTATATCAGAAAAGGATGAAGAAAGCCTTCGATCAGAAAGTCAGGCTTCGGGAATACCAAGTGGGAGATCTTGTGTTAAAAAGACTTCTTCCTCCTCATACAGACCACAGGGGAAAATGGACTCCAAATTATGATGGTCCATTCATAGTAAAGAAGGTTTTCTCTGGTGGAGCATTGATGCTCACTACTATGGTTGGTGAAGATTTCTTATCCCCTGTGAATTCAGATGCAGTTAAAAAATACTTCGCATAAATTGACCCGCTGGACATAAAAACAGAATGTAAGTCCAGGCAAAAATAGGGCATCCCGGCGAGTCAAAAACAAAATAAAAGACTCGGGCAAAAATAAGGGAAAATTGAAAAAAATGTACACTCACTGAGTTGAAAAGCCACATGGACAGCTCAGGCAAAAATGGGTATCCCGGTGGATTGAAAACCCGAAAGGGAGATCCACGCAAAATCAGGGAATAAGCGAACAACTGCATTCTGAATTCGTCTGTATCACTCATAACATGGCAAGTTTCGAAAGGATAAAGCATCAATCAGAATTAACCTCTTCAGAAAGCAAGATGGGAAAAACGTCAAGGTCATACAGGTCATAGCAAAGGAAGCTCACTGGAGCGTCGTCAACATTGCCAACACTTTTATTTTCTCAATTTATAGCAACCCCCTCATTTCAGGGGATTTGTTTCTTTGACTGTATTTGCCAATTTAGGGCACCCAGACTAATAAAATCAGAGTTTTCAGTCACACCTCATTTTGTACATTTTTGTTTCGTTTGCAAAATGTCCAATATTCATGATACAATACTTGCATAAAAAAATGAGCCATCTTTAATAATAAATGCTTGCAGGAAATATTTTTACTTTCACGAAAGTCTAAACTCCTATGACGGAATCCGGTAAGGGATACCTCGGGATACTTGTGTGTTTCTTTTGTCTTAACAGGTTGCAAGTATTCAATACCCAGCATAGGGCATGCCAGGCATTGAATCCCCATCATGCTACTTCCCAGAAGAAGGATATCCCCAAATAGGTGCCTACCAACTCTTCCACGGCAAGGTGGTCAAAGAATCTCCTACTCCCCACAGAGTCTCCATTCTCTCCCCAGGATAACAATGCATGCATACTTTCCAAGCGGAGTTGTTGAAGTTTCCTTCTCCCCAGCTGAGTCTTCTCTCCCGATAGATCTACCAACAATCAATTTCCCCAAGCAGAGTTCTCTTTGCAGTTAGATCTATCAATGATCTCTTCCCCAGCCGGGACATCACTTCGAGCAGATCAGCCAGAGATCTTTACCCCAGCGAGATCCGAATCCTGGATCAGTTTCTCCTTTGCATAATCATAGCATTTGAATCATATTCACCAAATAAGCGTAGCATTCCGTCTAATATGGAGCATTACGAAAAAAATCACACATTTGCATGATCACAAGCCAGGTTCGAACCAGTCACTTGCAAACACCATAAATATTCCATCAGCAATATACAAAACTCATATCCCCTGCAAATAAAATCCAAAGCGTCCCCTTTGCACTCTCAAATACAGATACCTATACATACTCCTTTTGACACTCGTCTGTGTCATCCTTCCCCAGCAAAGTCGCCGAACACTTTCTACAAACAAATACTTGTTTATAACACACTCTTTTTGACACCCATCCGTGTCATTCTATCCCCACAGAAAGCCAAAGCATATCGTTCTCAAAACGGATGCATGTTTATATAACATATTTGACACTCGTCTGTGTTATACATTCCCCAGCAAGTCTATACTCACTCATATTTATATAGAGGTCTCTGATACTCCTCCGTATCTTGTTTATATCACTCCTCAACAGATCCGACACTCGTCCGTGTTCTTTGTTAACCAGTTGGTACTCGTCCGTATCATCATCTCTGAACACGCGTCAGCGTTTGTTTCTACCGATACTCATCCGTATCATGGTCTTAAGGATGCTCGTCCGCATCTTTAATCTATACACAGCGTCAAACACTTATACCTTTTTATTCTTGAGCGTAAGCACTCGTCCATGTTTATCGTTCCCCAGTAAGTCGTCAACAGAACAACTTCCTCCTATCCGACATTCATCCTATGTCGTGATACTTTCGGCAGCCGTCCCCTGCCAGGTGATCGTCCTTCACCTTTGGATGACCGTCCCTCATCCCTTTCCCCAGTGGTGTCCCCATTAGTGGAATCTTTTTTCCATCCGGCATTCGTCCTATGTCATGAAAAAGAGCAGTCGTCCCCTGCTAGGTGATCTTCCTTAACCTCTTGATGATCGTCCTTCATCATTTTATCCGATGGTCGTCCCCATCATTGATCTTGTTATCTGAAATTCGTCCTATGTCGTGATAAACCCCGAAGAGCAGCCGTACCTTGCTAGGTGATCGTCCTTCACCTCTTGATGATCGTCCTTCATCATTTTGTCCGATGGCCATCCCCATCGTCGACCTTTTCTATCCAACATTCGTCCTATGTCGTGATACGGAGCAGCCGCCCCCTTCTAGGTGATCGTCCTTCACCTTTGATGACCGTCCCTCATCACTTATTTCATTTATTCTTTAAACTGATGGCCGTCCCCATCGTTGTTTACTTTACTTTGCAAACCTGATGGCCGTCCCCATCATTGCCTTTAATCCCTAGAGAATCTTGTTTCCTTACCTGATGGACGTCCCTGTCATGGTCTCTTTATTTCCCCAGCTTGTCGGCCGTCCCCGTCATTGCTTTACTACCCAATTTATCCCCAGCAGTCGTCCTCTGCTCGATAGTCGTCCTCCATCGTTTTCATTTGATAATCATACTATACTATCTTTTACAATTTATATCCCTTTTCTTCTTCTATCCAGCGAGTGCAAATTTTGGACTGTCTTTGGTATTCAACCACAAGTTATCTTGTTTGTCTGTTAAGCCAGGCGCTTACATCCTGCACAACTAACTCATGTTTGAATAGGGGCAGCTGTAAACACCCCAAATTTGCCCTCACTCTTTATCACACCATGGCTTGTGATCTTTCATTTTTTTTTAACATTAGGCATCACACATCATTTAGCATATTTGTTTCACTGCATAAGTTCAAGTTCATCTGCATCTAGGGTTTGTGATCTGAGCAATCCAAGAATCCATCTGAGCCATATCAAAGGCCTCAAAGCTCTCCAAGATGGTCCATGTGTGTTCTATCATCATATTATACTCCTCAAAGTTCATGGAAGTCAAGAAATCACAAGAACTGGAAAAGGCGTGGAAGCAGAGCTAGGGTTTCACTACACATATGACTAAAATTAGGGTTTTGGTTTCAGAGGCCTTAACTCCAAATTTTTTGGCCATTATTGTTTCTAATGTTCTTAATATTTCATAAGGATCATGTGTACCAAGTTTGATGAAGAAATTGATTGTGGAAGTCATTTGTTCACTGGGTAACTTCTTGAGCAAGTTAAGTCAAAATCAGGGCATCTGAGGCCCCCAACAATGGAACCAAAAGGGTATTTTCATCAAATTGAAGTTCTATGATCTTTATTTGGTCTTAGAAGAGGTTATAAGTTCACAAGATTGAAGAATTTTGAGCCAATTGCAAACTTGCCAAAAATGGAAATGACTTGAAATGCAAACTTTCCATTTTGGGAAAGTTTTTCAACCTCCTCTTTCTTAACCAAAAATGCTTCAAATGAAGAATTATTGGTCATGAAAGTTGTAGATTGGGTCTTTCCCTTTTCAAAAAGTACAAGAACATGTCTTGATTCATCATAGAACTCAAGTTATGGCTTTTCAAAGTTGGCAAAAATCCTATAATTTCAAGTTTCATGTCAAAGAGGGATTTTGCAAATTGGCATTTTCAAGCATTCTAATGACTTCAAATGTACACAAACACTTCACAATATGTCAATTGGGCCTCTAAACATCAGAATTGTGCATTGAACCAAGTATTTTCATGGCTTGAACTTCAAGAAATCACAAAAGGGCCAAAACTTTCAAGAATTGCAAAATGCATTGGATCCTCTCATCCACTTGTGCCAGCTGCATCAAAACCATTCTATGGCTCTCCATGAAACTTGCTGAGGCCAAACACCTCAAGAAATCAGACTTGCCATGGCCCATACCTCAAGTACACAAATATTGACTTTTTTGCAAATCACCCCATACCAATCAACCTGTGCCACAACAACTCTTTGGCCAATCAGCATACATTATGTGAACCCTAAGGACTCAAAAGAACACAACATTGAAGCCTGAAACACACACACACACACTGAGAATCCACAAAATTTGTCAAAAACTTCCTCTCTTTGAAACTCATCATACAACCACTGAAACTTCAACCTTTCTTCACCAATCATCTCCACATGACCTAAGGATCATTTCCCACCCATCACCATAGCCTTAAACACAGACAAACTAAAACACGATTTCTGCATACTCAGAACCAAAACCTTCAAAATAGCCATCACAAGCTTGCTCTAAGCTCATCTTCATCATCAGGAAGATCATTGGGGTGGATTTGAACCAGGAGGAAGGCCAGAAAGCTCAAGAACACAAAGCTTCAACTCAGGTAGCTTGATGAACTTTTTTTCCAGAACTTGCTATTTAAGTTTCTAAATGAATCTACATGCTTAGTTGATCACCCTGATATGTTTATTTTCGAAAATGGTTGAGAAATGAGTATGTATTGAACTTCTGAAAGTTTTGATTATTTTCACGATTTGCTTCGAATCATGATTTGTGTGAATGATAAATGTGTTTTGATGATGGATTCTTGTTGAGGGAGGTTAGTAGATCATTTCTGGAGAGTTAGAGGGTTTGATTTAGCCTAGGGAAGAAGTTAGGTTGTTTGGCTTGCCTAAGAAGATGACCGGAGCTAGCTCCGGTCACCTGAATATGATTAGAACCCTAATTAGGGTTTAGTGGCCCAGTTTGAATCTCAGCTCTTAGATTAGGATTAACGCGTGTTTGAATGGTCCTGATTCATTCACTTAACCCTAATTTGTAATTAATTAATTTAATTAATTCAAAATGCCAGAATCAATCCCAGCCTTCCATCTGCGTGCGCAGTCAACCCTCACCCTCTGAATTTGAACCTCAGCCCTTGGATGCACATAACTTCCATTTTAAATCATTTTTATTTCATTTTAATTCATTTTTCTTGCATAATTCATTTAAAATACCAAAAAGCATCAAAAAAATATTTTCTTTTGCATTCTGACTTTAAATATTTTTCTCATTCCAAAAATGATTTTTATTTTATTTTTTGCATTAAAAAAGTATTTTTAAAATATTTAAATGTTATTTTTAATTAATTAAAGTATTTTAATTAATTAAAAATACATTTAGGTTTCTAAAAATCACCAAAAAAAAACATGAAATATCCCAATGAATTTAGAAACATTTTCAAACTCTTCACACAAATTTCTTTTTAGGTTTGATCATAGTTTGCCAATTTTCTTTGAATAAAGGGTCATTAAAATCATATTTTTGAACCCTAACATTGAAAAATCATTTATGCCTAACCAAGAAGAGTTTGAAGTTGATTCTTTTTGCATTGTTTTGCATATTGCATGTAGTTTATAGGACATTTTCCTCATGAATTTATCTTGCATTTTCAATTTGATTTGCATTTTTCCCTTTGAACCAACCAAAAAACCTAGAAAACGTAGGAAAATCACAACTTTTGATTGGTTAGGCTTCTGACCTTCTCCTTTGGGGTGTGACCTAATATGGGATTAGGGTTTGTTTGAGCTTGATTGCAAATTTTTATCATGTCATATGCTTATATTTTGTTCATTTGCATCTCATGCTTCCATATAACCCTAATTTCTCATGTTCATTTGCATTCACCATGCATATGCATCAATACATGAACTTTCCATGACATTTCTTCCTTGTATGATCATTCATATGCATTGTGTATGCCTTTGCATCATCTTACATGACATTAACATTGCATAAACACTTCTGACTTTGGACATTTCATCTCATTTCACTTCATTTCTTTATGCTTTAAACTTTATGCATTCATGCTAACACTTTCAGGTGGTAAATCATTTTGAGAGGTGGATTTGCCTTCACTTATCACTTCTTCTTATCTCTTTCATTTGCATTATTACTTGTCTTTGCATCATTCATATGCATTGTGTATGCCTTTGCATCATCTTACATGACATTAACATTGCATAAACACTTCAGACTTTGGATATTTCATCTCATTTCATCTCATTTCACTTTATTTCTTTATGCTTTAAACTTTATGCATTCATGCTAACACTTTCAGGTGGTAAGTCATTTTGAGAGGTGGATTTGCCTTCACTTATCACTTCTTCTTATCTCTTTCATTTGCATTCTTACTTGTCTTTTAAGTGAACTTGTTCATTTGTGTTCTCTCTCACTTTCTTTCTTTAAGTTACTTATCATCTTCAATGAAGTAAGTAACTTATTCTTCTGCTTCTTCCTCCTTTCATCTGCTTCTTCCATTGGCGGCTTCCTTGAAGATCTTTCTCAAGCCTTACAAACCATAGGAACATCCAAGCATGATAATAATTAGGGTTGTGATTAGTCCCCTTAGCTTTTTACCTTTGAGTCTCCTTGAGTCTCTCTTCTCATCTCAATAATCAGAGACTAAACTCTTAAAGTTTTAGGACTTTGGAATTAGGGTTATGCATGCATCCTTCTCTTAGGATGGAGTGTATAAATTTAATCCTAAGTGTTAAACTTTAATTTGTTTAAACCTCTTAATCAAATCACTTAATAACCATCAAGACTTCATCTTATAACTTGGGCCTTACATTAGGGTTCTAATTCTTCCTTATGGTTAAGAAGGACTAATCCTAGTGTTTAATGGACAAGTCCCCCTCAAGTTGTCTTACAAACCATAAAATTCACTTCTTAATCTCATCCCTTAATTAAATTCCACTTAATAAAGGCTTCATTATATAATGAATTTAATCTCTAACCATGGATTAAGTTAAGGTATCTTCCTCAGCTTAAGTGTTCTCATCTATTATCCTTCTATTAGGATGGTGTAATGAGTTCACTAATCTGTGATTAGATATTAAACTCATTACTTAACACTAAACAAAAACCCAAAAACACCTAAATAATCACAAGTAGGTTAATGATCTTAATCCTACATCATCATGGCAATTAAGTTGAGATGCTTATCTCATACTTAAGTGGGCTCATTATCCCTACTCAGGAAGGATATAATGAGTTTACAAGCCCTTGATTTAGGCTTAAGCTCATTAACTTATGCAAAACACCAAAACAATAACAAAACTGAAAACACAAAAACAAAAAATAATCGTCTTCTTCGGGATTCTCTTCTCATCATACTCATTCATAAGCGAGAACTTGCTTCTTCCGTCTAATGCAAGACAGTTAGCACTCGAGTCAGACGAATCATACACTTGAGCATAGGCAAGCAGGCAGTTCATAGTCAATTTATTTTTCAGTCTCTTTGAGTCGAACTACGGTGTTCTGACTTCCTCATTGCACACGAGGATACGTTGGCATAACTTAACAGTTATCGAACAAAAGTCTCTGTGTCTTCCCCCTCTTTCAGCATTCTCTTTTAAGCCTCAATCCTGAGCATTTCACTTACTTTTGCACTGACACCTGTACATTCTTTTCAAGCTTTTAAACACAGATAGCACATACACTACCCCTTTAAACACAAACTTTTAAGCGTGGATCCCGTCGAGTACGACGGACAATCTGTGTGCTAATACCTTCCCAGGTTGTAACCAACCCCCTTTCTATGTTTCTCTGGTTCGCAACCGTCTTATCCATCTTTTTCTAGGTTTATGCATCATTACCTTTCCTTCGGGATAAAAATGCCTAGCTGGCGACTCTATTCACTTCATTTTCATTTTCTCCTTTCGCTGACTGTTCGCGCTTGTATCGGGATGCAAATCTTCGGGAGCGACAGATGGCACTGCACCAATGCCATGTATCCACTTTCTCCCCAACAAGAGGTTATAGTTGGCCTTGCTTTCGACCACCATGAAGAGAGTGGGTCTAGTGTATGTCCCCATAGTTAAGTCCACCTATAGGACCCCAATAGTAGGTCTGGTTTTGCCTTCATAGTTTGACAGGACCAAGTTATGCAGTTTAAGGTCATTGTCAGTCTTACCAATCTTAGGCAACAAGAAATGTGGCATAATGTTTAATGTGGCACCATAATCTACCAGAATTTAGTTAATTGCCACGTCTTCCACCTTACTGGTGATGTACAAGGGTTTTAGATGCCCCCTTATGGCTTCAGAAGGGCGTTCGAAGAAGGCATTTTGTTCTTCAATGCACCCATTATTCATGACATAGTAGCACACTGGTTTGTGTGCTGCCATTTTTGGCTCATTTTTGGCATCCAGGTCATCAACCTAGGTAATACGGTCGTACTCCCTGGGCATAAACGAGACTACATTCACCAGGACAACGAAGGATGCTTCAGATCCACACTCAAAGTTATCTATCATTTCTTCGTCTTCGACGACTTTCAGTTCAACTTTGATATGTGCTCTGATTTCAGCTCCCTTGTTCTTTGGTGAACGTGTTTTGCGCCCCTCAGGCCCTTTGTTAGTTGGTTTTATCTTGAGGTTGTTATCCTCTTGCTCAACCACATTAGTGCTTGATTCAACAACATTTATTTTGGAGGCTTCTCTCTTAGCCTTTCTTCGTCGTTGTTATCTGCGCCATTGTGACATGGTCATAGGGTTCCCTCCCTTGTAATTCTCAGATACATACGCAGATTTGTTCAATGTTCTGACCTCTTTTCTATATCCCAGCGAAGGTCCTCTTTCAATGTCAATCCTTCTCCATCTTTGGGCTCCCTTTGTGTTAGACTCATTTGGTTTGTACCACTTATCAACATGGACTTCCCCACTTGGATTGAATGAGGGACATTTCGACTTGAGGAGTTGGCCTCCTTCGCCCCGATCAGTGCATCTTGGGTCGAAACGCCTTTGTTTGAGATCAGCTTTTGGCTTCTGCTTTCCTCCATCCTTATTAATTTTTTTAAAGCTTTTGGAAGCCTCTTTGTCGAAGATAGAACTGCATCTGGGACACATCATAACCTCTGACTTCTTATTTTGACATCTTTGCAAGAAATCAACAATGCTTTCACCCTCCTTTGGGTAAGCCCTTTTGTAGTCACTCTTCTGAGTCCCGACAACATCAGCCTGGATTTCCTGGTCCTGAGTTATATCGACCATGTTGACATTGCCTTCATCCTTCAGTTGCATTTTAGAGAAGTCTAAGTCAAGGCTCTCAGTGGCCTCATCTTCTTTGTTGGAACTTTCAGTAGTTCCTTTTGTTATCAGTGGGAGAATTTCTTTTGTAGTCTCTTCAACGGAACCAACAAAAATTCCTACATTAAACCTTACGACATCGGATGATGCCTTAAAGAACCCTTTAGCAGCCATACATATCAAGTGCTTTAATTGTCCTTCAGTCAGTTCTCTTTCAGCCATGATTATTGTGGCTTCATGGGTAGGGTCTTCAGCAACCCTAACTATCACAGGCTCCCTCACAGTTGCAACTGTCCCAATGGTATCGTCGTCATCGCCAGCTTGGTCAACAACATCAATTAGATTGACTGTTGTAGGTTCAGTATAATTAGCCTCAGCTAGTTGAAAAGGATCAGTATTTATCTTCATTTGATCTTTTGGCTTATCTCCGAATTTGATCCTATCCTCCTGGATAGCATTTTGCACTAAATCCCTGAAAAGAAAACATTGAGAAGTTTTATGACCCAATTAACTATGGTATTTACAAAAACCTCTTTTCTTTCGTTGATCTAAAGGTGGCACTTTAATGCCTAGTGGCACAAGTATTTGGCCATCCTTAACTAGTAAATCAAAAATTTTGTCACATTTAGTAACGTCAAAAGTATATGTTTTCTTAGGATATCTGTCGTTCTTTTCAGTTTCGACGGAGTTTTTTCCATTAGAGGGAACTAAGAGCTTGCAGGCATAAGGAGGACCATGCTTAAGTTCAGCTAGGTCTATCTCATTATCCTCTAAAGGTACAAATTCGTCATGGACTTCTTCGACCTCGTCTTGATAGTCCACATAGGCTATCTTCTTATGTTTATTCATTCTAGCTTTTTTCGTCCTTAAGACGTTCAAGCTGTCGAACTCTATCCGCTAGCTAGGCCATGTCCCTCAGATAGTGAGTATCCAGCTTCTTCCTGATGGAATAATCAAGGCCACCAACAGCCATTTCAACCAATTCACGCTCAGGTACTTGTGTAAAGCATCTGGCCTTGAGTAGCCAAAATTTGTTCAAGTAATCATCAATAGATTCATTTAACTTTCTTTTGACACTATCCAATTCTTTCAGGCTAATATTGGTTTGTCCCATGTAAAACTTCTCATGAAACAAACGCTCTAATTGAGTCCAATTACAAATTGAACCAGGTGGCAATGTAGTAAACCAAGTTAAAGCGTTCTTGGTGAGAGAACTATGGAAATATTTAACCCTAAGACTTTCGTCATTTGCTAGTTCTCCTGCCTCTATTGTATAACACACCACATGTTCGACTGTGGACTCAGTCGTATCTCCTGAGAACTTGGTAAACTTAGGAAGCTTTATCCTAGGAGGTAGTTCTGCTTGGAGTAAATACTCTACTATTGGTGAAGTGAAATTTGGCCTAGAAAAGCCCGTGTTTATCCCACTTCTAGCCATTATCCGTTCGACCATGGCTACTAAATTATTTTCTACTGCCAAATTATTCTGTCGAACTTGGTGAACCACTTGATCTGCGTCTTGATGCCTATTTATTACTCTTACTCTTGGTTCATCCTCTTCTGGGATTCGTCTTTGATTTCTAACTGGTTAATGCTCAAATGGTTCGACCCCTGGAAGATCCACATTATCTTGTGGCTGCGTGGCATCTTCCACATTCTCTCCTTGATTTGGATGTCGAGGCATTGTTGGAACTCCCATGAATTCTACTATGCACGCAATTTGGGTTACCATTTGTAGATTCGTCTGGTCTGTATTATGAACCATTTGCATGTTGCTTTCATCCATCTACTGCCTCAAATAGGCCGCAGACTCATTTGTTAAGGTATGACTTTGCATCGAATGCCCCAACTGACCAACTTGATTATTCCTTCTCATGTTTATTGTTGAACCAGATTCTTGTAATGATGAAGGAATAGCATGATCAAAAAAATAGGAGGTGCATTCCTTACTCCTGCCATCGTGGTAGTTGATGGCCCAAAGAGTCTAGGGTATTTCTGAGCAAGGGTAGATCCAAAAGGCCTAAATGCAGTCGAACTGGGTGGTGGAGTCTGCGTAATTGGCCCAATGTACTCCAATACTGGCTGAGAATAAGGCTTGTTGACCGTTTCTCCTGGACCTGTCGAAGGGGTTGGTTCTGACACCATGGTTGGCGTTGTCGACGCCCCTGTCGAAGGATTGGAGACTGGTACGGCCTCATTTCTTGATCCATCTTGTACATTTATATTGCGAGCATTCGAACTGCTCACTTGAGGATTCGACCCACTTGTTGTGGGGATTGAATCACTCGTATTTCCCTGGCTAGATGCCATCCTTCTTAGGTTTCTCCTTCTTCTTGGTATATAGTCGTCTGTGTTGGCTACTTTCCCGCTTCTCAAATGCATGCACGAAAATAACCTTCCTTTCGATCAATATGCCCACGTAGAGGAAGTTACAACACAAGGAAGTTACAAAAAAGGAAATTTATGAAACAAAAACTGCTATAAAACAGTTTCCTTAGCACTGTCCCAGTGGGTGTGCCAATTTGTTTACCCCCAAAATTGGTAAACAAGCATTGGTCCTCCAAAGATACCTAAAATACCCTTGGTTACTCGCAGGATCGACCAGATTGATCCTAGGACATGTGATAATTGTAACACCCCAAATTTGCCCTCTCTTTTTCATAGAATTTAGCATATCATTTTCATATTTCGCGTTGCATCATGAGCATAGGAAAATGAAGCATAACATTCATTGTTGAAGCATAGCATGGATCATGGCAGTGATTTTGGTTCAGGGTGGCTATTTAGTTCACGGTCCGATTCAGATTGACGTTTGACCTAATCTTGGTCAAACTATCAGAAGATTGCTTCATTTGCAAGTAATATGTGCTTGTGGTTATTTTTTTTAGGCAATGTGTTTCAAAGTCCATTGTGTTCAAAGGTCATCAACTCACCAGGCAGTGGTTCATGTGACGGTGTGGGATTCAAAAATTCAGACTTATCATGATGACGCTTAAAATGTGATTTATTCAGAAGGTCGGTGGTTTATGTGGAGGTAATGCGAGATTTGGTTGTGAGTTGAGTGAATTGATGAATCGATATTCTGTGGATATGAGCGTATTGGTGATAATTGGTCCGTCCCACACAAATATATATTACCCATTCCTAAACCATTTTAAGCCCATTTTATTCATTCTCATTTCTGCATTTATTTCTACATCATATCCAATTTCCTTTTTAACCATAAATCATAAGCCATATTTTCATTTAATCTTATTTTTTTATCTTCTTTTTTAATCTCTTATTTTCCTTTATCCATTTTTATTATTATTCCCATTTTCTTTCTTCTTAATTCATAAGCCCACTTATCATGGCCCATTAGCCTTTTATAAGAAAAATAAAAGGAAAAGTTATATTTCTCCCAGCCACTTCCTTATACCCAAAAGTACATAATACATGTTCCTCATAACTTTTTTCTCTTTTCCATCACACACGCATGATATATACACACAGTGATGTCAAAACGCAAGCCTCACGTGATCATCAAAAACGCATGGTACTACACTCACAGAATCAGTATCACGTCACGCAAAAAAAAAAGAGCATACAAGCACATAAAACTTGTGAACAAAACGCAGTAAGCTTGAGAATTAAACGCAAGATTTGAAAGATAACCAAAAGGAAAAGATCACGCAGAACTCATGAAAAAGAAAAAAATTCAGAATTAAAAAAGAGAAAAAAGAAGAAGTTTGTTAAGAGGGTGGATCACGCACAACTCGCACAAAAAAAAAATTGAAAAAAAAGAGAGAGAATAACAGAATTGAAGAGGAGAAAGAATTTTGTTACATCAAAAAAAATCCAATCACGTTTCTTCCATCAATAGAACTGTTTCATCATAATCTTCCTTCATCAAAAAAAAAGGGGAAGAAAACCGAATTCGTCATTGGTCATTTCCACAGTTAACAGAATGTTCACTCATCATTTCTTCATCATTTCCATAACAGAACTCGCCATACTTCAATTCACCATTGAATTCAATCTTCTTCATTATTCTCAGATTGAAACCAAGAATCGAATCCCCATCAAAACAACGTAACTGGTCCACTCTTCTTCATAAAGCTTCGACTCAAAAACCAGAACCACGACTCCGCATCACTCTTCGAAACCACAGAAGAATTTTCGTCATCATCCTCGAGCTGAGCAAACGAGTGGACCGAATTCGCTGCTCCTGCATCAACCGAGATTCTTCGTCGTTGTCTTCTTCATCGAATAGCAGCCTTGTGAGTTATCAATCGGATCTGCATCAACAAACAACAGCTTCGAGCAAGCTTCTTCATCAATGGCATCGAAGGCAAACGCATCACTCGCGGTAATGTTGAAGAGGCAGCAGCACCGTCCCTCTTCGGTAGCAACGATGTCAACACGGTTCTGATTTCACAAGGTATGTTTTGACTGGATTGTGATGCTATGTTGTTAGGTGTTTGTTTCTGCTTCTTTTGTTTAGATCCATTCGCGTGTTTAGGTTTTTGAGGATTTAGGTTTCGGATTCGTGTTAAGATGGAAGAGTTGAGGAGAGTTTGTGTTCGAAGTTTTTGGAGATTGCGAAGGTTGGAGGTCGGCGATGCTCCAACGGCGATGAGGTGTGAAGAGGGAGGCAAGGATGAGTCGTGATGTTGGCGGCGAGGCTAGGTGAAGGTGAAGGTGTTCGGTGGCGTTTGGATGTTTGGAGATGGCCGGAGGATGAGAGTTGGCGGCGGCTAGGTCAGGTTAGGGATGGAGAAGAAGATGATGAGCGGTTCGCAGAGAGAGATTTGACTTATTTCGTTTTTGTTCTTGTTCTTCTTTTGAGGTGAATTTGTTTTGTTAATAAGTGATGAAGAATAATAGTTTAATGGAAGAAGAAGGGTGAAAGAATCACGGAAAACGATGCGATAAGAGATAGACCTTGGAGGATTCTTTTTGCGATTTGGTCCACACCGGCGGTGACACTTGTCACCGTCCGGTAGGACCTTCCATTTTCAATTCCGTACACGTGCACACACGGTAGCTTCCATGCGCCTTTCGTTTTAAATCGCGTGATGAGCATACTATTTCCAGATCAAGATCAGACGGCCCAAGCATAGTCAACAAGAGTTGACCGAAAGTCCACCAAGGTCCTTCAGCTTTCTGCATTTGGGCTTAGGCCCCTCCTGCTATCCGCACCCTACATATCAGGCCCAGTCCTTTTTTTTTAGCTTCCTTTTTTACTAGTGCTACCCCCCTTTTTTCCTTATAGTTTTTTTAATTCTTTTTTATGTATCAGTTCAATTTTAATTCTTTTTAAATAGTAAGTTCATTAAAAAATTCCACAAAAAATATTTTTAATCTCATAATCCATTTTAGGACTTTGTCATATTTTTTATTTCCTGATTTTATTAGTTTCTCAATTTTATTTCGAATTTTATTTTATTTTCTTTTCATTCAATTTCCATAATTAATGCCTTATCTTGTAGGATTTATTTCTTTCACCTCGATTAACTATTTTTGCTCCGTTCTTTTTGCGTTATTTCGTAGACTCATAAAAGTACCTAAAAAAAATTTTCTTATATTTTTAATTCCATTTTATTCATAGTTTTGTAAGTCGTATTTGTGCATTTCCGTTACTTGTTCTTAAGCGATTTCGTGCGATTATTTAGTGGAGTTTCTTTGTGAATTTTTGTGAGATATTTTGATGTAATGTTAGTTGCTGGTTGTTGACATTAGAAGTTTAATTTCGTATTTTTCTCATGTCATTTGATATTTGTTTGGAGTTTCGTCTCTTAGGTAGTGTTTCGTGCCTCCTTATTCCTTCTTGCTAACCTAGTTTGAGGAAGGCATTTATGCCATCCTATTAGGATTTGTGGGTCTTTGTTTTAGGTCACCTATAGAGTTGGGTACTGAATTTTTGTTTGGTTTGGCTTGTAATTATCATCTTTTGGTTTGCGTAAATATTCTTGTTTCACTTGTATGCACTTTACTAACCTTGCAGGGGCTATGGTAAGTGCGAGGTGTGGGAATTGAGTTCCAAATCTCCAGTTCTCATCTTTTCTTCTTATTTCTTCATTGAGCTAACCCTTTGTTGTTGGGCTTAGGCCTTGCTCATCTCTTCTTCTATCTTCTTCTCTTCTTCTTTCCTTCTTCATTAGGATAGAAACCTCACTAACCCTTAGGACATCCATGCATGTTAACACTCAGGATTATTTTAGTCCCCCGTTAGATTTTTTTCCTTTAAGTTCCTTTTGGTTCTTCTTCTCTTATCATCTCATAACTCTAAAAAACAATTTAATAAGTTTGAAGTGATGCATTGATCCATAGCCTTATCCCATGAGATATGCTTGTAGTCTTCCCATCTTGGGATAATACAAGTTTACCTTGTGATGCACAAGTCTGATCAAGGTATCTTCTTCATAAAAGAAAAGCCTAAAAAACACTTCTTCATGTAAATAATCAAAACACCTAATAAGTAAACAAGTTAGTGAGCCTAAGCCCTAGTCTTTGGGTTCAAGTTTTGGGGATCTTCTCCTTACTTGAGTGTGCTTGTTCTATTATTCCATCTTGGAATGTAGTGATAAGTTCACATTCCATTGATGAGAGCTTGAGTTCACTTCCTTGTGACACACTCATAAAAGCTTCTAAAAAACACAAACAAACAATAAGCGTCTTTCCTTCGGGAATTCTTTTCTCATCCCCTTCGCTTCGTACGCGAACTTGCTCCTACTTGTCATTTTGCAAGACGGTTACGCACTCGTCGTCCGAGTCTGCAACACCTGAGCAATGTCATAGGCAGGTCAAGCCTTAATTCACAAGCAATTTCTTTTCTACCCCTAGTTAGGGGAACTATGGCGTCTCTGATCCTCATTATCCCGATGAGGTACGTAGGCAGCGGGGTAGGGCCCATTCGAGCACAATCTTTATTTTCCCTACATTTCTCCTCTTTGTTTCTTATTCAGTTCTTTTCTCTGTTACTTTTCCATTTCATTGTATTTTCTTTTGCAGCAGCTTTCATACCCTCACCCTTTGAAACAGTTTCTTTTGCAAGCGTGGATCCCGTCGGGTACGGCGGACGACCTGGGTGCTAATACCTCCCCAGGTCGTAACCGACTCCCGAACTCAGTCTCTTTGGTTCGCAGGACCTGTGTCCTTCCTTTCCTTTTCTTCTGGTTTGTGCAGCATTACCATTCCCTTTCTTCGGGATAAAAATGCCTGGCTGGCGACTCTTTTCTTTTTCCACGCCACTTTCGCGTTTGTACCAGGATGGAAATCCGGGGAGCGACAGCTGGCGACTCTGCTGGGGAAGCAGAACCCAGAATCTCTGGTTCCCCTGTGAGTCTCTCCTAGCGCTTATATGTTGCTGTTTCATTGGGTGATGTTTGTTTGTTGTGGCTTGTTGTATGTTATTTTTGTTTACTTAAAGCTTTATTTACAGCTTTATTTACAGTTTTCAGTCTTTATTTTATGCATCATGTATATATGCTGGACTGTCTGGACAGGTTTTCTGTTTGGTGGGATGGGTGTTACTTGTTCTTGAGAGATGAGCCAAGTACCCGGCTCGAGAGCACCATAGGACTTAGCGTGGTTCCACTTTGGCCTCATGAGATCTTGTCATGGGGGTAGTAGTGAGTTCCACACACAGGTTGCGATTGTCTTGGAAATGTCTTGATTTGGGGATCTTCCTCTCTCATTTCATAACCTTGACAGTTATGTGCAGCTGGGGACCGATCATTGAGAACCTTGTGGAAACATCCCTCTTTAGTGATGACAGTGGCAGCCCACATTTTGTGGCAAACCCATTAGCATCCGAGGGCCCACCTGGGGATCGCATAGGATGACCTTGTTTCCCGGACTCAGCTGAGGCCTCCCTGCGTAGTATATAATGCCAAACCGATTCCTGATTTGGTCATGAGCCATTTCTCGGAAATGGTGACAGTATTATTGCTATTCGGCTTTGAGAGTCTGTGATGTCTGACCCGGAGCCTTTTTACCCGTGAGATTGGGGGTGTTTACATGTGTACAGGAACCCATGACCTCAACATACACTCATCTGTTTAGTGGTTCTTGTTATAATCTGTAGTCCTGTGATTATGATCTTTGGTTCTATGGTCCTATGGTTCTGGAGTTATGGTTCTGGTGTTCTGGTTTTCTTGATTCTGGTTTTATGGAGTTCTTGTTCTGGTATTATTGATCTGTGGTCCTGAGATCTTCTTCAGTGGGTTGTGACTATCAAAGAGTGTGACTCAGTGGACTTTTGGTTTGACAATTATTCAGAGGGGCCCTTGTCAGTGATCCAGTTCAGATGGTCCCAATTGATCATATGCTTGCATTGCATTACATTCGCATCATTCTTTGCATTAACTGTTTATGTTTCCCATTTTTCAGGTCATTGCTCACATTTGTTCCCAGTTCTGGTATTCTTATCTCCATGGCAGAAATCAGAAGAGCTCCGAGGAAAAAGAATGTGCATTATACCTTTCTTCAGCCGGAATTTAAAAGTGTTCAGAGGTTAGCGGGTCTGATGAATGATCAAGTCTTGGGTAATTTCAAGAAAAGATATGGCCAGATACTGAAGTTTGTGGACAAGCCCACTGCAAACCAGAAAGACAGCTTGCATACCTTGCTGCAATTTTATGATCCTCTGCTGCGTTTCTTTGTTTTTCCAGGTTACATCTTAGCTCCGACATTGGAAGAGATCTCCAGCATGCTGAATGTTCCGATCAGAGAGACATTGCCGTTCTACGGGTCAGAGGTTGTGCTCAGAGATGAAGACATAGCCAAGGTTTGTAGGTTTCCAGCTGATTCAGTCAGGAAGGCTTTGCAAGAGAGTGAAGGCAGAGGACTACCCTGGAGTGTGCTTATCCCAGAGGCTGAGAAGTATGCTACAGAAGCTAAGTGGAACGACTTTGGAGCTTTGCTTGCATTGATGGTATACGGGTCCCGTTTGTTTCCTAGAGAGAAAGAGTTTGTCAGCTTAGAGGTGATCTCAATCTTTGCAAAAGGAAATCCAGTGCCTACTTTATTGGGTGACTTTTACTTCAGTGTCCATTACAGAAATGAGAAGGGTAGAGGTGGTCCAGTGGTCTGCTGTGCTCCTTTGTTTTCCGAGTGGTTTGCTAGACAGTTGCCTAAGTCAGGTGCTTTCAAGGAGATGCGAGACGAATGGAGATGGTCCAGAAGACTGATGGGTTTGACTGTAGAAGACATTGCTTGGGGATATGACAGGGATTTGCTAGGAAAGGAGTTGATGGTTAGTTGCGGAAGGTTTGCTGGAGTACCTTTGTTGGGAAGGAAAGGTGTCATCAGTTACTATCCAACATTAGCCAGAAAGCAATTTGGCTACCCTTTGAAAGATCCTCCTCAGATGGAAATGTTTGCTGAATCTTTGTACTTTCCTACTGACGGAAACAGAGAGTTAGTTCAACAAGTAGTCCAAGCCTGGGCTCACAAGGTAAAAAAGGGGAAGAAAGACTTCGGCCGAGTTGATCCCAAGACATATCCACCATATGCTGAATGGTTGCAAAGACATATCAAGTTAGTTCTCATGCCTTTTTTAGTCGAGGCTCCGCTTTATCCCCAAGAGGTGCCTAGTCAGAGCAGTACTGTTTCCTTGGAGGAGTACAAGAAGCTAGAAGCTCAGTTGCATGAGGTCAGAGTAGAGAATATTGAGATGGTAAGCCTGTACCCCCAAGCCAATAGAGCCAAGAAGGAAGCTGAAGACAAGCTGCAGAAGCTCCAAGCCTCTCTAGAAGCCAAAGAGAAGGATTTTGCTGGTGGAGAAGCCCATTTCCATAGATTGGGTATGATGGAAGCTCAAAGAGAAGCTAAGGGCAAGAAGGCTCTAAAGACTCTCAAAGATGCTCGTCAATCCATTGCTTGGCTGCAAGGCCAAAGGGATGAAGAGCAGAAGAAATTCAAAGGGAAGGAGGAGTTCTTTGAAGTTCAGATGGCTTTCAAGAAGGAGGAAGTGGAGCAAGCCCACGCCATCCGGAGGGAGAAGACCCAACAGCTAGCCCAAAGTCAATTAGCTCTGGAGGAAGCAAGGAAAAAGATCGAAGAGCTCAAGTTGAGAGCGGGTGTCAAGAAGAGCAGGGCAGAGGTGGCAAATCCTGGGTCCTTGGCTTAGTTGTTTACTGTTCAGGCTACCTACAGGCTTGTTGTAAGAGTCTTGCTTTTATTTCTTTTGTCTTTATGTACTGGCATGTAACCCTTCGGGGAATATTTCTGGTTGTATTCTGACTTTTAGCCTGCAGTGGTTTGTTCATATACAGTATTAATGTGCAAATTATCATTTTGAATGTGCAAGATTCGTTTGTCTGGATACAGCTAATGTCTGAACACTTCTCAAAGAGGAAGCTTGAAAGTAAATACTGAAAGTGATTGTCTGAGATTAGATGCCAGAACTGGGGCACGCCAAATACTTAAAACCTGGGAACATGAACAGTTACATTGCATTGCATATAACCTGTTTGTTTGTTTTGCAGGTGTTGTATCAGTTACTAACGTGTTTTTTCATATTCAGGCACTATAGCTCCTCGTAAAATTCGGGAACAACCAGCAGTGCACAGATATCCAACCAAGATTAACAGAGAACGAGCCATGGACCAAATGCAAGCGGACTTGGCAGATCTGAGACTGAGAATGGATAACTTTATGACGTTAATGGCCGGCATGGGGCAGAACCAAGAGTGTCTGCGGGAGATGATTGAGAATCAGAACAGGAACACTGTTGCTGCTGCAACTGCTGACAATCGTACCGGTGCGGGCGCACGTCAGGGTGAAATTCCTACTGCTCAACCAGGAGTGACTATCACCAACGATGGGTTGCACAACATTCAGATGGATAATCATGATGACCAGTTCACTCTACTTGATGAAGCTAAAGGTCAAGGAGCAGAGATGAACAAGAGATTCGAAGAGATGGCTGAGCAAATCAAAGCTATTCAGTCCCAAAGCTCTTTGGGATTTGACATAACCGACTTGGGCTTGGTTCCTGGGGTCAGGATTCCGTATAAGTTCAAAGTTCCAACCTTCGAGAAGTATAATGGCACTGCTTGCCCGAAGACCCATCTGCAATCATTTGTTGGGAGAATTGCCGCTCACACAGATGATGAGAAACTTTGGATGTATTGTTTTCAAGATGGCTTGGTGGGAGCTTCTCTTGAATGGTACATGAAGCTTAGTAGGGTCAATATCAAGAGTTGGAAGGATCTAGCTGAAGCCTTTGTGAGGCAGTATCAATATAACTTGGACATGGCTCCGAACCGCACGCAGTTGCAACACATAGCTCAGACAGCAAAAGAAGGTTTCAAAGAATATGCCCAGAGGTGGCGCCAGCTAGCTGCTAGGGTGCAACCACCCCTGTTAGAGAACGAAATGGCCGACATGTTTATGGGCACTCTGCAGGGTGTTTTTCTTGAAAGGTTGGCGTCCAACTCTGCTACTAAATTCAACGATATTGTTATTGTTGGAGAAAGAGTTGAGACATTGCTGAAAATGGGGAAGATATAAGACCCAAGTGCTAGCAGCTCTAATGGAGCGAGGAAAGATTTTAGTGGACCTCCTAGAAGACGAGAGGGCGAGACAAACGCTGTATTTGGCCGAGGTCGGGGCCGTGGCTATAGAAGACCCTATGAACATGTGGCTGCTGTCACCATTCCTACAGCTCCCTGTCGCTCCCGACAAATGAAACTGATCAGATGAAGGTACAGACGCGAACGGTCGGCGAAGGGAACAGTGAGAACACACAGCCGTGAACTCACTGGAGATGAAAGAGTCGCCAGCTAGGCATTTTTATCCCGGAGGAAAGGTAATGCTGCATAGACCTAGAAAGATACGGATAAGACGGTTTGCGAACCAGAGAGACTGAGAAAGGGGGTTGGTTACAACCTGGGAAGGTATTAGCACCCAGATTGTCCGTCGTACTCGACGGGATCCACGCTTAAAAGATTTGTGTTTTGAAAGGGGTAGTGTCAGTGCAATCTGTGTGTAAAATAGCTGGAAAAGAATGCAATATGTACAGGTGTCAGTGTAAAGTGTATAAGTGATGTGAAGTATGAAAGTGTCAGTGTAAGGAAGAGAATGAATTGCTCATAAACATGAGGCTAAAGAATGAAGCTGGAAGGAGGGGGAATGGACAGAGACTTTTGTTCGATAACTGTTAAGTTATGCCTACGTATCCTCTCGTGCAATGAGGAAGTCAGAACACCGTAGTTCGACCCAAAGAGACTGAAAGGTGAATTGACTTGTGAACTGCTTACTTGTCTATGCTCAAGTGTATGACCCGTCTGGCTCAGGTGCTTACTGTCTTGCATTAGACGGAAGAAGCAAGTTCTCGCTTGTGAGTGAAGATGATGAGAAAAGAATCCCGAAGGAGACGATTATTGTTTGTTTTTTTTGTGTTTTCAGTCTTTTATTTCTTTTTGGAGTTTGTCATAAGATAATGAGCTTAAACCTAAATCAATGGATTTGGTAAACTCATCACATCATCCCTCTGATTAGGGGTAATGAGAATACCTTAAGTGTGAAGTCAGATTCTCACACTTAATCACCTTTGATGTAGGGTTAAGATCATTAACCTACTTGTGATTATTTAGATGTTTTTTTGTGGTTTTTGTTTAGTGTTAAGTAATGAGGTTAAGCCATAATCAGGGATTTAACAGGCTCATTACACCATCCTAAAAGAAGGATAATAGATGAGGATGTTTAAGCTGAGGAAAGCTCCTCAACTTAATCCATGATTAGGGATTAAACCCATGACAAAACAAGCCTTTGATTAAGTGGATTTTATTTAATGGTATGATGATGAAGTGTTTATTATAGTTTGTAAGACAACTTGAGGGGGACTTGTCCATTAACTTTAGGGTTAGTCCTTCTTAACCAATTAAGGAAGAATTAGAACCCTAATGCAAGGCCCAAGTTACAAGTGTGATGCCTTGATATTTATTAAGTGAATTGATTAAGAGATTTCAACACCTTAAGGGTCCAAGACTTAGGATTAAAGTTATACACTCCATCCTAAAAGAAGGATGCAGGCATGATCTTAATCACAAAGTCTTAAAGCCTTGAGGGTTTAGTCCCTGATTATGAGGTGAGAAGAGATGACTCAAAGAGAGACACAAAGGTAAAAAACTATGGGGGAGACTAATCAAAACCCTAATTCATTATCATGCTTGGTTGATCCTAAGGTTGGTGAGGTTTCAAGAAACAATCTTCAGATGAACCACCAGGAAGCAGATGAACAAGATCAAGAGAAGCAAAGTGACTTGCTTCATTCAAGAAGTCAAGTCACTTGAAGAAAGAAAGGGGGAGGAGGAAGAATGAGCAAGCTCAAACTCAAACACATATAAGAATGCAGCAAGGTATGCATGAGAGATGAAAAGAAAAGGTTATGAGAAGTGAAGGCAAATCCACTTCTCAAGTTACTTACCACCTGAAATGTTAGAAAGAAAATGCAATGCAATGCAAGATGAGATGTAATGACATGATGCTAAGCAAAACCAGAAGCATGTTGATGATGATGATGATGCTATGGAGTGCTATGAACATGAGACAAGACAATGAGATGTTCATACAAAGTCATGGATGCAAATGATACAAGTTGAGGAGCATGGACAAGCATGAAATGTTATGAAACATACAAGACAAATGGCATGGCAAAGATGTAATGCAATGATCAATGATGCTTCATACATGTCTTAAGATGTCAAATGAATCATAAGAATGCACAAAATGCAATGGCAAGTCATGTTATGCAAGGAAATGCAAGAGGGATGCAAGAGAAGGCCCAAATTAGGGTTCATGGATCAAACATCACACATAAACCAAAAACAGAAGCAAACCTTAACATAAAAAATTGAAAATGGTACCCAAAGAAACCCTAGACCTATAACAAACCACTGCCCAAAGGGGAGCTCTCAACTCTCAACCAAACTCAAGTTATGAATTTTACAAGTTATTAGGGTTTTTTAGGGTTTGTAACAAAAGAAATGCCAATCAATTGGAAAATGTAAGATCAAATCTTGGCCTTTTTATCTTTGAAAGTTCATGTTAAATGGAAAACAATGCAAAAAGAATCAATGTCTCAACCTTTACCAAAAGACAGAAGTGAATTTTCAAACATATGATCAAAATAATGCATCAAAAATGATTTAATTCAATGAAAAATTCTTAAAATGCATCAAGATCAAAAAAGAAATTTGGTTTGAAGGTTGGACAATGTTTCTAAATGTCTTAGAACATTTCATGAATTTTTTTGTAATTTTTAAATACCTAAAAGTATTTTTAATTAATTAATTCTCATTAATCAATTAAAAATAATCTTTTAAATATTTAAAAATACTTTTTAAATGGTAAAAAATAAAATAAAAATGTTTTTGTGTCATAAAAATTAATAAAACCTTAAAGAAAAAGTTTCATAATTTTTATGATTTTTAAACTATTTTAAATAAATTGTACAAGATAAAAGAAATAAAAATGAATTAAAAACAAATTTAATGGAAAGTAATTAGATTGGACGCGTGAGATTGAGTCTGGGGAGAAAGCCATTGACTTGGCGCGCAATCGTGTGGCTCACATTCAAACTCCTAAAATACAATTAATTAAATCTAATTAATCCTGATTAGGGCTAATGGTGAATCTGGGCCATCAAATTGGGAGGGAAGTCAAACATTCCACGCGTATCAACGGCCAATATTCAAACTGAATTAATTATGGGATTAAAACCCTAATTACATTCAGGTGGCCGGAGAAGACCTCCGGTCATCTTCTCCGGCCAGGGGGTCACCTGAAAATCTTCAAAACCTCTCAAAACGCATCATAAATGAAAACTAAGCTATGGGAAATGATCTCCAACACCCCACGAACCAAACCCCTAACCTAAAACAAATTTATCTAACCTAAATCATCTGAATCGAAGGAAAGAAAAACTAGGGTTCGTGAGCTTCAATCTCAAATTAAACTCTTAAAACAAAGCCATTTTCAAAACCAATGGTGCCAGAATGATCAGCAAGGCATGTAGAGCAAGTTTGTAACAATCAAATTGATTTCTGGAAAAATTAATTTGGAGTTACCTGAGATTTGCAACCTTTGATTTTGGAACTTTCAGGCCTCCTCTCCTTGCTCAATCTGCTCCTCTTGGCCTTCCAAAGATGCTTGAATGCTCAAATGGAGTTTAGGTTTGCTGGAGAAGGAGATTCGAATGCTTCAGCTTCAACTCAGTCAAAAATGGCAGATGAGCTCCTGGCTGATTCAGGCCTTGGTGATGAGTTGTTTGAGGTCTATGCAATGTGTAAAGAAGGTTTGTGGTGAAGGTTTGTGTGTTTGTGGCCTGAGGAAGGAGATTCGAATGAATCTGCAGAATGAAGGTTGGTGATGGCAGTGAGTGTTTCTGGCTTGTTTCAGGCTCAAGCTTTGGTGGTTTCTTGTCTATGAGGTCTGGTGAGTTGAGTGATGATGAGAGTTTTAGTGTTTGAAGGCTATGGAGAGTGATTCGAAGGAAGTTGCAATGTGGGAGGTTTTTGTGCAAGTGATGAATGAATTGTGTTTCAGCCTTGGTTCTTGATATGTTTGGCTTGCAAATTGTACATGTGACTCTCTCTCATTGGCTGACTGATGTGACTTGTGCTTTTTGGATTGGTAGGTTAACTTTTGCAACTTTGTCAACTCTTGTGTAAGAGAAAGCATGGCTTGACCTAGGCTTGGTACAAGGGTGGATTCTGGCGCAGCATGGGTGAGGGAGAGGCCTAGCTTGGTTCAACACTCAATGCAGCAAGTTGGCACAATGTTATGAGTGGTTTTGCAAGTTGGCTAGCCTTAGGTTCACATGTGATCTTTTGTCCAACCAAGCATGAAACCATGAGCAAACTTAGTCCAATTCTGATTTTTATGACTTAGAGGAAGTTGGCATGCTGGTTTGACATGAATTGGAGGCTGCATTTTGACTTGATTCAAGACTTTGCAAAATTTTCACTTAGTGCATGACATGAAAAACAATGATTTTTGCTAACTTTAACACACCATAACTTTTGATCCAAGAAGAGTTAGATCATGTTCTTGTACTTTTTGAAAAGGGAAAGATAAGATCTACAACTTTCATGACCAAAGTTTTTCCATTTGAAGCCTTTTTGGATCATAAATCAAAGCTTGAAAATTGACCTAAAATGATGCATTCTTGAAAAGTCAACAAAACCCAAAAAGTCAACTTTTGCAAAAACCCTAAATTCTTGATTTCCATGAACTTCAAACTTCTTCCATGATCAAATAAAGATCATATACACTCAAAATGATGAAGATCACCCATTGGTTGGGTCATTGGGGGCCTCAGATGCCCTGATTTTGCACTGACTTGTCTGAAAAGTCAACTCTTGATCAGATGACTTCCCCATGGAATCTCTTCATGAAAATTGATATGCATACTCCCTATACCATATAAAGATCAATGGAAACAAGAATGACCAAAAAATTTGGGGTTATGGCCTCTGAAACCAAAACCCTAATTTTCAGTCAACTGTGCAGTTCATCCTGGCTCTGCATCCACTCAAACCCTAGTTCTTGTGATCCCTCTGCAATTTTGACTTTGTGGGGATGTAACATGATTTAAGAACACACATGGATCCCTTTGAATTGATTGGTGGCCTTTGGAATGGCTCAAGATGCCCTGAGGTTGCTCAGATCACAAACCCTAGGTGCAGATGCCCTGGAAGCTATGCAGTGAATCAAAAACATACTATGAGATGATATGTTTTGTGTATATGCATATGAGATGATCACAAGCCATGGTGTGAATGGGTGAGGGCAAATTTGGGGTGTTTACAGCTGCCCCTATTCAAACATGAGTTAGCTGTGCAGGATGTAAGCGACGGCTTAACAGGCAAACGAGATAACTTGTGGTTGAATACCAAAGACAGTCCAAAATTTGCACTCACAGAAATGAAGAAGAAAAGGGATATAGATTGTAAAAGCAAATAAAGTATATTGTGAAGTATGGGCGACGGAGGACGACCGTCGAGCAGAGGACGACTGCTGGGTAAATGGCAATGACGGGGACGGCCGACATGCTGGGGAAAGTGCTGAAAATAAAGCAATGACGGGGACGGCCGACATGCTGGGGATAAAAGGCAAAGCTAAGACGGGGACGGCCGACTAGCTGGGGGAAATAGGATATCATGATGGGGACGGCCATCAAGATAAAGCTGTAACATTCTCTGGGGATCAATGAAACATGACGGGGACGGCCATCAAGTTCATAAAGGTAAAGTAACCGACGATGGGGACGGCCATCGGGCTAAAAAAGGAAAAGGGACCACGACGGGGACGGCCATCGGGTTAAAGAATGAATGAAATAACAGATGATGGGGTACGGCCATCAAAGGTGAAGGACGATCACCTAGCAGGGGACGGCTGCTCTGTTGGGTATAAAAGAAATATGATGGGGACGACCATCAAAGGTGGAGGACGACCACCTGGCAGGGTACGGCTGCCAAAAATATCAACGATGGGGACGGCCATCGGATAGAAAAGGTCAACGATGGGGACGGCCATCGGACGAGCATGATGGAGGACGACCATCAAGAAGTGGAGGACGACCACTCAGCAGGGGACGGCTGCTCTCAAAGTTTATCATAACACAGGATAAGTGTTAGACAACTAAAATCAACAATGGGGACGGCCATTGGATAAAGTGATGAAGGACGATCATCAAAAGGTGGAGGACGACCACCTAGCAGGGGACGGCTGCTAAAATCAACGATGGGGACGGCCATCGGATGAGCATGATGGAGGACGACCATCAAGAAGTGGAGGACGACCACTTAGCAGGGGACGGCTGCTCTCAAAGTTCATCATAACACAGGACGAGTGTTAGATAAAAAGGAAATTTGTTGGCAATCTACTGGGGAGATAGTAAACACGGACGAGCGTTTACATCCAAGAAACAAAAGGTATAAGTGTTTGGTATTGTGTATAGATTAAAGATGCGGACGAGCATCCTTAAGACTATGATACGGACGAGTATCATGTAGAAACAAACTGACACGTGCTCAGAGCTGATGATACGGACGAGTATCAACTGGTTAACAAGGAACACGGACGAGTGTTGCATCTGAAAGAAACCCTTCTGGGAATAATAGACACGGACGAGTATCTATATTCAAGAAGACCTAAATGTTTGACACGGTGTATGGATTAAAGATGCGGACGAGCATCCTTACGACTATGATACGGACGAGTATCATGTAGAAACAAACATTAGACGCAATGTTCTGAGATGATGGTACGGACGAGTACCAACTGGTTAACAAAGAACAAGGACTACTGTCGAATCTGCGGGGATATACATGGTGTATACAAGATACGGACGAGTATCTGAGTAGGTGTACCAATGAGTAGTGAGTATATAATGTATAGGTGAGTGTTTATCTGCTGGGGATATGACACGGACGGGTGTCAGGAAAGTGTATATACAAGTATAGGCGACCACGCTGGGGATATGACACGGACGGGTGTCAAGAAAGTGTATAGGTATATGTAAGTGCAAAGAGGGTGTCTTTGGCTTTCTGCTGGGGACACGACACGGACGAGTGTCAGAAAGTATCTGTAATACTGGTGACCTTGATTTGTAAGGTGTATTCAGGCAACCTGCTGGGAAATGATGATACGGACGAGTATCAAAAAGGAGATACGCACTGGTGTTTGTGATATGGGGCAACTGCTTTTGCTGGGACTCTGATGGGGATTTCTGTACAAGGATGATGAGCGGGTTTATTATTCACAAGTGTTCAATTCACAACATGACTTATGATTATGCTATGCATTTGATTTTTGCCGTAATGCTCCGTATTAGACGGAATGCTACGCTCTGAGGGGACAGTATGATGCGAATGCTATGATTATGCAAAGAGGCACAGATCCGGGATCCGGATCCCGGCGCTGCGAAGATCCCTGGTTGATCTGCTTGAAGTGAACATCCCAGCTGGGGATGAGATCATTGGTAGATCTAATGATGTATCTGTTTGGGGATATAGGTCACTGATTGACATATCCTTATAATACGGGACCCAGCTGGGGTTTGTAGAAGCTTTCTGTACTCTGTTGTGATCTTCTATGCGCCGCTCTTCTGGATAGAGGCTGGAGCTCTGTGGGGATGATTCCCTGATTTGTACTCAGCTGAGGGCGAATGGTTGGCACTACAGCTGGGGAGAGAGAGAGGCATCACTGAAAGATCTCCCTAGAAAATCTGTTACGGTGACTTCTTGACTCCGCCGGGGATAAGGGCATCTTCTGTGACACCTGCCCATTCTGATGGGGATAAGTAATAAGCGGCCAACTCAGCTGGGGAATTGTGAGAGGCAAACTCAGCTGGGGATAGAGCATTCCCGATGCTGTATGTTGATTTGGCAACCTGCTGGGGAAGTGGGCACCTCCCAGGGCCATGTGAGTTGACAACGATTCGTCAATTTGCTGAGACGTAACTTGCATGCCCCAGGTTGCATTCTGGATACCTGTAATCCTGCAAAGATAAGGAAACGCACGAAAAGGTCCCGAGGTACCCCTTACTGGATTCCGTCATAGGAGACAAGTATTTCCGAGAGTAAGTATATTCCCTGTAAGCACGTGCTTTATTTTTAGAGAAAGGCATCTGTACTTATGCAATTGTGTTTTTAGAGATATCAGACAATTTTTGCAAAACATAAAAAATGTAAAACGAGGCATGACTGAGAATCTGATTTTATTAATTCATGTGCCCTGAATTGGCAAGATACAGTCAAAGAGACATATCTCCTGAAATGAGGAGAATGTTACAAATTGAGAAACAAAGTGCTGGCAGTGTTGATGACGCTTTGAGGAGCTTCCTCTCCCGCTATGACTCGTATGACAATGACGTTCTTCTCGTCTTGCTTTCTGGAGAGAGTTGATTCTGATCGGAGCTTGATTCTGTCAAAGCTTTCCAAGTTGTAAGTGATACAGACGAATTCAGAATGCAGTTGTTCGCTTATTCCCTTATTTTGCATGGATCGCCCTTTCGGGTTTTCGATCCATCGGGATACCCATTTTTGCCTGAGCTGTCCAATGCGGCTTTTCAACTCAGCGGGTGTACAATTTGTTTTATTCATTTTCCCTTATTTTTGCCCGAGTCTTTTATTCTGTTTTTGACTCGCCGGGATGCCCTCTTTTTGCCTGGACTTACATTCTGTTTTTATGTCCAGCGGGTCATTTTATGCGAAGTATTTTTTGACCGCATCTGAATTCACAGGGGACGGAAAATCTTCACCATCCATGGTGCTGAGCATCAGTGCTCCACCAGAGAAAACTTTCTTGACGACGAATGGTCCTTCGTAATTTGGAGTCCATTTGCCCCTGTGGTCTGTATGAGGAGGGAGGATTCTCTTCAGCACAAGATCTCCCACTTGGTACTCTCGATGCCTGACTTTCTGATCGAAGGCTCTCTTCATTCTCTTCTGATATAACTGCCCATGACAGATTGCAGCCAATCTCTTCTCTTCGATCAGACTCAGTTGTTCGTATCGGGCCCGAACCCATTCTGCTTCACTCAGTTTAACATCCATTAATACCCGTAGCGAGGGTAATTCAACTTCAACTGGTAGGACTGCTTCCATACCATACACAAGTTGATACGGTGTTGCCCCAGTGGATGTCCTGATTGATGTGCGGTACCCATGTAAGGCAAACGGTAGCATTTCGTGCCAGTCTTTGTAAGTGACTACCATCTTCTGCACAATCTTCTTGATATTCTTATTTGCTGCCTCAACAGCGCCGTTCATCTTTGGCCTGTAAGGAGAAGAATTGTGATGTTGGATCTTGAAGTCCCGGCATAACTCTGCCATCATTTTGTTGTTGAGATTAGAACCATTATCAGTAATGATTCGCTCGGGCACTCCATACCGACAGATGATATCTCTTTTCAGAAATTTGGCTACCACTTGCCTTGTAACGTTTGCATATGAGGCTGCTTCAACCCACTTTGTAAAATAATCGATGGCGACCAGGATGAATCTGTGGCCATTTGAAGCAGTCGGCTCAATTTTGCCAATCATGTCAATGCCCCACATAGCAAAGGGCCATGGTGAAGACATTATGTTCAGGGGATTGGGAGGCACATGCACCTTGTCTGCATAAATCTGGCATTTATGGCATTTTCTGGCGTAAGCACAACAGTCTGCATCCATTGTGATCCAGTAATAGCCTGATCTTAACAACTTTTTAGCCATGGCATGCCCTCCTGCATGGGTACCAAAGGATCCTTCGTGCACTTCATGCATCAACAAATCTGCTTCTGTCTTGTCAACACATCTGAGGAGTACCATATCAAAGTTCCTCTTGTATAAAGATCCATCAGTGTTCAGAAAGAAACTCCCAGCAAGCCTTCTCAAAGTCTTCTTATCATTGGAAGATGCCCCAGGTGGGTATGTTTGATCCTCCAAGAAGCACTTGACGTCATGGAACCAAGGCTTATCATCTTTGGCAATATCTGCTGCAAATACATATGCTGGTCTATCAAGTCTTGATACTGAAATCTGAGGTACAGAGTTAGCAGCTTGAACTTTGATCATGGATGAAATGGTAGCCAGAGCATCTGCAAACTGATTCTCGTCCCGAGGGATATACTCAAGCTTGACTGTTGTGAAGAAAGTCAATAACCTTCTTGTATAATCCCTGTAAGGTATCAGATGATCTTGGTGAGTGTACCATTTTCCGTTGGTCTGATTGATTACCAAAGCTGAATCTCCGAATACGGTTAATGTCTTGATCCTGAGGTCAATGGCTTCCTCAAGACCCATAATGCAAGCTTCGTATTCAGCTTCGTTGTTAGTGCAGTTGAAAGTGAGTTTTGCCGAGAAAGGCATGTGAACTCCTTTGGGTGTAATAAGTACTGCACCAACACCACGACCATTCATGTTAACAGCCCCGTCGAACATCATAGTCCATTCTTCTTCTGGGTCAGGCCCTTCAGTGTGAATAGGCTCTTCGCGATCTTTTGCTTTAATGAACATGATGTCTTCATCAGGGAAGTCAAACCTCATTGGCTGGTAATCATCAATGGGTTGCTCGGCAAGATATTCAGATAGTACACTGCCCTTGATGGCTTTCTGAGATGTGTACTGTATGTCGTATTCTGTAAGAATCATCTGCCATCTTGCAACCCGTCCGGTAAGAGCTGGCTTCTCGAAAATGTATTTGACTGGGTCCATTTTTGAGATTAATAAGGTAGTGTGGGTCAACATATACTGCCTTAGTCGGCGAGCAGCCCACGCTAAAGCACAGCAAGTCTTCTCGAGCAGTGAATAACGTTGTTCACAGTCGGTAAACTTTTTGCTTAGGTAGTAAATTGCATACTCTTTTCGACCAGACTCGTCATGCTGGCCCAGCACACACCCCATTGATTCTTCCAATACTGTCAAATACATAATCAGAGGTCTTCCTTCAACTGGCGGCATGAGGATTGGAGGTTCTTGCAGATACTCTTTGATCTTGTCAAAAGCCCTTTGGCAATCTTCGTTCCACCTGACCGTCTGTTCCTTTCTTAACAGCTTGAACAAAGGTTCACAGGTTGCTGTGAGGTGTGATATGAACCTTGAAATGTAGTTCAATCTACCCAAGAAACCTCGAACTTCCTTCTCAGTTTTCGGTGCAGGCATCTCTTGGATGGCTTTGACTTTATCAGGGTCAACCTCGATCCCTTTCTCACTTACAATAAAGCCCAGCAGCTTACCGGATCGCACCCCAAATGTGCATTTGTTGGGGTTTAGCTTCAGCTGATACTTCCTCAGACGCTTGAATAATTTGAGCAGATTCACCAGATGGTCTTCCTCTGTAAGGGACTTGGCAATCATATCATCCACATAGCATTCTATTTCCTTATGAATCATATCGTGGAATAATGTTACCATAGCCCGTTGATATGTTGCACCGGCGTTCTTGAGCCCAAATGGCATTACCTTATAGCAGAACGTGCCCCAAGGTGTGATGAATGTTGTCTTCTCCATGTCTTCAGGTGACATTTTGATCTGGTTGTATCCCGAAAATCCATCCATGAAGGAGAATACCGAGAACTGAGCCGTATTATCTACCAATACGTCAATGTGAGGTAATGGGAAATCATCTTTCGGGCTAGCTCTATTCAGATCCCGGTAATCAACACACATCCTTACCTTACCGTCCTTCTTAGGCACAGGTACTATGTTAGCAACCCACGGCGGGTAACTAGTCACAGCAAGGAACCCGGCGTCCCACTGCTTTTGTACCTCCTCCTTGATCTTCATAGCCATGTCTGGACGAGTACGGCGCAGCTTCTGTTTGACTGGTGGGCATTCTTCCCTCAAAGGCAGCTTGTGCACAACTATATCGGTATCCAACCCCGGCATGTCTTGGTAGGACCAAGCAAACACATCGACATACTCTTGAAGCAGATCTATCAGTTGCTTCTTCACTGAGTCTTGCAGGCAGGCCCCGATCTTGACTTCTTTCACATTTTCCTCTGTACCAAGATTAATCACTTCAACCTCCTCCTGGTGAGGAGTAATGACCTTTTCCTCTTGCCTTAACAACCTGGCTAGCTCTTCAGGAAGCTCGTATTCTTCTTCAACCCCTTCGTCAGCTTGATTGATCGGATTGTCAAAGTCATACAATGTCATAGCCGTGCTGTTGTCGGTGCGGTCAGGATGGCACTCTCTGCAAGGGTTTAATTGGTTCATTTTAGTGATCTGATTTTAGTCTTATTTAGAAAAGTGAAATGAAGTTGTCATTTTGAAAAACACTGCCATTTATTTTTGTACAAAAAGAAAAATGGAAAAACAGTGAGCATAAAAGAAAAAGACTCGTTTGCAAAAAGATTGTCTGATATTTCATTAATTTAATCTTGTTTGCACAAAAGTACAGATGGCCCTGATTACAAAATGAGTCTTGTCATCTTGGGCAAGATGCAAGACTTTGATGCATGCTATAAAAGATACAGGAAATAATAATTACTCTGCTCGAGTAACACTTATAATTCCCTGGGAAGACCAGTTCGAGACACTGCTCCCCGGGACCTTTGGACGAATCCAATTCTCCAGGTTGCGCTCCTCTTCCAGCTCGTCTTCCAGACAGTTGATAGCATCGGGGGTTAGCATCCCCCCACTGACAAATCCTGGCTCTGCAGCAGCCTTCACTTGATGTTGAGTTGGTTTGTAACCCAACCCAAATTTGTCCTTCTTCTCCTCCACAGCTAAGACCTTGCCCCAACCTAGGGCAGTTCCTTCCTCAACAACCTTCCGGGCTTGTTGGTACGATGACATGGAAATCCCAGATACAGCAGAGGCTTCATTGACATTCAGGGCTTCGAAACCCTGGCTCATGGTTTCAACGATCTCTCCATCCATTTCAATATACTTGTAAGTAGCTAGATGACTCACAAATATATCCTCCTCCCCGCAGATTGTGACAACTTGGCCTTCCCACTCATATTTTAACTTTTGGTGAAGGGTAGACGTTATTGCGCCAGCGGCGTGAATCCAGGGTCTACCCAACAAACAGCTGTAGGCGGGCTGAATGTCCATCACATAAAAGATAGTTTTAAATGCTTGCGGGCCAATTGTCACAGGCAGCTCAACCTCTCCCAGAACCGATCTCTTTGAGCCATCAAAGGCTCTAACCACCAGGTTGCTGGGTCTCAATGCCAGTCCATCATATTCAAGCTTCACCAGAGCCTTCTTTGGTAGGACATTCAGGGAAGAACCTGTGTCCACCAGCACATGAGAAAGGACAGCTCCTTTGCATTCCATGGTTATGTGCAAGGCTTTGTTGTGATTGCGGCCGTCCACTGTCAGGTCAGAATTGGTAAACCCTAGCCCATTGCTAGCAGTAACATTTCCGACCACCGTTTCCAACTGGTTGACAGTAATCTCCTCTGGCACGTAAGCTGCGTGCAGGACTTTCAGTAGTGCATTCCGATGGGCTTCGGAGCACATGAGCAGTGAGAGGATGGAGACTTTGGATGGAGTTTGGTGAAGTTGATCCACAACTTTATAATCACTCTTCTTGATGATCCGCATAAACTCATCAACTTCCTGATCAAATGGAGTCTTCAGGGCTTCTTTGGCAGCTGGATCTTCCTGCACCGGTCCTTTACCCTTTGCCTTGGCAGCAGCTTCTGCTTCGGCAGTAGGTCTTTGGACTTGTGAAGCAAAGAGACGTCCGCTTCTAGTGAAGCCTCCGCCTCCGCCCACATTATCAATTTGTGGTGCAGGTGCTGCTGTTTCCAGAGTGATTCTTCTCCCTTCGCAGTACAAGTCGGAGCCATAGTGCCATGGGATGGCCCTATTGCTTTCATATGGTACAGGTCCAGGCACCGTGACGGTAACTGGACTGATTGCTGCTGCTGAGGGGACTGCAATTGTTTGTGGATCATAAAAGATAGTAACTGGTGCTCTAGTGGGAGCAGCACCCTCTGAATGGTAGGCGGAGTTATTTTCTGGATCGTAGAAGATGGTAACAGTAGAGACATCTTCATGATCGTTTGCTGGAGTTGTAGGAGGTCCTGATGGAAGGACTGTTGTTGTTGTTGATGGAGAGTCGAAGTGGACTGAAGCTGATGTTGTAGCAGGAGAAACTGTTGAAAACCGGTCATTGGGTAGAACAGATGAAGTACTTGCTGATGCTGCTGATGAATTATCGGGAACAATTGTTGCTGTATTTGTAGGAGGATCTGAAACTGGTGTTGATGAAGTTGCTTGATTTGCCGGGAATGATGTAGTGATCTGTAGGAGGCCACTCTTGATAAGGCTGTCAATGCCATTCCTCAAGTCTTCACACCCATTCCATGAGATATTGCAGTAGGGGCACCCCAATTCACATCCCGGAAATATATCATTTTCACGGAGCTGAGCCTTGATTTCCACCAATGGTGTCCTGATCTGATCCACACTGGTTATCAAATAAGACTGTTGGTCTTCTTCAATAGCATTAATACGGGGACCACCATGGTGTGGCATTGGGTTTTTGTTGACGTTGGGCGGAGGTGCAAAGTTCAAAGCCTTGGAGTCTACCAAGTCTTGTACCTTCATATGCAGAGCTCTGCATTTTTCTGTACTGTGACCAGGTGCGTTCGAATGAAAAGCACACCTAGCATTTGAGTCATAGTTTCTTGGTAGACTGTTTGGATCCGGAGGTGCCAACGTTCTTAGCTCAACTAGGTTGAGTTTCAGAAGTTGTGGCAATAAGGCAGCATATGGCATTGGAATCGGGTCTATCACCCTGTTAGCTTGAGAGGGCCTCTGTTGGAATGGCCTCTGTTGATTGTTGTTGTTGGAGTTGTTGTTGTAGTTGTTTCTTGGAGGATATTGATTCTGATACTGAGGTTGTTGTTGGAAATTTTGTTGAGGAGGTTGGTAGACTGGCTGAGAATGAGCTGGAGCAGGAATGGTGATTGCTGCTATTGTTCTTGGAACATATTGTGGCCTACCCCTGTTGGTATGAATGGCATTGGTCTCGCCAGCTCTTCTAGGGCCTGCAAAAGGCTTTCTTGTACCACTGGACGAACTTGCACCGTTATCAGATATCTTACCCATTTTCAATAGGCTTTCGATTCTCTCCCCGGCTATGACAACATCGGCGAAGCTGGTGGACGAGAAAGCAGCCAACCTGTCAATATACGTTCCCTGGAGAGTGTTCATAAACATGTCTGCCATTTCTCTCTCAGACATCGGTGGTTGAACGGCAGCAGCCAATTGCCTCCATCTTTGAGCGTATTCACGGAAACTTTCCCTTGACGACTGTGACATTCCCATTAGGAGAGTCCTGTTGGGTGCCATGTCTAAGTTGCATTGATACTGTCGGATGAAGGCTTCTGCCAAATCCTTCCAGCATCTCACTGTTGCCCTTGTCAAGTGGGAATACCATTCCCTTGATGCTCCAGTCAAACTGTCTTCGAAGTAGAACATCCAAAGTTTCTCATCCATTGTATAGGCCTTCAGCCTTCCCAGAAATGACTGCAAATGAGTCCGAGGGCATGAAGTCCCATTATACTTTTCGAAGCATGGAGGCTTGAACTTGTGGGGGATCCTGACCCCGTCTACCAGCCCCATGTCCATGACGTCAAAGCCCAAAGAATTTTGAGACTCCAGTGATCTCAACTTTTCAGCTATTTCATCCAATCGCCTATCATAGGCCTCCTCTCCTGCACCCATGACTGTGAATTGATCCTCCTGAGGATCCTCTTGAAGCACTCTGGCTGCAGTGGCAGTGCCCTGAACATTTGCGGGAATGTTAATTTCGGGATGCAAATGTGGGCCAAACACAGGGGGATTAATATGGGGTTGCACCCTTTCATTATTACTGGTGCCAGCAGTCCCCACATGAGGCTCCTCTTGATTCTGTCTTTCAACCATGGCCCTCAGCCTCTCCTGGCTCTGAGCCATGTTGTTCATGACCTCCATGAACTGCGTCATTTGGGTCCTCATCTCCAATCTTTCATTGGCCAGTTGATTTCTAACATCAGCAAGATCTTGTTGAACTTGATCCATCTGGATGCCCGGAAGGTTGTTCCTAGTAGGGTACCTGTGTGGCCTGTTGAGAGGGAATAGCCTGCGGCGAGCAATAATTCCTGAATGTCACAACAGAGGTTAGAAACAATAAAACAAAACCTACAAAACAAACAAAAAGGGTTAGTATGCAATGCAGTATGCTTATTTGCTGTCAAGGTATCCGGCTTGGTCTTCAGTTTTGACCCGTCCAGACCCTTGAAGATGATGCTGTTGAAGTTGCTTTTGAAGTGGACCCAGATGGAAACAAACACAAATATATTACAAAGGTGAGATAATACAAATTTGTTCATTTTTACAACACCAGCCCTCAAAGGGGTCAAAATACATTACAAAAGCAAAAGTACAAGAAATAGGAAAAGCAACAAGCAAATAATCAAACTCCAAGGCCAAACTCATCCTCACGAACTTCCTTAAGAAGTGCTTCGGTCACAGGATCAGCCGGACGCTCCGTAAGATTCCTGATGAGAAGGTTTCTTGTTGCAACAGCTGCAGTCAATTTCTTGTTCTGACTTTGATCTTTGGATTTCTTCACTCCAGCTTTGATTTTCAGCTCTGATATTTCTTCCTGGGCTGCTGCCAGGGCCTTCTCCATCTGCTCCATCTTGTCTTGAGCTCTCTTGTCTTCTAGGGTACGGGCCTCAGTGATCCGGACCCATCTGGCCTGACTTTCCTTCAAGTACAAGTCTGTTCTCGCTCTCTGGAACTGGGCTTCTTTACAAGCGTTCTTCAGAATCTGCTCACCAGCTTTAGACTTGTTGATGTATTCTCCAGACTTCTCAATCTTGGTCAAATGCTCCACTCTCAACTTTTCCAATCTTTCAATCTCCCTCACACCTTCACTCCTCTCCCTGAGGGTTTTCTGCAAGGCTTGGGATAACTTCTCATTTCTGTCCTTCAAGCTTTCAAACTCTTCCAGGCTGACTGTTGCTGGAGGTGGTGCTGAAGATGACTCAGGCATGTCTTTAATGGTGAAGGGCAATCCTGAGATTTGGGCCCTAGCATAGGACCACTCATGATATTGGGCTGATGCCACATTGTTACACTTCCCAAGAATGGTGGCTCCCTTGGTTTGAATATGATCCCAGGCCCAAGCAGCCTGCCTAACAGTTGTCAAACTGACCTTGTTCTCACAGTAGAGGGTCTCAGCCAAGTCCTTTTCCCTAGGAGCATGAACCAGTGCATAACCCAATTGCCTCTTGAACAGCAGGGGGTTGTAATTGATACTTCCCTTGACTCCTACCAAAGGCACATTAGGAAAATGCCCACAGCTAGTGATTATGTCTCTGCCCTTGGTACTTTGATTGCACCACCTGATATCTGCTGTAGTTAGGACAGAAAGTCTCCTTGCCCAGTTGCTTTGCTGGTGAGGGTTTAGGAATGCATCTGTCTTAGGTAGATGCTTGAGAAGCCAGGCATGGAATAGTGGAGCACAAATCCTCACTAACTTCCCTCTCTGTTTCTCACTCCTCTGATGTACTGAGTAATAGAGATCACCCAACAAGGTAGGCACTGGGTTCTTCAAGATGAACAAATGGATTGCACTCTTGCTGATGAATCTGGGCTCATCTGCAAATAACACAATTCCATACACACTTAAAGCCAACAGAGCACAAACAGCTTTCCACTCCCCCAGGGAGGCCTTCAGACTAGCTTGAGAGATTAGGAAGTCCAGCTGTAATCCAGGGACACTAGATTTAGAGGTCATGTGTTGTTCAATCAAAGCAGGTTCCAGGTGCAAAGCTTTGGCTATCTCCCCACTGCTGGGAAAATCCATTTCAGGATTGAATGGGATCTCCCTCTTGATAGGCAAACCAGTCAAAGATGAGTATTCTTCCAAAAGAGGACCCAACTGGAAGTCTTGAAATGTAAAGCATCTCAATGGGGGGTCATAGAACTGAATGCAGGTATGAATCAGGCTCCTCTGAGACGGGTCCATGTCCACAACTAGGTCAAGTATGTCCCCATAATGTTCCCTGAACAAAGGGATGTGATCTGGTGTAACCAGGGTTTGGATCCTCCTGAGGTCTGACAAATCTGGTTGGAAGAAATGATAGGTGATGTTGTTCTTCTTTGGAGCCATGATGCTGAAGACTGAGCAGAATGCTGAAGCAGGGAGAGCCACTGATTGGCTGGTGCTGAAGCAGACAGATAAAACTGAAACAGATGCTGGTGAAGATGGGTCAAAGCTGCAGATGGGGTCAAAACCAAAACCTGATGAAAAATGGATACCCTGAAAAACAAATAAGCACATGTTAATATGATGCAATGAGGATGTATGCAAATGATATGCAAGGGTTTGTGACTGAGCTGGATCTGAATAAACTGCCTTGATAAAGATCCATGTGTGTTCAAGAATTCCGGATGGAGGTCTGTAAATCCAGTAACCAAGGTGGGGGACTCAAATAAAGAGCCACATGTCCAGGGTTTTAGAATCACAAGAACTATCCAACATGGAGTATTCTTAACAAAGTCAAAGTAACAGGGTATTCTGAGGTCAAGGTACCTGCAAACCTGTAAACATCCCAACCCCCTCACAGGTAATGATCTAGAACAAGGATCCTCAGACTTGGATCAGTTATGAGAAGTGTAAACACTTCTAACCCGGAGGTACAGTGTTTACAATTATCATAACAATTCCTCCTCTAATTCACCTCAGTTTCTGAAGGTCAGTACTAAAAGGTCATCCAGACTTAGCAGGCTTCCCAGATCCCCCTAGCATTGCAGGAAATCTGCAACACAGAGTTCTCAAGAAGAAACCCATATCTGAACCGTGTTTCATATTCCCGCACCAGACTGAAAATTGACTGGGAAAGAATATGATTCACTCTAGCCTAGGTGTCACTCAGGTCCCAGGTATAGGACCTCAACTCTCAATGAAATACCCACCCACCAAAGCAAATAACCAGATCCAGCCAGCAGCAATGACAGTATGATATGTAAATGCAGTAAAGAAAGCAGTAAAGTAACTGTACATAAAGCAATAAACAAAAATAAATACAAGCACAAACAAGCACATAACACCCCAGTAAACACAAATCAATCAAGCGCTAGGAGGAACCCACAAAAAGAACCAGAAGCCCTGGTTGCAGTATAAGGACCTCCCCAGCAGAGTCGCCAAGCTGTCGCTCCCGACAAATGAAACTGATCAGATGAAGGTACAGACGCGAACGGTCGGCGAAGGGAACAGTGAGAACACACAGCCGTGAACTCACTGGAGATGAAAGAGTCGCCAGCTAGGCATTTTTATCCCGGAGGAAAGGTAATGCTGCATAGACCTAGAAAGATACGGATAAGACGGTTTGCGAACCAGAGAGACTGAGAAAGGGGGTTGGTTACAACCTGGGAAGGTATTAGCACCCAGATTGTCCGTCGTACTCGACGGGATCCACGCTTAAAAGATTTGTGTTTTGAAAGGGGTAGTGTCAGTGCAATCTGTGTGTAAAATAGCTGGAAAAGAATGCAATATGTACAGGTGTCAGTGTAAAGTGTATAAGTGATGTGAAGTATGAAAGTGTCAGTGTAAGGAAGAGAATGAATTGCTCATAAACATGAGGCTAAAGAATGAAGCTGGAAGGAGGGGGAATGGACAGAGACTTTTGTTCGATAACTGTTAAGTTATGCCTACGTATCCTCTCGTGCAATGAGGAAGTCAGAACACCGTAGTTCGACCCAAAGAGACTGAAAGGTGAATTGACTTGTGAACTGCTTACTTGTCTATGCTCAAGTGTATGACCCGTCTGGCTCAGGTGCTTACTGTCTTGCATTAGACGGAAGAAGCAAGTTCTCGCTTGTGAGTGAAGATGATGAGAAAAGAATCCCGAAGGAGACGATTATTGTTTGTTTTTTTTGTGTTTTCAGTCTTTTATTTCTTTTTGGAGTTTGTCATAAGATAATGAGCTTAAACCTAAATCAATGGATTTGGTAAACTCATCACATCATCCCTCTGATTAGGGGTAATGAGAATACCTTAAGTGTGAAGTCAGATTCTCACACTTAATCACCTTTGATGTAGGGTTAAGATCATTAACCTACTTGTGATTATTTAGATGTTTTTTTGTGGTTTTTGTTTAGTGTTAAGTAATGAGGTTAAGCCATAATCAGGGATTTAACAGGCTCATTACACCATCCTAAAAGAAGGATAATAGATGAGGATGTTTAAGCTGAGGAAAGCTCCTCAACTTAATCCATGATTAGGGATTAAACCCATGACAAAACAAGCCTTTGATTAAGTGGATTTTATTTAATGGTATGATGATGAAGTGTTTATTATAGTTTGTAAGACAACTTGAGGGGGACTTGTCCATTAACTTTAGGGTTAGTCCTTCTTAACCAATTAAGGAAGAATTAGAACCCTAATGCAAGGCCCAAGTTACAAGTGTGATGCCTTGATATTTATTAAGTGAATTGATTAAGAGATTTCAACACCTTAAGGGTCCAAGACTTAGGATTAAAGTTATACACTCCATCCTAAAAGAAGGATGCAGGCATGATCTTAATCACAAAGTCTTAAAGCCTTGAGGGTTTAGTCCCTGATTATGAGGTGAGAAGAGATGACTCAAAGAGAGACACAAAGGTAAAAAACTATGGGGGAGACTAATCAAAACCCTAATTCATTATCATGCTTGGTTGATCCTAAGGTTGGTGAGGTTTCAAGAAACAATCTTCAGATGAACCACCAGGAAGCAGATGAACAAGATCAAGAGAAGCAAAGTGACTTGCTTTATTCAAGAAGTCAAGTCACTTGAAGAAAGAAAGGGGGAGGAGGAAGAATGAGCAAGCTCAAACTCAAACACATATAAGAATGCAGCAAGGTATGCATGAGAGATGAAAAGAAAAGGTTATGAGAAGTGAAGGCAAATCCACTTCTCAAGTTACTTACCACCTGAAATGTTAGAAAGAAAATGCAATGCAATGCAAGATGAGATGTAATGACATGATGCTAAGCAAAACCAGAAGCATGTTGATGATGATGATGATGCTATGGAGTGCTATGAACATGAGACAAGACAATGAGATGTTCATACAAAGTCATGGATGCAAATGATACAAGTTGAGGAGCATGGACAAGCATGAAATGTTATGAAACATACAAGACAAATGGCATGGCAAAGATGTAATGCAATGATCAATGATGCTTCATACATGTCTTAAGATGTCAAATGAATCATAAGAATGCACAAAATGCAATGGCAAGTCATGTTATGCAAGGAAATGCAAGAGGGATGCAAGAGAAGGCCCAAATTAGGGTTCATGGATCAAACATCACACATAAACCAAAAACAGAAGCAAACCTTAACATAAAAAATTGAAAATGGTACCCAAAGAAACCCTAGACCTATAACAAACCACTGCCCAAAGGGGAGCTCTCAACTCTCAACCAAACTCAAGTTATGAATTTTACAAGTTATTAGGGTTTTTTAGGGTTTGTAACAAAAGAAATGCCAATCAATTGGAAAATGTAAGATCAAATCTTGGCCTTTTTATCTTTGAAAGTTCATGTTAAATGGAAAACAATGCAAAAAGAATCAATGTCTCAACCTTTACCAAAAGACAGAAGTGAATTTTCAAACATATGATCAAAATAATGCATCAAAAATGATTTAATTCAATGAAAAATTCTTAAAATGCATCAAGATCAAAAAAGAAATTTGGTTTGAAGGTTGGACAATGTTTCTAAATGTCTTAGAACATTTCATGAATTTTTTTGTAATTTTTAAATACCTAAAAGTATTTTTAATTAATTAATTCTCATTAATCAATTAAAAATAATCTTTTAAATATTTAAAAATACTTTTTAAATGGTAAAAAATAAAATAAAAATGTTTTTGTGTCATAAAAATTAATAAAACCTTAAAGAAAAAGTTTCATAATTTTTATGATTTTTAAACTATTTTAAATAAATTGTACAAGATAAAAGAAATAAAAATGAATTAAAAACAAATTTAATGGAAAGTAATTAGATTGGACGCGTGAGATTGAGTCTGGGGAGAAAGCCATTGACTTGGCGCGCAATCGTGTGGCTCACATTCAAACTCCTAAAATACAATTAATTAAATCTAATTAATCCTGATTAGGGCTAATGGTGAATCTGGGCCATCAAATTGGGAGGGAAGTCAAACATTCCACGCGTATCAACGGCCAATATTCAAACTGAATTAATTATGGGATTAAAACCCTAATTACATTCAGGTGGCCGGAGAAGACCTCCGGTCATCTTCTCCGGCCAGGGGGTCACCTGAAAATCTTCAAAACCTCTCAAAACGCATCATAAATGAAAACTAAGCTATGGGAAATGATCTCCAACACCCCACGAACCAAACCCCTAACCTAAAACAAATTTATCTAACCTAAATCATCTGAATCGAAGGAAAGAAAAACTAGGGTTCGTGAGCTTCAATCTCAAATTAAACTCTTAAAACAAAGCCATTTTCAAAACCAATGGTGCCAGAATGATCAGCAAGGCATGTAGAGCAAGTTTGTAACAATCAAATTGATTTCTGGAAAAATTAATTTGGAGTTACCTGAGATTTGCAACCTTTGATTTTGGAACTTTCAGGCCTCCTCTCCTTGCTCAATCTGCTCCTCTTGGCCTTCCAAAGATGCTTGAATGCTCAAATGGAGTTTAGGTTTGCTGGAGAAGGAGATTCGAATGCTTCAGCTTCAACTCAGTCAAAAATGGCAGATGAGCTCCTGGCTGATTCAGGCCTTGGTGATGAGTTGTTTGAGGTCTATGCAATGTGTAAAGAAGGTTTGTGGTGAAGGTTTGTGTGTTTGTGGCCTGAGGAAGGAGATTCGAATGAATCTGCAGAATGAAGGTTGGTGATGGCAGTGAGTGTTTCTGGCTTGTTTCAGGCTCAAGCTTTGGTGGTTTCTTGTCTATGAGGTCTGGTGAGTTGAGTGATGATGAGAGTTTTAGTGTTTGAAGGCTATGGAGAGTGATTCGAAGGAAGTTGCAATGTGGGAGGTTTTTGTGCAAGTGATGAATGAATTGTGTTTCAGCCTTGGTTCTTGATATGTTTGGCTTGCAAATTGTACATGTGACTCTCTCTCATTGGCTGACTGATGTGACTTGTGCTTTTTGGATTGGTAGGTTAACTTTTGCAACTTTGTCAACTCTTGTGTAAGAGAAAGCATGGCTTGACCTAGGCTTGGTACAAGGGTGGATTCTGGCGCAGCATGGGTGAGGGAGAGGCCTAGCTTGGTTCAACACTCAATGCAGCAAGTTGGCACAATGTTATGAGTGGTTTTGCAAGTTGGCTAGCCTTAGGTTCACATGTGATCTTTTGTCCAACCAAGCATGAAACCATGAGCAAACTTAGTCCAATTCTGATTTTTATGACTTAGAGGAAGTTGGCATGCTGGTTTGACATGAATTGGAGGCTGCATTTTGACTTGATTCAAGACTTTGCAAAATTTTCACTTAGTGCATGACATGAAAAACAATGATTTTTGCTAACTTTAACACACCATAACTTTTGATCCAAGAAGAGTTAGATCATGTTCTTGTACTTTTTGAAAAGGGAAAGATAAGATCTACAACTTTCATGACCAAAGTTTTTCCATTTGAAGCCTTTTTGGATCATAAATCAAAGCTTGAAAATTGACCTAAAATGATGCATTCTTGAAAAGTCAACAAAACCCAAAAAGTCAACTTTTGCAAAAACCCTAAATTCTTGATTTCCATGAACTTCAAACTTCTTCCATGATCAAATAAAGATCATATACACTCAAAATGATGAAGATCACCCATTGGTTGGGTCATTGGGGGCCTCAGATGCCCTGATTTTGCACTGACTTGTCTGAAAAGTCAACTCTTGATCAGATGACTTCCCCATGGAATCTCTTCATGAAAATTGATATGCATACTCCCTATACCATATAAAGATCAATGGAAACAAGAATGACCAAAAAATTTGGGGTTATGGCCTCTGAAACCAAAACCCTAATTTTCAGTCAACTGTGCAGTTCATCCTGGCTCTGCATCCACTCAAACCCTAGTTCTTGTGATCCCTCTGCAATTTTGACTTTGTGGGGATGTAACATGATTTAAGAACACACATGGATCCCTTTGAATTGATTGGTGGCCTTTGGAATGGCTCAAGATGCCCTGAGGTTGCTCAGATCACAAACCCTAGGTGCAGATGCCCTGGAAGCTATGCAGTGAATCAAAAACATACTATGAGATGATATGTTTTGTGTATATGCATATGAGATGATCACAAGCCATGGTGTGAATGGGTGAGGGCAAATTTGGGGTGTTTACACCAAGGCAAAAGGAAAAGGCCCGGTGCAGGAAGACCAAGTTACCCAAGAAGCCCTGAAGACTCCGTTCGATCAAGAAGTTGATGAGTTTATGAGAATCATCAAAAAGAGTGATTACAAAATTGTGGATCAACTTCACCAGACGCCATCCAAAATCTCCATCCTCTCACTGCTTATGTGTTCCGAAGCCCATCGGAATGCACTACTTAAAGTCCTGCACACAGCTTACGTGCCTGAGGAGATTACTGTCAACCAATTGGAAACCGTGGTTGGAAATGTTACTGCTAGCAATGGGCTAGGGTTTACCAATTCTGATTTGACAGCGGATGGCCGCAATCACAACAAAGCCTTGCACATAACCCTGGAATGCAAAGGAGCTGTCCTTTCTCATGTGCTGGTGGACACAGGCTCTTCCCTGAATGTCCTACCAAAGAAGGCTCTGGTGAAGCTTGAATATGATGGATTGGCATTGAGACCCAGCAACCTGGTAGTAAGAGCCTTTGATGGTTCTAAGAGATCGGTTCTGGGAGAGATTGAGCTGCCTGTGACAATTGGCCCGCAGACTTTTAAAACTATCTTTTATGTGATGGACATTCAGCCCGCCTACAGCTGTTTGTTGGGTAGACCCTGGATTCACGCCGCCGGCGCAATAACGTCTACCCTTCACCAAAAGTTAAAATTTGAGTGGGAAGGCCAAGTTGTCACAATCTGTGGAGAGGAGGACATTTTTGTCAGCCACCTGGCAACCTACAAATACATTGAAATGGATGGAGAGATCCATGAAACAATGAGCCAGGGGTTTGAAGCTTTGAATGTGAATGAAGCATCTGCTGTATCTGGTACTCCAATGTCATCATATCAACAAGCCCGGAAGGTTGTTGAAGAAGGAACTGCCCTAGGCTGGGGCAAGGTCTTAGCTGTGGAGGAGAAGAAGGACAAGTTTGGGTTGGGTTACAGACCAACTCAACATCAAGCGAAGGCTGCTGCAGAGCCTGGTTTTGTCAGTGGGGGGATGCTTACCCCCGATGCTATCAACTGTCTGGAAGACGAGCTGGAAGAGGAGCGCAATCTGGAGAATTGGATTCGTCCAAAGATCCCGGGGAGCAGTGTCTCGAACTGGTCTTCCCAGGAAATTATAAGAGTTACTCATGCAGAGTAATTATTATTTCCTGTATTTTTATAAGCATGCATCAAAGTCTTGCATCTTGCCCAAGGTGACAAGACTCATTTTGTAACCAGGGCCATCTGTACTTTTGTGCAAACAAGATTAAATTAATGAAATATCAGACGTCTTTTTGCAAACGAGTCTTTTTCTTTTCTGCTCACTGTTTTTCCATTTTTCTTTTTGTACAAAAAATAAATGGCGGTGTTTTCAAAATGATAACTTCATTTCACTTTTTCTAAAGCAAGATTAAAATCAATCACTAAAATGAACCAACTTAACCCTTGCAGAGTGTGCCTTCCAGACAACACCGACAACAGCACGGCTATGACATCGTATGACTTTGACAATCCAATCAATCAAGCTGATGAAGGGGTTGATGAAGAGTATGAGCTTCCTGAAGAGCTAGCCAGGTTGTTGAGACAGGAGGAAAAGGTTATTACACCTCATCAGGAGGAGATTGAAGTGATTAATCTTGGTACTGACGAAGACGTGAAAGAAGTTAAAATCGGGGCCTGCCTGCAAGACTCAGTGAAGAGACAGCTGATAGATCTGCTTCAAGAGTATGTTGATGTGTTTGCTTGGTCGTATCAAGATATGCCAGGGTTGGATACCGATATAGTTATGCACAAGCTGCCTCTGATGGAAGAATGCCCACCAGTGAAACAGAAGTTGCGCCGAACTCGCCCAGACATGGCTATGAAAATCAAAGAAGAGGTACAAAAGCAATGGGACGCCGGGTTCCTTGCTGTGACTAGCTACCCGCCGTGGGTTGCTAATATTGTGCCTGTGCCTAAGAAGGATGGCAAAGTAAGAATGTGTGTTGACTACCGGGATCTGAACAGAGCCAGCCCGAAAGATGACTTCCCATTACCTCACATTGACGTATTGGTGGATAACACGGCTCAGTTCTCGGTATTCTCCTTCATGGATGGATTTTCAGGATATAATCAGATCAAGATGTCACCTGAAGACATGGAGAAGACAACATTCATTACACCTTGGGGCGCGTTCTGTTACAAAGTGATGCCATTCGGACTGAAGAATGCGGGTGCCACATATCAACGGGCTATGGTGACATTGTTCCACGATATGATCCACAAGGAAATAGAATGTTATGTGGATGATATGATCGCCAAGTCCCTTACAGAGGAAGATCACCTGGTGAATCTGCTGAAGTTGTTCAAGCGACTGAGGAAGTACCAACTAAAGCTGAACCCCAACAAATGCACATTCGGGGTGCGATCCGGTAAGCTGCTGGGCTTTATTGTAAGCGAGAAAGGGATTGAAGTTGACCCTGACAAAGTCAAGGCTATTCAAGAGATGCCTGCACCGAAAACTGAGAAAGAAGTTCGAGGGTTCTTAGGTCGATTGAACTACATTTCAAGATTCATATCTCACCTCACAGCAACCTGTGAACCCTTGTTCAAGCTGTTAAGAAAGGAGCAAACGGTCAGGTGGAATGAAGATTGCCAGAAGGCTTTTGACAAAATTAAAGAATACTTACAAGAACCTCCAATCCTTATGCCTCCAGTTGAAGGAAGACCTCTGATAATGTACTTGACAGTATTAGAAGAGTCGATGGGGTGTGTGCTGGGCCAGCATGACGAGTCTGGTCGAAAAGAGTATGCAATATACTACCTAAGCAAAAAGTTTACCGACTGTGAACAGCGTTATTCACTGCTCGAGAAAACTTGCTGTGCTTTAGCGTGGGCTGCTCGCCGACTGAGGCAGTATATGTTGACCCACACTACCTTATTAATCTAAAAAATGGATCCAGTTAAGTACATTTTCGAGAAGCCAGCTCTTACCGGACGGGTTGCAAGATGGCAGATGATTCTCACAGAATACGACATACAGTACACCTCTCAGAAAGCCATCAAGGGCAGTGTACTATCTGAATATCTTGCTGAGCAACCCATTGATGATTACCAGCCTATGAGGTTTGACTTCCCTGATGAAGACATCATGTTCATTAAATCAAAAGATCACGAGGAGCCTATTCACACTGAAGGGCCTAACCCGGAGGAAGAATGGACCATGATGTTTGATGGGGCTGTTAACATGAATGGCCGTGGTGTTGGTGCAGTACTCATTACACCTAAAGGAGTTCACATGCCTTTCTCGGCAAAACTCACTTTCAACTGCACTAACAACGAAGCTGAATACGAAGCTTGCATTATGGGTCTTGAGGAAGCCATTGACCTCAGGATCAAAACATTGACCGTATTCGGAGATTCAGCTTTGGTAGTCAATCAAACCAACGGAAAATGGTACACCCACCAGGATCATCTGATACCTTACAGGGATTATACGAGAAGGTTACTGACTTTCTTCACCACAGTCAAGCTTGAGTATATCCCTCGGGACGAGAATCAGTTTGCAGATGCTCTTGCTACCATTTCATCCATGATCAAAGTTCAAACGGCTAACTTTGTACCTCAGATCTCAGTGTCCAGACTCGATAGACCAGCATATGTGTTCGCAGCGGATGTTGTAAAAGATGATAAGCCTTGGTACCATGACATTAAAAGCTTCTTGGAGGATCAAACATACCCACCTGGGGCATCTTCCAATGATAAGAAGACTTTGAGAAGGCTTGCTGGTAGTTTCTTTCTGAACACTGATGGGTCTTTATACAAAAGGAACTTTGATATGGTACTTCTCAGATGTGTTGACAAGACAGAAGCAGATCTGTTGATGCATGAAGTGCACGAAGGCTCTTTTGGTACCCATGCTGGAGGGCATGCCATGGCTAAGAAGTTGTTAAGATCAGGCTATTACTGGATCACAATGGATGCAGACTGTTGTGCCTATGCCAGGAAATGTCATAAATGCCAGATCTATGCAGACAAGGTGCATGTGCCTCCCAATCCTTTGAACATCATGTCTTCACCATGGCCCTTTGCTATGTGGGGTATTGATATGATTGGCAAGATTGAGCCGACTGCTTCAAACGGCCACAGATTCATCCTGGTCGCCATTGACTATTTCACCAAGTGGGTTGAAGCAGCCTCATATGCTAATGTAACAAGGCAAGTGGTAGCCAGATTTCTGAAGAGAGATATCATCTGTCGGTATGGAGTGCCCGAGCGAATCATCACTGATAATGGTTCCAACTTGAACAACAAAATGATGGCAGAGCTGTGCCGGGACTTCAAGATCCAACATCACAATTCTTCTCCTTATAGGCCAAAGATGAACGACGCTGTTGAGGCGGCAAATAAGAATATCAAGAAGATTGTGCAGAAGATGGTAGTCACATACAAGGACTGGCATGAAATGCTACCATTTGCCTTGCATGGGTATCGCACATCAATCAGAACATCCACTGGGGCAACACCGTATCAGCTTGTGTATGGTATGGAAGCGGTCCTACCTGTTGAAGTTGAATTACCCTCTCTACGGGTATTAATGGATGTTAAACTGAGTGAAGCAGAATGGGTTCGGTCCCGATACGAACAACTGAGTCTGATCGAAGAGAAAAGGTTGGCTGCAATCTGCCATGGGCAGTTATATCAGAAAAGAATGAAGAAAGCCTTCGATCAGAAAGTCAGGCATCGAGAGTACCAAGTAGGGGATCTTGTGCTGAAAAGAATTCTCCCTCCTCATACAGACCACAGGGGCAAATGGACTCCAAACTATGAAGGACCATTCGTTGTAAAGAAAGTTTTCTCTGGTGGAGCACTGATGCTCAGCACCATGGATGGTGAAGATTTCCCGTCCCCTGTGAATTCAGATGCAGTTAAAAAATACTTCGCATAAAATGACCCGCTGGACATAAAAACAGAATGTAAGTCCAGGCAAAAATAGGGCATCCCGGCGAGTCAAAAACAGAATAAAAGACTCGGGCAAAAGTAAGGGAAAGTAAACAAAAAAAATGTACACCCGCTGAGTTGAAAAGCCGCATTGGACAGCTCAGGCAAAAATGGGTATCCCGATGGATTGAAAACCCGAAAGGGCGATCCATTCAAAATAAGGGAATAAGCGAACAACTGCATTCTGATTTCGCCTGTATCACCTACAACTTGGTAGGCTTCCAAGCTTCAATCAGAATCAACTCTCTCCAGAAAGCAAGACGAGAAGAACGTCATTGTCATACGAGTCATAGCAGGAGAGGAAGCTCCTTGAAAGCGTCGTCAACACCGCCAACACTTTATTTCTCAATTTGTAACAATCTCCTCATTTCAGGAGATATGTTTCTTTGACTGTATCTTGCCAATTCAGGGCACATGAATTAATAAAATCAGATTTTCAGTCATGTTTCGTCTTTTACATTTATGTTTTGCAAAGAGTCGTCTGATATCTCTAAAAATACAATTGCATAAGTACAGATGCCTTTCTCTAAAAACAAAGCACATGCTTGCAGGGAATATGATTACTCTCGAAGGTACTTATCTCCTATGACGGAATCCAGTAAGGGATACCCCGGGACCTTTTGTACGTTTCCTTACCTTTGCAGGATTGCAGGTATCCAGAGCGCAACCTGGGGCATGCAGGTTACGTCTCAGCAAGTTGGCAAATCATTATCAACTCGGTCTATCTTCCACATGGCACTAGAAGGTGCCCATTTCCCCAGCGGAGCTGCCAAGTCAGCATACACTCAATCTCAGCATCCGAAATGCTCTATCCCCAGCTGAGTTGCCTCTCATAATTCCCCAGCCGAGTTGCCATTCTTCCTCAGCAGAATGCAGAAATCAGGGAATCATCTCCCCACAGAGTTCCAGCCTCTATTCAGAAGAGCAACGCACGAAGAGGTCACAACAGAGTGAAGAAAGCTTCTACAAACCCCAGCTGGGTTTCTCATTTATAAGGATATGCCAACCGGTGACATATATCCCCAAGCAGATACATCATTAGATCTACCAATGATCTCATCCCCAGCTGGGATGTTCACTTCAAGCAGATCGACCAGATATCTTCGCAGCAACGGGATCCAAATCCCGGATCTGTGCCCCGTTGCATAATCATGGCATCCGCATCATATTCACCCCCCAGAGCGTAGCATTCCGTCCAATACGGAGCATTACGGCAAAAAATCAAATACATAGCATAATCATAAGTCATGTTGTGAATTGAACGCTTGTGACTAGTAACCATTCATCAGGATACAGATTACTTTCCCCCAGAATCCCCATCAGAGTCCCAGCAAAAGCAGTTGCCTCATATTCACAAACACCCGTATATACACCTTTTGGCACCCGTCCGTGTCATCTTTCCCCAGTAAAGTCGCCTGAACACCCTTTACAAACAAATCACCCTCATTACGGATACATTCTGGCACCCGTCCGTGTCATAACTCCCAGCAGAAAGCCAAAGACATCCTCTTTGCACTCACATACCTTATATGCACCTCTTTTTGACACCCGTCCGTGTCATATCCCCAGCGCGGTCGCGTACACCTTCATCACCCATACACTTGTTAATATTATACTTTTCTCTTTTGACACTCGTCCGTGTCACTCTCCCCAGCAGATAAACACTCATCATCAATACAATACTCACCACTCATGGTACGCTTATACAGATACTCGTCCGTATCTTGTATACATCACCACTCATATCCCCGCAGATTCGGCAGTAGTCCTTGTTCTTTGTTAGCCAGTTGGTACTCGTCCGTACCACCATCTCAGAACATTGCGTCTGGTGTTTATTTCTACATGATACTCGTCCGTATCATAGTCTTAAGGATGCTCGTCCGCATCTTTAATCCATACACCGTGTCAAACACCTTTGTCTTCTTGAATATAGATACTCGTCGGTGTCTATTATTCCCCAGAAGAATCCTTTCAGATGCAACACTCGTCTGTGTTCTTTGTTAACCAGTTGATACCCGTCCGTATCATCATCTCTGAACATGTGTCAGTACTTGTTTCTACCTGATACTCGTCCGTATCATAGTCTTGAGGATGCTCGTCCGCACCTTTAATCTATACACAATACCAAATACTTATACCTTTTATTTCTTGGATGTAAGCGCTCGTCCGTGTTTACTATCTCCCCAGTAGATTGCCAACAAATTTTCTTTTTTATCTAACACTCGTCCTGTGTTATGATACCTTTGAGAGCAGCCGTACCCTGCTGAGTGGTCGTCCTCCACTTCTTGATGGTCGTCCTCCATCATGCTCATCCGATGGCCGTCCCCATCGTTGATTTTAGCAGCCGTCCCCTGCTAGGTGGTCGTCCTCCACCTTTTGATGATCGTCCTTCATCACTTTATCCAATGGCCGTCCCCATTGTTGATTTTGGTTATCTGGCATTCGTCCTGTGTCATGATAAACCCTGAGAGCAGCCGTCCCCTGCTAAGTGGTCGTCCTCCACTTCTTGATGGTCGTCCTCCATCTTGCTCGTCCGATGGCCGTCCCCATCGTCGACCTTTTCTATCCGATGGCCGTCCCCATCGTTGATATTTTCGGCAGCCGTACCCTGCCAGGTGGTCGTCCTCCACCTTTGATGGCCGTCCCCATCATATTTCTTTTATTCCCAACAGAGCAGCCGTCCCCTGCTAGGTGATCGTCCTTCACCTTTGATGGCCGTACCCCATCATCTGTTTATTTCATTTATTCTTTAACCCGATGGCCGTCCCCGTCGTGGTCCCTTTTCCTTTTTAACCCGATGGCCGTCCCCATCGTTGTTTACTTTACCTTTATGAACTTGATGGCCGTCCCCGTCATGTTTCATTAATCCTCAGAAATTTTACAGTTTTATCGTGATGGCCGTCCCCATCATGATTTTATTTTCCCCAGCTAGTCGGCCGTCCCCGTCTTGGCTTTACCTTTTATCCCCAGCATGTCGGTCGTCCCCGTCATTGCTTTATTTTCCTGCACTTTACCAGCATGTCGGCCGTCCCCGTCATCGCTTTGCTTCACATACCACTTTACCCGGCAGTCGTCCTCTGCTCGACGGTCGTCCTCCGTCGCCCGCACTTTACAATATACTTTACTTTTCTGTCACAATCTATATCCCTTTTCTTCTTCATTTCCGTGAGTGCAAATTTTGGACTGTCTTTGGTATTCAACCACAAGTTATCTTGTTTGGCCTGTTAAGCCGTCGCTTACATCCTGCACAGCTAACTCATGTTTGAATAGGGGCAGCTGTAAACACCCCAAATTTGCCCTCACCCATTCACACCATGGCTTGTGATCTTTCTCATATGCATAAACACAATCATGTCATCTCACATCTCATTTTTGATTCACTGCATAGCTTTCAAGGCATCTGCACCTAGGGTTTGTGATCTGAGCAATCCCAAAGCATCTTGAGCCATTCCAAAGGCAACTAATCAACTCAAAGGGGTCCATGAGTGTTCTTATATCATATTTCATCTCCTCAAAGTCAAAAATGCAGAGGAATCACAAGAACTAGGGTTTGAGTGGATGCAGGGCCAGCTTGAACTACACAGTTGACTGAAAATTAGGGTTTTGGTTTCAGAGGCCATAACCCCAAATTTTTTGGTCATTCTTGTTTCCATTGGTCTATATATGGTATAGGGAGTATGCATATCAATTTTCATGAAGAAATTCCATGGGGAAGTCATCTGATCAAGGGTTGACTTTTCAGACAAGTCAGTGCAAAATCAGGGCATCTGAGGCCCCCAATGACCCAACCAATGGGTGATCTTCATCATTTTGAGTGTGTATGGTCTTTATTTGATCATGGAAGAAGATTGAAGTTCATAGAAATCAAGAATTTAGGGTTTTTGCAAATGTTGACTTTTTGGGCATAGTTGACTTTTCAAGAATGCATCATTTTATGTCATTTTTCAAGCCATGATTTTGGATCCAAAAATGCTTCAAATGGAAAAACTTTGGTCATGAAAGTTGTAGATCTCATCTTTCCCTTTCCAAAAAGTACAAGAACATGATCTAATTCATCTTGGATCAAAAGTTATGGTTTGTTAAAGTTGGCAAAAATCACTAAAATTCAAGTCATGCACCAAATGGAAATTTTGCAAAACCTTGGACCAATGCATCATGTGACCTCTAATCCATTTCAAACCATTACACAAACATTCTCTAAGTCCTAAAAATCAGAATTGGATCAAGTTTGCTCATGGTTTGGTTTGTATAACAAGACTTTATCACATGTGAACAAAAAAGCAAGCAAGTTGCAAAACTCATGATCATGCTCCCTCCTACTTGCAGCCTTGGATGCTGAGCTTTGCTAGCCTCTCACCTCACCTTGCTGCGCCAGCCCATGCCCATGTACTTGCCTAGAACCAAGCCCATGCCTCTCTTACAACCAAGTTGACATTTTGCAAAAGTAAACATCCCAATCAATAAAGGGCAGGTCACATCATCTGACCAATGAGAGAGGTTTATGTGGACAATTTGCAAGCAAAGCATAAGGGCAAGCAAGGCTGAAAACACTTCATTCACAACATACACAAAACACTCCCTTTTTGCAAGTTCCTTCGAATTTCTCTCCACAGCCTGAAAACACAAAAACTTTCTTCATCATTCAACTCAACACACTTCATAGACAAGAAACCACCAAAGCTCAAGCCTGAAACAAGCCTAAATACTCCATAACCATCCTTCACCTCAGCCTGCACTTTCTATCGAATCTCTCTCCACAAGCCACAAACATCCAAACAAACACCACAGACCTTCTCCATTCATCCTCAGGATCACAAACAACCCCTCACCATGACCTGAAAGTGTCTATTTCACCATTGCCATTTCTGATCAAGCTTGAACAGAAGCTTTCGAAACTCATCAACCATCCAACTTAAACTCCATTTGAGCATTCAAACATCATCAAGAGGTTCTAAGGAGTAGATTGCACAAGGAGAGGAGGCCAGAAAGTTCCTAAACTGAAAGCTTCAAATCTCAGGTAGCTCGAAAATTATTTTTTCCAGAAATCATTTTTTTGTTACAAACTTGTTCTTTGTGTTGTCCTGATCATCCTGATGTTCTTAGTTTTTGAAATGGTGATGAAATGAGCATTTAATTTCTCTCTGAAACCTGCGTGCCCTAGTTTTCTTTTTCTTCGATTCAGATGATTTAGGAAGCATAAATTTGTTTTGATTGGGGGTTTTGATTCGTGAGCTTGTGGGAATCATTTCTGGGTTCTTAGAATCCATTTTAGATGCGTATGGAGTGAGTTAGGGATTTTGATTGAACGGAGAAGATGACCGGAACACTGTTCCGGTCATCTGAGTGTGTTTAACGGCGAGATTAGGGCATAAGCATTGATTAGTGAAATTTGAATCTGAGCCGTGAGATGTGGCGCGCAGTCAACTCCCGCGCGTGTGAGTTTGAATCTCCACCTTAGGATCTGATTACTTCTCATTAATTCATTAAAAATTCATTTTAATTCATTTTCTTTTCAATTAACTTGCACAATTATTTAAAAATAGCAAAAATGTCTTAAAAATTATGAAACTTTTTCATGGAAGTTTTATTAATTTTTAAGACCCAAAAATATTTTCATTTTATTTTTTATCATTAAAAAAGTATTTTTAAATATTTAAAAGATTATTTTTAATTGATTAATGAGAATTAATTAATTAAAAATACTTTTAGGTATTTAAAAATTACAAAAAAATTCATGAAATGTTCTAAGACATTTAGAAACATTGTCCAACCTTCAAACCAAATTTCTTTTTTGATCTTGATGCATTTTAAGAATTTTTCATTGAATTAAATCATATTTTGTGCATTATTTTGATCATAAGTTCAAAAATTCATTTCTGTCAATTGGTGAAGGTTGAGACATTGATTCTTCTTGCATTGTGTTATGTTTAGCATGTAGTTCCTAGGATAAAAAGGCCATGATTTGTTCTTGCATTTTCTAATTGATTGGCATTTGTTTTGTTAAGAACCCTAAAAAACCCTAATGACTTAGAAAATTCATAACTCAAGATTGGTTGAGAGTTGAGAGCTCCCCTTTGGGCAGTGGTTTATTATAGGTCTAGGGTTTCCTTGGGTATCATTTTCCATTTTTACTTTAGGGTTTTGCTTCTGTTTTTGGTTTGTGTTTGATGTTTGATCCATAAACCCTAATTTGGGCTTTCATTTGCATCCCTCTTGCATTTCCTTGCATAACATGACTTGTCATTGCATTTTGTGCATTCTTGTGATCCATTTGACATCTTAAGACATGTATAAAGCATCTTTGACCATTGCATTGCATATTTGCCATGTCATTTGTCTTGTATGATTCATAACTTTTCATGTTTGTTCATGCTCCTTAGCTTGCATCATTTGCATTCATAATCTTGTATGAACATCCCCATTGTCTTGCCTCATGTTTGCAGCACCTCATAACATCATAATCATCATCAACATGCCTCTGGTCTTGCTTTGCATCATATCATTTCATCTCATCTTGCATTGCATTGCATTTCTTTCTAACATTGCAGGTGGTAAGTAAACTTGAGAAGTGGATTTGCCTTCACTTCTCATACCTTTTCTTTTCATCTCTCTTGCATCCATTGCTGCATTTCTATCTGTGTTTGAGATTGAGCTTGCTCATTCTTGCTTCTCCCACTTTCTTTCTTCAAGTGACTTGACTTCTTGAATGAAGCAAGTCACTTTGCTTCTCTTGATCTTGTTCATCTGCTTCCTGGTGGCTCCTCTGAAGATTTCTCTTGAAAACCTCACAAACCTTAGGATCAACCAAGCATGACAATGAATTAGGGTTGTGATTAGTCCCCCCATAGTTTTACCTTTGTGTCTCTCTTTGAGTCTTCTCTTCTCATCTCATAATCAGGGACTAAACCCTAAAGGCTTTAAGACTTTGTGATTAAGTTTATGCCTGCATCCTTCTCTTAGGATGGAGTGTATAACTTTAATCCTAAGTCTTGAACCCTTTATGTGTTTAAATCCCTTAATCAATTCACATAATAATCATCAAGACATCACACTTGTAACTTGGGCCTTGCATTAGGGTTCTAATTCTTCCTTAAGTGGTTAAGAAGGACTAACCCTAGTGTTAATGGACAAGTCCCCCTCAAGTTGTCTTACAAATCATAAAAAACACTTCATCATCATACCATTAATTTAAATAAAATCCACTTAATCAAAGGCTTGTTTTGTCATGGGTTTAATCCCTAATCATGGATTAAGTTGAGGAGTTTTTCTCAACTTAAACATTCTCATCTATTATCCTTCTTTTAGGATGGTGTAATGAGTCTGTTTAATCCTTGATTATGGCTTAACCTCATTACTCAACACTAAACAAAAACACCAAAAACATCTAAATAATCATAAGTAGGTTAATGATCTTAATCCTACATCAAAAGGTGATTAAGTGTGAGAATCTGACTTCACACTTAAGGTATTCTCATTACCCCTAATCAGAGGGAAGATGTGATGAGTTTACTAAATCCATTGGTTTAGACTTAAGCTCATTATCTTATGACAAACTCCAAAAAGCAATAAAAGACTGAAAACTCCAAAACAAACAATAATCGTCTCCTCCGGGATTCTTTTCTCATCACCTTCACTCACAAACGAGAACTTGCTTCCTCCGTCTAACGCAAGACAGTTAGCACCTGAGCCAGACAGGTCATACACTTGAGCATAGACAAGCAAGCAGTTCACCAGTCAATTCATCTTTCAGTCTCTTTGGGTCGAACTACGGTGTTCTGACTTCCTCATTGCACGAGAGGATACGTAGGCATAACTTAACAGTTATCGAACAAAAGTCTCTGTTCATTCCCCCTCTTCCAGCTTCATTCTTTAGCCTCATGATCTTGAGCATTTTACTCCTGTCCTTACACTGACACTTTCATACTTCACATCACTTATACACTTTACACTGACACCTGTACATTCTTTTTCCAGCTATTTTACACACAGATTGCACTGACACTACCCCTTTAAAACACAAATCTTTTAAGCGTGGATCCCGTCGAGTACGACGGACAATCTGGGTGCTAATACCTTCCCAGGTTGTAACCAACCCCCTTTCTCAGTCTCTCTGGTTCGCAACCGTCTTATCCATTTCTTTCTAGGTCTATGCAGCATTACCTTTCCTCCGGGATAAAAATGCCCAGCTGGCGACTCTATTCATCTCCAGTGAGTTCACGGCTGTGTGTTCTCATTGTCCCTCTCGCCGACCGTTCGCGTCTGTACCTTCATATGACCCCGTGTCACTTATCGGGAGCGACAGGCACCTGTACCCCCAAAATTAAGCTTTTTCTAAAACTCACTTTTCTCTCCCAATTTCATACCAGTTCGAATTCTATCACTTATCTCTCACTTTTATCACCCAAAACACTCCAAATATTGTCCTTATACTTATTTTATGCATCTAATCCCTCATTATCTTCTCAACCTAACATCACAAATTAAATTAGGAAAATTCTAGGTTTCTCTTCCTCTTCTCAATTTACATCATCCACAACCACATTTGTGACCAAGTTCTCATAATACACACATCATGGAATTTAATTATCAAACTTCAAGAATATACAATCAATAATCATAACATTCATACTCATATCATGAACTCATCAACAACAATCAAATTCATATAATCCCTAAGAGAGTAAGGACCTCTCAATTACCCTTTCATGTTAGATCACCAATAAAGAACCCTTTCTCCCCCCTTACCTCGAATTTGACAAAATCCTTGCAAAGCCTTAATCTTGAAGCTTTACGATTCTTGATTTCCCTTCTCCTTTCCCGTTTTCTCCAGAGCCCTCTTTCCTTCGTCAAAATACGATAATGAGAAAATGTATCGTGTTCTCCCCTTTTCATAACAGAATCAAATTACAACCTTGCCCCCCAACCCTCCAACTTATATTTTATTTAATTTATTAAATAACAATATTATAATAATAATACCACCTCATTATATTATCATTATTTAAATAAAATACCACATCCACTTATTATTCAAAATACACCATCATACTCTTGATATTTATTTTATAAAAATACTTTATAAAATTGGGGCGTTACAGTTAGCGCGTCAGTTTGAATTTGAGCTTTGGATTTAGCTTGCCGTGTGTTTGGACGGATCAGATGCATCCACTTAACCCTAATTCTTAATTAATTAATTTAATTAATTCATTTAGTCAGATTCAATCCCAACCCCGAATCTGCGCGAGCAGTCCAAGCAAGTTCAAACCTGAACCATTAGATCAGTTGACTTCCCTTTAATTTAATTTTTATTTCATTTAAATCCCATCTTCTTTATCATTTTATTTAAAATACCTAGAAAAATCATAAAAATATTTCCTCCTGAATTTTAATTCCAAATATATTTCTTCACCCAAAAACATTTTTATTTTTATTTTTTGCATTAAAAAATCATTTTAAAAATATTAAAATGTTTATTTTAATTAATTAATGGAAATTAATTAATTAAAATACCATTTAGGTTTCTAAAAATTCAAAAAAAATTCAAATTGCATCGTAGGACATTTAGAACATTTTCAAACCATTCATAGAAATTTCTTTTTGGTTTTGATCCAATTTTGACATTTTTCTTGAATTTAGGGTTCATAGAATTCCCTTTTTTGAACCCTAACTTTGAAAATTCTTTTCTGCTTAATCATGAAGGGTTTGATAATGATTCTTTTTGCATTGTTTTCCATATAGCATGTAGTTTCTATGATATTTTTGTCATGAATTTATCTTTCATTTTCAAATTGATTTGAATTTTTCTTCTTAAGGTACCCAAAACCCTAGTTAACTTAGAAAAATCACAACTTCTCTTAGGTTAAGAGTTAGACCTTCTCCTTTGGGGTATGATAGCATATGGTGTTAGGGTTCCTTTGAGTTTATTTGCAATTTTTTAGCATGTGAATTGCTTCTGTTTTGATCATTTGCATCTCATCCTTTCATATAACCCTAATCTTGCATCCATACTTGCATCTTACATTGCATTGCATGAACATGTGAACTTGTCATGACATTCTAAGCACTTGTATTCCATCTTAGACATCTTAAGACATTGCTTGAACATTTCTTGGTCGTTTCTTCATACATTTGTTATGCCTTGCATCCATTTCATTTCATGACATCCATGTGTTTTCATGTTTCCCATTTGCTTCATTTGCATCCATTCTCTTTGTATGAACATTCATAACACTTTGTATGACTTTGCATCATCTCATAGAATCATTTGAATCATGTTTTTGCTTCTGGTTTTGGTTTTTACCTTTGTATATGCTTCATTTCATTTCATTTCTTTCCTTATGCTAACCTTTTCAGGTGGTAAGTAACTTGAGAAGTGAATTTTCCTTCACTTCTCATTTTTCTTCATCTTCTTCATATGCATCCTTGCTGCATTTTTCATTGTCTTAGAGTGAGCTTGCTCATTCATGTTCATCTTTCACTTTCTTTCTCTAAGTCACTTATCTTCTTCAATGACGTAAGTAACTTATTCATTTGTTTCTTCCACCTTGCATCTGCTTCTTCCCTTGGTGGCTTCTCTAAAGATCTTTCTCAAGCCTTACAAACCATAGGAACATCCAAGCATGACAATAATTAGGGTTGTGATTAGTTCCCCTTTAGCTTTTACCTTTGAGTCTTCTTTGTGTCTCTCTTCTCATCTCATCATTAGAGACTAAACCTTTAAGGCTTTAGGACTTTGGAATTAGGGTTATGCATGCATCCTTCTCTTAGGATGGAGTGTATAACTTTAATCCTAAGTGTTAAACCCTTAATTTGTTTAAACCTCTTAATCAATCCATCTTAATAATCACTAAGAGATTAACTTGTAACTTGGGCCTTGCATTAGGGTTCTAATTCTTCCTTTATTGGTTAAGAAGGACTAACCCTAGTGTTTAATGGAAAAGTCCCCCTCAAGTTGTCTTGCAAACCATAAAATCCACTTCTTAATCTCACCCTTAATTAAAATCCACTTTAATAAAGGTTTGTTTTGTCATGAGGTTAATCCCTAATCATGGATTAAGTTGAGGTATCTTCCTCAGCTTAAGTGTGCTCATCTATTATCCTTCTATTAGGATGGTGTAATGAGTTCACTAATCCTTGATTATGGCTTAAACTCATTACTTAACACTAAAAAAAACTCAAAAACATCTAAGTAATCATAAGTAGGTTAATGATCTTAATCCTACATCATCATGGTAATTAAGTTGAGATGTTTATCTCATACTTAAGGTATTCTCATTGTCCCTAATCAAAGGGAGGATATTGATGAGTTTACTAACCCTTGGTTTAGGCTTAAGCTTATTAACTTATGACAAACACAAAAAACAATAAAAGATTGAAAACACAAAAACAAACAATAATCGTCTCCTCCGGGATTCTTTTCTCATCATCTTCACTCACAAATGAGAACTCGCTTCTTCCATTTAATGCAAGACAGTTAGCACTCGAGCCAGACGAGTCATACACTTGAGCATAGGCAAGCAAGAATTTCATCAGTCAATTTATCTTTCAGTCTCTTTGAGTCGAACTACGGTGTTCTGACTTCCTCATTGCATGAGAGGATACGTAGGCATAACTTAACTGTTATCAAACAAAAGTCTTTGTGTCTTCCCCTTCTTTCAGCATTCTTCTTAAGTCTCATTCTTGAGCATTTCACTTCACTTTCTTGCACTGACACTTGTACATTCTTTTTTCCAGGTTTTGCACACAAATAGCACAGACACTACCCCTTTTAAACACAATATTTTAAGCGTGGATCCCATCGAGTACGAAGGACAATCTGGGTGCTAATACCTTCCCAGGTTGTAACCAACCCCCTTTCTCAGTTTCTCTGGTTCGCAACCGTCTTATCCATATTTTCTAGGTTTATGCAGCATTACCTTTCCTTCGGGATAAAAATGCCTAGCTGGCGACTCTTTTCATCTTCACCTTCATTTTGTCCTTTCGCCGACCGTTCGCGTCTGTACCCTATCTGACCAGGTGTCTTTTCGGGGGAGCGACAATATGAAACTTAAAGAAAATACGCTTGATCATAAACACATTAAAAACACTCATAATTAAACGGATTTAAGTACTTGATTGAAACGAAAGCATACCAATTGTACGGGGTTCTAAAAACAAAAACAACATTTCCTAAAAAATATAACATTTAAAAGACTAAAATAAATTCCCGATTTTCAGAAAAGTAGCATTGGTAAGCAGTTACACACCATGTGATAACCGGTTACATAGTGTAAAAAATTGCATTTTATGTGAAACTTATAAGAGGTAACCGTTACGTACTATGTGATAACCAGTTACACTGGCATAATTTCAAAAGCAGTATCTTTGCACATAAAAAATGGTGAACTTTTACCACAAACTTATGTCATGACATGTTAATACATATGTTAAGGCAACTTTTGATCAAAAATTATTTACCAAAACATATTATAATGATATGCGAAAATAAGAAAAAGTGAAAAATATTCCCGACATGATCAAAACATGTATAAACTAAAATAAGTGCATAATTGTGTACCTTGATACTTATTTATTCAAGAATGATCAATTTTAGGTGTCACTTTCATCGAGAATGTCGAGTTCTCGTCGTATTTTGAAAAATTGTTCTTTAGCCAATGGTTTTGTGAAGATACCCGCAAGTTGATGGTGAGTATCCACGAAGGTTACTTCTACATCTCTGTTAAGCACATGATCACGAAGGAAATGGTGTCGAATATTTATGTACTTTGTTCTTGTATGCATGACCGAATATTTTGTGATGTTGATGGCACTTGTATTGTCGCATCATAAAGGGATGCATCCGAGATCTAAACCATAATCAAGAAGTTGTTGTTTGAGCCACATAATTTGTGCACAACAACTACTTGCTGCAATATACTCTGCTTCAGCCGTACTAAGTGTGACACATGCATGTTTCTTGCATGCCCATGACACTTGGGCATCCCCAAGAATATGAAACGTACCACTTGTACTTTTTCTATCTATTTTACATCCTGCATAGTCAACATCAGAATAGCCAATTAAAGTACACATACTACCTTTTGGATACCATAGTCCGACGTTTGTTTCTCCTTTAAGATACTTCATGATCCTTTTTACAGAAGTGAGATGTGACTCCTTAGGATTTGCTTGAAAGAGAGCACATAAACACACATTAAACATTATGTCAGGACGGCTTGCCGTCAAATATAATAAGGAACCAATTATACCTCAATACTTCGTGACATCAATTGAAGTACCCGATTCATCTTGATCAACATAAGTTCCAAATCCCATTGGAGTAGACATTACCTTGCAACTATCCATGTCGAATCTTTTCAATAATTCTTTGCAATACTTGGATTGGTTGATGAAAATGCCATCCTTTAGTTTCTTAATTTTTAATCCAAGAAAATAATTCATTTTTCCCATCATGGGCTTCTCAAATTCTCCTTGCATCATCAATGAAAACTCTTCACATGGTTCCTTGTTTGTTGAACCAAAGATGATGTCGTCAACATAAACTTGAACCAATAAGGTATTACCTTTTATTTTCTTAATGAACAATGTCTTGTCAACTTTTCCTTTTACAAATCCCTTTTCACAAAGAAAGTTGCTAAGCCGATCATACCATGCCCTTGATGATTGTTTTAAGCCATAAAGGGCTTTCTTCAACTTGTAAACATGTGAGGGATTCTTGAATTCTTCAAAGCCCAGAGGTTGTTTGACATAGACTTCTTCATTTATGTAGCCATTCAAGAAAGCTCTCTTGACATCCATTTGGAATAACTGAAAATTCATTGAAGACGCATAAGCAATTAATAAGCGTATAGCCTCTAACCTTGCCATTGGAGCGAACATTTCATCAAAATCGATTCCTTCTTCTAGGTTGTATCCTTGTGCGACCAATCATGCTTTGTTTCGAACTATGATTCCATTTTCATCAAGTTTGTTTTCAAAAACCCATCTTGTTCCTATGATATGTGTATTGTCCGGTCTTGGTACAAGATTCCAAACTTGATTTCTTTCAAATTGGTTTAGTTCATCTTGCATCGCTACTATCCATTTATCATCACCTAAGGCTTCATAGACTTTGGTTGGTTCAATTTGAGACACAAACTCCATGTTTTGACATGCATCCTTGATATTTAATCTTTTTGCTACGCCTTGGCTAATATCACCAATAACTTTATCGATCAGATGATCTCTATTAGTCCTTCATTCTTTTGGTAGATCATGATCTTCTTCATTGTTTTGTGACTCTTCTTCTTATGGTTTTGGTTGATCATTTGAAACATCTTTGTAGGTTTGAGACATGTCTATTATATCATCATCATCATTATCAAGAGTATTATCCTCTTTAGAGGGATTAGTTTCATCAAAAGATACATGGATAGACTCTTCAATAGTTAAAGTTCTTTTATTAAAAATTCTAAATGCCTTACTAGAGAGGGACTAGCCAAGAAAGATAGCTTCATCGGATTTCTCGTCGAACTTACCAAGATTGTCTTTGTCATTGTTGAGGACAAAGCATTTGCATCCGAAAATATGAAAGAATGATATATTGGGGTTCCTTCCTTTGAATAACTCATACGGAGTCTTTTTGAGAATAGGCCGAATGGTAACACGGTTGCTTACAAAACATGTTGTGCTTACCGTATCTGCCCAAAAGTATTTAGGAAGATTAGAGTCGTTGAGCATTGTTCTTGCAAGTTCCACCAAAGACCTATTCTTTCTTTCTATAACACCATTTTGTTGAGGAGTTCTTGGTGCCGAGAAGTTATAAGATATTCCATGTTCTTCACAGAATTCTTCGAATAAAGCGTTTTGGAATTCTCCACTGTGATCACTTCTAATGGAGGCTATTGTAAGAGACTTCTCATTTTGTATTTGTTTTGCATACTTCTTGAAGGCTTTGAAAGTGTCACTTTTCCGCACTAAAAACAATGTCCAAGTATATCTAGAGAAATAATCAACAATAACTAAATCATAAACATTACCTCCGAAGCTTTTTGTTCTTGATGGACCAAAAAGATCCATGTGCAACAATTGTAGTGGCCTAGATGTGGACACCACATTTTTGGATTTGAAAGTTGTCTTGGTCTGTTTCCCTTTTTGACATGCGTCACATAACTTATCCTTGATGATTTTTATCTTTGGAAGACCAACAACTAAGTCATGTTTTATCAATTTGTTCAAATGATCCATATGAATGTGAGCAAACCTCTGTAAACACCCCAAATTTGCCCTCACTAATTTCACCATGGCTTGTGACTCTTTTCATTTGCATAAGTTCAATCATATCATCTCATATTACATTTTTGCTTCATTGCATTGATTCAAAGTCATCTGCATCTAGGGTTTGTGATCTGAGCCATCCCTGAGCTATTTGAGCAACTCCAAAGGTCTTCAATCATCTAAAGATGGTCCATGTATGTTCAAGCATCATATTATATCCTCCCAAGATCAAGAAAGTCAAAAAATCACAAGAACCGAGGAAGCATGAAAGCAGAGCCAAGCTTAACTGCACAGATGACCTAAAATTAGGGTTTTGGTTTCAGAGGCCATAATTCCAAATTTTTTGGTCATTCTTGTTTCTATTGGTCCCTATATGTTATGAGGATCATACATACCAATTTTCATGAAGAAATTCAATGGGGAAGGCATCTGATCAATAGATGACTTCTTGAGCAAGTCAGTGCAAAATCAGGGCATCTGAGGCCCCAATCATCCAACCAAAGAGTTTTCTCCATAATTTTGAGTGTGTATGATCTTTATTTGATCTTAGAAGAAGTTATAAGTTCACAAAATTGAAGAATTTCAAGCCATTTGCAAAGTTGCCATTTTGGGAAAGTGACTTATAATGTAAACTTGCCATTTTGGGAAAGTTTTTCAACCTCCTCTCTTTGATTCAAAAATGCTTCAAATGAAAAATTCTTGGTCATAAAAGTTGTAGATTGGATCCTCCCATTTTCAAAAAGTACAAGAACTTGATCTAATTCATCCTAGAACTCAAGTTATGGCTTGTCAAAGTTGGGAAAAATCACAAAAATTCACTTATGTGCCAAAGAGGGAAACTTGCAAATTCTTGTACCAAGGCAATTTGTGACTTCTAATTGGTGTCTAAGCATTACACAAACATCATACATGACTTAAACTTCAGATTGGCCCAAAGATTTCTCAAGTTCCATGCCTTAAACTTCAAGAATTTCAAAAGGGGCCAAAGTGGTACAAAATTGCAAAATGATCCAAAACTTTTCATCCACTTGAGCCAGCTCACTAAATCAGTTTCCATGGACCTCCCTAAAGCCAGCTGACTCGAGCCATGCCCCTAAACCAGTCTGCCACTTTCCCATACCTCCAAGTACAACTTTCTTGACATTTTGCAACATGAGCCATACCAATCACACTGCTCCACAACAACTCTCTGCCCAATCAGAACATGTTATGTGGACCTCAAGCAAGCCATTACACATAACAAGCAAGGCTGAAAACTCCAAGAACACAACACACTCAAAAATCCCCAAATTTGCAAAAGCCTTCAAATCTCCTAACTCAACCATCAAACCTTCAAACTTTTTCCACCATTCAACTCCACAAACATCACTGATCATTTCCCACCCTTCATTTTGCCCTAAAAAGCCCAGAATCAAAAACACGATTTTCACATTTCACAAACTGAACTTCTGCCAACTTCTTCTTAAGGCCATTTAAACTCCAATCAAGCATCACAAGCTCTTGGGGGGAATCATTGGAGTGGATTTGAAGCAAAGAATTGGCCAGAAAGCTCCTGTTTCGAAAGCTCAAGCTCAGGTAGCCATGGCATTTATTTTTCCAGAACTCTTATTTTATGTTATAGAATGATTCTACATGTTTCACTGATCACCATGATGTCTTTACTTTTGAGAATAGTTGAGAAATAAGCATTTCATGAGCTTCTGAAATTTCTGCCATGTTTTCCGTTTTGCTTTGATTCACGAATTTGATGATGAATAAATGATTTTTGGTGATTGATTCTTGTTGGGGTTGAGGAGAGGATCATTTCTGGAGCTTTAGGGGTCTTGGGGTTGCATATTAAGGGAGATTGAGTGAGGGACTAGCCTGAGAAGATGACCGGAACACTGTTCTGGTCACCTGAATGTAATTAGGGTTCAGATTAGGGTTAATGACATAATTAGCGTAGTTTGAATTTTGGCCCTTGGATAGCACGCGGAGTCAATTCCCTCCCTTTTGAGTTTGAACCTGGGCCCTTGGATTGGCTGACTTTCTCATTTTCTCATTTAATTCAATTTTAATTTTATTTGTTTTTTCTATTTATTTGAACGAATTTTTAAAAATAGCAAATAATATCAAAAAATTCTGAAAATTTTTATCCAAGCTTTTATTTATTTTTCAGAAACCAAAAATATTTTTATTTTTATTTTTTGCATTAAAAATTATTTTTAAATCATTTAAATGATTATTTTTAATTAGTTAATGAGAATTAATTAATTAAAAATACATTTAGGTATTTAAAATTTCCAAAAAAATTCAGAGAGCTTTTTAAAACATTTAGAAACATTATCAAACTCTTCAAGCAAATTTCTTTTTGGTTCTTGACATATTTTGACATTTTTCTTTGGAATTAAAGTTCTTAAAAGTCAATATTTTTGTCTTAACTTAGAAAAATTCATTATGCCTAACCTTGAAGAGTTTGATGATGGTTCTTTTTGCATTGCATTCTTCATGTCATGTAGTTCCTAGGGTAAAATTGGTTTGAATTTATCTCTCATTTTCAATTTGTTGTGCCTTTTCCCTTTTGAAGTGCCTTAAAACCCTAGCAAACTTAAGAAAATCATAACTCCCATTAGGTTAAGAGTTAGGTCCCCTCCTTTGGGCAGTGAACTTATGTAGGGTTAAGGTTCCTTTGATCCCATTTTCAATTTTTTTATCATGTCATTTGCTTCTGGTTTTGAATTTGGTATTGCATGTTATGTATAAACCCTAATTTTTGCCTTCATTTGCATCCATCTTCCATATGTTTGCATACATGAACTTGCAATGATATTTTATGCATTCACATGTCTTCTAAGACGTATTAGAATCATGTTTGATCATTGCATATTTCATTTGCCATGTTGTGCATTCATTCCATTTCATAAACTTTCATGGACTTTCATGGTTCAGAACATGTTTCATTTGCATCCTTATCCTTGTATGATCATCCACAACTCTTGACTTGTGTTTTCTTTATCTCTTAGCATCACTAACATCATGTTTATGCTTATGGTTTTGGTTTTCATCATTTTATTCATCTCATGTTCACTTCACTTCATTTCTTTTGCTAACTTTTCAGGTGGTAAGTATTTGAGAAGTGAATTTGCCTTCACTTCTCATAATCTCTTCTCATCTCTCTTATGCATCATTTCTGCATTTTACTTGTGTATTAAAGTGAGCTTGCTCATTCATGTTCTCTCCTCACTTTCTTTCTTCAAGAAACTTACCTTCTTAAGTGAAGTAAGTTGTCTTGCTTCTTCTTGTTTCTCTTCCTTCATCCTGTTTCTTCCTTGGTGGCTTTTCCTTGAAGATCTCTTGCAAGCCTCATAAACCCTAGGAACAACCAAGCATGATCACCATTAGGGTTTGATTAGTCCCCCATTAGTTTTACCTTTGTGTCATCTTTGTGTCTTCTCCTCTCATCTCTTAATCAAGGACTAAACCTTAAAGGTTTTAAGGCTTTGTGATTAGGGTTATGCATGTATCCTTCTATTAGGATGGAGTGTATAACTTTAATCTTATGTGTTAAACCCTTGATGTGTTTAACTCCTTTAGTTAATCCACTTAATAATCACTAAGACATCAAGCTTGTAACTTGGGCCTTGCATTAGGGTTCTAACTCTTCCTTAATTGGTAAAGAAGGACTAACCCTAGTGTTAATGGACAAGTCCCCCTCAAGTTGTCTTACAAACCATAAAATTCACTTCTTAATCTTACCATCAACTAAAATCCATTTAATAAAGGTTTTGTTTTGTCATGAGGTTAATCCCTAATCATGGATTAAGTTGAGGAGCCTTTCTCAGCTTAAATGTTCTCATCTATTATCCTTCTATTAGGATGGTGTAATGGGTCCATTAAAACCTTGATTATGGCTTAAACTCATTACTTAACACTAAAACAAAAACTCCAAAAAACATCTAACTAATGGCAAGTAGGTTAATGATCTTAATCCTACATCATGGTGATTAAGTGTGAGGTGTTTACTTCATACTTATGGTATTCTCATTACCCCTAATCAGAGGGAGGATGTGATGAGTTTACTAACCCTTGGTTTAGGCTTAAGCTCATTTTCTTATGACAAACTTCAAAAAGAAATAAAAAACTGAAAACACAAAAAACAAACAATAATCGTCTCCTCCGGGATTCTTTTCTCATCTCATTCACTCACAAACGAGAACTCGCTTCTTCCGTCTAATGCAAGACAATTTGCACCTGAGCCAGACATGTCATACACTTGAGCATAGACATGTAAGAAGTTCACAAGTCAATTTATCTTCCAGTCTCTTTGAGTCGAACTACGGTGTTCTGACTTCCTCATTGCACGAGAGGATACGTAGGCATAACTTAAGAGTTATCGAACAAAAGTCTCTGTTTATTCCCCCTCTTTCCAGCATTATTCTTTAAGCCTCATAGTCCTGAGCTTCCCATTCTTTCTTTCACTGACACTCTCATATTTCACCTCATTTCCTTTTACACTGACACTTGCATTCTTTTCCAGCTTTTTGTACACAAAATAGCACAGACACTACCCCTTTAAAACACAAATCTTTCAAGCGTAGATCCCGTCGAGTACGGCGGACAATCTGGGTGCTAATACCTTCCCAGGTTGTAATCAACCCCCTTTCTCAGTTTCTCTGGTTCGCAACTGTCTTATCCATCTTTTCTTAGGTTTATGCAGCATTACCTTTCCTTCGGGATAAAAATACCTAGCTGGCGACTCTATTCATTGCTTCTCTTTTGCCGACCGTTCGCGTCTGTACCCCTTCTGACCAAGTGTCATTTGGTGGGAGCGACAACCTCTTATGCCAAAACCAAGCATCATTGTTGTTCTCCAATAGACATCTTACCTTAAAGGATGTGTTATCGAGGGAGATCATAAAAATGTTGTTAACTCTTGTACCTTTTAGCAAAACTTCATGTTCAATAAAGCATTCATCCTTTTTAAAGTTGATTCGGAACCCTTTGTCACACAATTGACTTATGCTAATAAGGTTATGTCTTAGGCCTTCTACATAAAGGACATCTTTTATGGTTGTAAGAAATGATACACCAACGGTTCCTATTCAAAGGATTTTTCCTTTATTTTCATCACCATAAGTTACATATCCTTTGGCCTTACGATATAGATATAAAAATTTTCTTATGTCACCTTGTCGCTCCCGAGATTTTCATCCTAGTACAAACGTGAAAGTGGCGCGGAAAAGGTAGAGTCGCCAGCCAGGCATTTTTATCCCGAAAGAATGGGAAAGGTAATATTGCACAAACCTAAGAGAAAAGGAAAGGATGAGGTCCTGCGAACCAAAGATTTGGGTTTGGGATTCGGTGACGACCTGGGAAGGTATTAGCACCCCAAATCGTCAACCGTACCCGACAAAATCCATGCTTGTTTGTCTGTTTCAAAGAGTGAGAAATAAGATGCTGCTGAACAAAAGAACTACTAACTGGAACTGGAATGAGAAAGGAATTGGAAAAGAAAGAACGAAAAGAAAGAATGGGGAAAATGTAGGGAAAATAAAAAGTGTGCTCGAACGGGCCCTACCCCGCTGCCTACTTACCTCATCGAGAAAATGAGGATCCGAGTCGACATAGTTCTCTTAACTAAGGCGGAAACTATTTATGTGTTTTTTAGAGTTGAACCGCGTATGTCTATGGTCAAGTGTTGCAGGCTCGTCTGGTACGAGTGCGTTACCGTCTTGCAAATGAGACAAGTAATCGCAAGTTCGCGTTGAGAGTGAGTGAGGTGAGAAAAGAATTCCCGCAGGAAAAGACGATTCTTATTTGTTTATTGTCTTTTGAAGAAGTGTTTTTTGCTTATTGTTTGCGAATGTTCCCACACTAAGACTTGTTCATCGTGGTAGATGCCTCACACCTCGCCTCAAAATGGAACGTGCATAAGTAACCCACGACAAAGTCCCATGTCAAATGAGAAGCTCAACCTTTACTAGGTGCTTTTATTATTTTTCTTTGAGATGAGAAAGAAAGAAAAGCTAACCAAAGGCAAAATTCTAAGGGGAAGAATAAAATTCCTAGTGTTATCATACATGGATGAACCTAGGTTAGTAAGGTTTTTTAGTCCTAATGCGAAAAAGAAAAGAAGAAGGGAAATAGAATACAACTTACTTCCTAATGAAGCTAAGTTGATTCTAAGGGGATTATCATGAAGTTGTGTAAAAGTAAGCAAAGGAATGCTAAAACACACACACTTTAAACGCATAAAGAATGTAAAAGAAATTAAGGTTTAGAGACGTAACTCCACCTCCCTACAAAACAAGGGTTAGTATGATAAACATAATAAAAGAAATGATCAAACAATTATCAAACACATCCTAAGATATATAAGACCTAAACTAGACTCGATCCTATGTCTAAGGGACCTAAAGATATGCAAAGAAAAAATCCAACAACCTATTACAGCTCACCAATGCACAAACAACAATGAAATGCAATGCACAATACAAGCAGTTTTCTACAACTATCAATCAGAATGCCAAACAGGTGTAAAATATGTGAAAATGCCCCAAACTGCATACATTTTATAGCTACTGCATCAAAATACAACTATGCAATGCAAGACAGCTTTGGATGTTTTTATTTTATGCACAAAATGAATGACAAAAATGCACAAACATCATATAACATGATCAAATGCAACATAAACATGAAAGATTAACATGGATTATGAACATGTGAGCATTTACAATGACTTGCTTGTAAAAGAACGCACAAAAATAATGAAAGCAACAGGTATACATTTTTAAGTTTTTGAACAAATGTGTAACAACATGGATTGTGAATATGTAACACTTGATCAATGATAAACATGAAATTAACACAAAAACCAGAATTGGCATCAACATGAAAATGTGAGAAAAGATGCACCTACAATGCATGAATGTGCATACTTGTGATCATGTGAAATGCAACATGCAATTATGCAATGCAACACGCGATTATGCATACAAGTTAACGAAACATGCATGGATCATGAAGGTGAAGCAAAACAGAATCTAAAACATATATAGGCATGCTAGTATAAGAGTTTGAACATGGCAACAAACATACACAAGTCACTTTATGCATTATTTCATAATTAAGAACAAAAACAAAAAGTATCGAATGCACATGTCGAAACGACTCGAAACGATTGAATTATGCACCTAATGTGGTCCTAAAAATTCCTAAAATCATAATCTAATCCTATATGAAGATTAGAGGAATGATGCAAATCTAACATGCAATGAAACAAACAAAATTTCCAAGGTTAGCACAGCGTTTACCGGTTAACGCTATAGGTTAACCGGTTAACACCCTCAAATTTTCAAAACTAGGGGCAAATCGTAATCAAGTCGTAAAAGAATGCCATCCGACGAGATGAAGAGAATAAGTTAAAAGCGAAAAGCGGTTTCGAATCACCAATATACAAAGCGGAGGATTGCTTTGGTGAGTGTTGCTATGTCGACCGAAACGCGAATGATGAAGAAAACCGGAGATTCCTTTGATCCGTGAATGCAAAATAAATGCGATTCGATCTTAATGATCACTTTCACAATCATTTCCAAAATGCTAAAATCGCTCCAACACTTCTTCAATAAGCTCCAAAATTGATGATTGATGAAGGTTTAGCTTCAAGTTCTTCACGTTTCAATGAAAAAACTTGAAGAACTTCTATGGAGAAGCTTTTTGAATTTGGTGAGAATGGAAGAAAAGTTGAGAGGAAATGAGAGAGATGAAGTGAAATCAAATTGAAATTGTGAAAATGAGGACTCCTTTGAGGTTTGGAGTGAAATGGATTTATATAGAGGTTAGGCTTAGATTGAAGCTTAGGTGTGGAACTAGCATAGGCATTAGGCTTGGGAAATGAGGCTTGGAGTTAGGGTTGGAGTTAGTTAAAGTTAGTTAGAGTTTCTAGAATATTCCTTTGAATATTCCTTGGAAGAGTGTGGAAAGGTCTAGAATGTGGTGGAAGAATCCAAGGCAAATGGAGTGTGTAAAGAGTGTAAGGCAAGTTGTGAAGCAAAGTGGAAACAAGGTGGCCAAAATGTAGGAAAATGGTGGAGGGAAATGTGAAAACCAACCACTTTTTAAAGTTTTAACCCAATTTTCGCTTCCGTTAAACGGTTAACACCCTGGGTTAACCGGTTAACGGACATAAAACTGGGAGTTTTTCCTTTTTTGATGGGAAAATCCAAGAATGCATTTGTACCGTCCATTGTGAGTTGATTTTGATTTCAAACCTTTCTAGGGCTTTGTGAATGGAATTTCTTCTTGTATAATCACTTGGCTCTTATTGATTTTGCAGATCGAATTGCTGGATAACTGATCACATGCCCTATGCTAGTAACCATGGATGTTATGCCTGATTTTTCTTATACAAAATGTTCAAACATGTATGCAATATGTTATGCTATATGATATGAAAAATGAGAGGGCAAATTTTGGGGTGTTATAGCTGCCCCTATTCAAACATCTGTTAATCTGAAAAGGAATAAAGCATCGGCTGTTGGACGTTTGAGATGAACTGTGGTTGAATACCAAAAAGACCCTTAAATTTGCACTCTGCTGGAGATGAAAACAAAGGGAAATAAACCCAACCAAAGAAAACAACTTCCCGATGATAAAAGTAATCAAAAGTGACCACTGAAAATAAGGAAACGTCTTTTATGGGACCAGGATACTACTGGCTTGCCATAGCGACGATGGGCATGGAAGTGTATTTTGTGGAACCAGTAGATTACTAGCTTGCCATAGCGACGATGGACTTGGAAGTGCCTTTTATGGAACCAGGAGACTACTGGCTTGCTATAGCGATGATGGACTTGGTACACTTTAGTCTGTGGGATAGATGTGTACGATTTCAAGATCCATATTAACAGATACACTATCTTGATCTTGATTAGAATCCATATAGCAATACCTTGTCTTGATTCTCTTTGTATAACCTAAAGGCATACGATAACAATTGTGCAATTACGAAAATCCGCGTAACAACGCGTCGTCTTGATCTTCCACACTATTTCAATAATATAACCCACTATCAGGATCTGTAACCAGGCATGCATTGTCTTGACCCTCTTTCGGAATCCGTGTAACTACACGCTGTCTTGACTCTGAGCTTCAAAATCCGTGTAACTACACGTTGTCTTGATTTTGAATAAGAAATAACCATCCTAATAAGGAGGTACGTATTTCAAGTAAAAGATCCACTGGGCTAGATCACCGTCAGAATCCGTATAACAACACCCTATCTTGATTTCGATCTTCAAGATCCGTGTAACTACATGCCATCTTAATTTTGGTTTATGAAATCATCATTCTAACGAGTAGATATGTATTTCAAGTAAAGATCCACTGGGTTGGATCACTGTCAGAATCCGTATAACAATACGCTATCATGAATATGAACTTCAAAATTCGTGTATCTACACGTTGTCTTGATTTTGAATATGAAATAACCATCTAACAAGGAGGTGTGTATTTCAAATAAAAGATCCACTAGGCTGGATTGCCGTTAAAATCCTTGTAACAACACGTTGTCTTAATCCTGAATAGAATCTGTAATTCTTCAAGTATCTATCCACTGGGCTGAATAAAGATATACTCTTACTGGGGAGAATTCTTACTAGAACTCCACTGGGGATGCAAACGTCCTGGGCGACATCCTGCTGCGGAAAGGAGATAACCACCTCCTGTTAATAACCACTGTTGGCTGGGAAATAAAACGAACACTAAATTAATCTCGAAACCCTGACTGGAGATAACCATTTGTTGGGGATAACAACGTCCTAGGCGATATTCTGCTATGGAAATAAGATAACCATCTCGAAACTCTGGCCGGAGATAGCAATCTGCTGGAGAGGGATAAGAACAAAATTGCATATGGGCATGCGCTACTTTGATCTGTCATGTCTACCAAAAACCAATTGGCGACCTCTTGGGGAATATTTCAATTGTTGGGCTGAATCCCAATCACACAACTCTGCGGGGGAGTGACAAACTTCCAACTCAATTGGGGAAACAATCTGCCAAGACCTAGATGGGGAGAGAATTCTGACAATTCTGACTCTGTGGGGAGAAAACTGCATTCAACTGCTTGTTGGGAATGAAGCCTCCGCTTGGGAAAAGGAACTACTCAACTAATCTTGAAGTCCTATTGGGAACACTGCCTATTCTGACTCAGTTGGGGAAGATTCCGCTTTAACTCTGCTGAGGATGCTAAGTATCACATTTCTGTTGGTGATAAGAAATGCAAGGCCTCTCTCATTGGGGGAGGAAGATTATGCTTTGGGAACAGACGCCAATAAGGATTGGACTTTTATCTGGCAGCTTCGCTGGGGAAAACATCGGACACTGCTGGGCAAGGAAGAGAACTCCCGGGCTCTTCTGTATCTTCACCACTGCTAGGGAATAACGAATCTTCCTGTACCGCTGGGATAGTGAAGACTCTGGTGAGAGATACTCCTTCGTTGAGGGAAAACTCTTTGCTTGGGGAAATCCTCAGCCTTCTACTACTCTGCTGAGGAAGGTTCAATTTCTGAATCCATTGGGGATAACACCACAGGGGATATTTTTTTGTGGGAGATAAGAGTTTTGATCATCTCGCTGGGGATGAGAAGTCTTATGTTGGGGATGCGAGACAATGATATCCTTCTATTCGAGAAGCGCCCTTCTCTACTGCTTTATTGGAGAAGGGAAGTCTTGATGAGACTCATTGAAAAATCTTTTTCAATAATCTGCTGAGGAAAGGCATTCTCAAAGTTTTGTGCTGGCAATGGCTTTGCTAGAAACACTTGTAAATGTAAGAGCACAATTGATGGTGCTTGCAAAATGGAGGGTTAGTTTGGCCTGCATGCCCCGAGTTTATGGTATAAATTACCATCCCAGTCACCCAACATTCAAAGTGATTTTAAAAGTTTTCCCTTCACATGTCGTTTATAAAACCACCGAGTTTAAATGCAATGTTCTTTTATCAAAAATTCAGGACATTTTGCAAACAAAGCATGTAAAAATAAACAAGGATAAAGCTCTTTGATTGAACGTTCTTTTATTGATGAGCCTCTAAATAGGCGAAAATTTACATCAGAAAGCAATCACCTGGAAAGAGGTTATCACTGTAAATTGAGAAAAAGGAACTACCCTAATGGAAATATGCACGACATTCCCATGAGTTTCAATTCTTCTATGACCAGTATGTCTTCAAGATTTTCTGTTCCTGCCTTCGCTTTTCAAAGAAAAATGTTGGACTAATTCCTACCCTTCCGAGATTTCCAGGTTAATGATGACATGGTACAAATTACCCAGATCGCAGTCATTCGCTTATTCCCTCTTTTGCGTGGACCGCCCTTTCGGGTTTTCAGTCCACCGGGATACCCTTTTTTCCTGATTTATCCAATGTGGCTTTTCAGCTCAGCGGGTGTACATTTTTTCAAACATTTCCCTAACTTTTTCCCGAGCTCTTTATTCTGTATTTAGCTCGCCGGGATTCCCCTTTTTGTTTGGATCTTTATTTTTTTTATCTAGCGGGTCTTTTATGCGAAGTATTTTTAAAATGCGTCTGAGTTGATAAGGGACTGAAGTCTTTGCCATCCATGGTTGTCAGCATCAGGGATCCACCCGAGAAGACCCTTTTAACCACGAATGAACCTTCATAGTTGGGTGTCCACTTGACCCTGTAATCTGTTAGAGGAGGAAGGATCCTTTTCAGCACTAAATTGTCGGGTAGTTACCATTGAAGTCGTACCTTCTGGTCGAAAGCCCATTTCATTCGCCTCTGATACAACTGTCCATGGCATACAACTGCTAGACGCTTCTCTTTAATAAGGCTCAGCTGATTGTACCTGGAACATAGCCACTCAGCTTCATTAAGTTTGACATCCATCATTAATCTTAACGAGGGGATCTTGACCTCAACCAGTAGGACTGCCTCCATACCATACACAAGCGAGAACGGGGTTGCCCCTGTTGAAGTGCGCACAAATGTCTCATACCCATCCAGCGCAAATGGTAGAATTTTATGACAGTCTTTGAACGTTATAACCATCTTCTGCATGATCTTCTTAATGTTCTTGTTGGCTGCCTCGACGGTGCCATTCATCTTTGGGTGATACGGCGAAGAATTGTGATACTCAATCTTGAAATCCTAAGACAAGTCTACCATCATCTTATTGTTGAGATTAGAACCATTGTCCATAATGATTCTTTCGGGAATTCCATACCGGCATATGATATCCTTCTTGATGAAGCAGGCTACCACTTGTCTTGTGACATTTGCATAGGATGCCGCTTCGACCCACTTTGTGAAGTGGTCTATGGCAACCAGGATGAAGCGGTGACCGTTAGAGGCGGTTGGCTCAATCTTGCCAATCATATCAATGCCCCACATAGCGAAGGGCCAAGGTGAAGACATGAAGTTCAATGGACTGGGAGGCACATGAACCTTGTCAGCATAGATTTGGCACTTGTGGCACTTGTGGGAGTATTTACAGCAATTGGATTTTATGGTGATCCAATAATATCTCGACCTCAGTAGTTTCTTTTCCATAGCATGTCCTCCAGCATGGGTACCTAAGGAACCTTCATGAACTTCTTGCATCAACATGTCTGCTTCATGTCTATCCACACATCTGAGTAGGACCATGTCGAAGTTCCGTTTATAGAGCACATCATCCTGGTTTAAGAAGAACCCGCCTGCCAACCTCCTAATGGTCTTCTTGTCTTTGTCGGATGCCCCTACCGGGTATTCTTGAGACTTCAGAAAGTGCTTGATATCGTGAAAACAGGGTTTGTCATCCTCAACACCATCAACTGCGAACACATATGCCGGTCTTTCGAGATGAGACAGGTCGATTCTAGGAACATAATTCTCTTGGTGAACCTTGATCATGGAAGATAAGGTTTCCAAAGCATCAGCAAATTGATTCTCGTCCCAAGGTATGTAATGCAACTTGACCTTCATGAAGAAAGTCAACAACCTTCTGGTGTAGTCCCTGTAAGGAGTCAGATGAGGCTGATGAACCAGCCATTTGTCATTAACTTGATTGATAACTAAAGACGAATCACCAAAGATTTTGAGGTTCTTGATTCTCAAACCAATTGCTTCCTCAATCCCCATTATGCAGGCTTCATACTCTGCTTCATTGTTAGTGCACTCGAATGTCATCCGGGCAGTGAAGGGCATATGATCCCTTCCGGCGAGATAATGACGGCACCAACTCTTCTTCCGTTCATGTTAACGGCTTCGTCAAACATCAGACTCCATTTGGATTTGGGGTCTGGCCCCTCCTCCGGGAGTGGTTCTTCACAGTCTTTCGACTTGAGGAACATGATGTCCTCATCCAGAAACTCGAACCTCATGAGCTGGTAATTCGCAATTGGCTATTGGGCCAGATAATTTGACAATACACTTCCTTTGATAGCCTTTTGTGAAGTGTATTGGATATCGTATTTTGTCAGAATCATTTTCCATCGGGCTACTCTTCTAGTTAGAGATGGCTTTACAAATATGTATTTTACAGGGTCCATCTTGGAAATCAATAAAGTGGTATGAATCAGCATGTACTATTTTAGTCGGCGAGCAGCCCATGCCAAAGCACAACAAGTTTTCTTGAGCTGTGAGTAGCGAGTCTCACAGTCGGTAAACTTTTTGCTAAGATAATAGATTGCGTTCTCTTTTCAACTAGACTCATCTTGCTAACCCAACACACAACCCATTGATTCCTCGATCACTGTGAGGTACGTGATTATAGGTCTCCCTGGAACTGGAGGCATGAGAATCAGAGGTTCTTGTAAGTACTCCTTGATTCGATCAAAAGCTTGTTGGCAGTGATCATTCCATTCGATGGTCTGATTCTTCCTCGGAAGCTTAAAGATGGGCTCACGCGTGGCCTTTAGGTGAGATATGAACCGTGAAATGTAGTTCAACCTCCCTAAGAAGCCATGCACTTCCTTCTCAGTTTTTGGTTCAGGCATCTCCTGAATTGCTTTTACTTTCGCATGGCTGACCTCAATCCCCCTTTCACTGATGATAAACCCCAGCAGCTTTCCGGAATGCACCCCGAATGTGCATTTGTTCAGGTTCAGTCTCAGTTTGAACTTCTGAAGCCTATCAAATAGCTTGTCTAGGTTGACCAGATGTTCTTCTTCTATCTGTGACTTTGCAATCATGTCATCAACGTAGACCTCAATCTCGTGATGAATCATGTCATGGAATAGAGTCACCATCACACGTTGGTATGTTGCCATAGCATTTTTCAAACCAAACGACATGACTTTGTAATAGAAGGTGCCCCATGGGGTAATGAAAGTAGTTTTCTCCATGTCATCTGGTGACATTTTGATTTGATTATAGCCTGAAAAGCCATCCATGAAGCAAAACACAAAAAATTGGGAAATATTGTCAACTAGCACATTGTAACACCCCAAATTTTCCCTCTCCTGTTTAGCATCATCGTCATATCATAATCATCATAAGCATGCCATATACTTAGCATATTGCATAGAAAAATGAAGCATAGTACTCGCATGTTCTAGCATAAGGCATATGATCAATCATCCAGGAAATTCGAAGCTCACAAGGCATGTTACAAGTTTGATATCATGGTCAAAGCCTTAAAAGGGTTTGAGGATCAAAATCAGATCAAAACGGATGGCACCGGGTTATTCCTGAGGTTTCCCACCAAAAGGAGGGAAAATTCAAAATTCACTGGCATTAACCGGTTAACGCTTTGGCTAACCGGTTAACGGCTACGAATTTTGAATTCCAGCAGAAAATTCAGCATGTGCTTTGGCTCCAAATTTCCAAATTTCCAATTTTATGATTTTCTTATTCATTTGAATTGTGGAGAAGGATCTAGATCATTAATCTAAGCCTAATTCCATTGCTAAATCCTAACCACTTTACCAAACCATATTTGTTTGGACCCCAAGCCTAAATTTTGGGCCCCAAACCTAAACCATATTTAATCTATTTCCCTCCAAACCAAGAGGGGGTCTATCTCATATTTTCATTCTTCATTCTGAATTTTCACTCTTCTCTCTCACTATTCTCTCATTTTCTCTCCTACATTTTCCAAATTCACCAAGAGTTCCTCTTTGAAGATCACATAACCTTGCCTTAAGGTGTGTAGATCTTGGAACTAGACCTCCATCCATAGCTCCTTTGCATCATTTTGCTAGTTTAATTGGTGATTTAGATCTGGTTTGGGAATTAGAAGTGCTTTTGGATCCAAAATCCTGCATCAAGACCCTTTGCTTGCATTTATTTTGCATGGAGTGTGAAGCTTAGCACCAGATCTTCAAAGTTTTCCGCGAGATCCCTCATTTCCAGTTCAAACAACAATTACCAAAGCGTACCTCGGCTTTGTAGGTTGGTTTAATTCAGATCTAGCTCTGTTTTAGCTTATTTACATGCTTGTGCTATAGATCCACCATGTGCTTGTGTATTTGCTTGTGTTGCTTGAATTGATAGTTGATTTGTAACCGGATCCGTGTGCTAATGTCCATGAGCTAAATGATGTTAACTAATGTGAATTAATTCATTTATTTCATGCATAATTGATTGCTGGTTTGTGGTGGAATTATTTGGATAAGCTGGTTTGAGCTGATTTTTCATGCAGGAATTGCTCCTGTTTTGACAGTGTTAACCGGTTAACGCTTTGGTTAACCGATTAACGCATCCTTTTTCTGCGTAAATTGTTGTAAGTTTGACATGGTTAACCGGTTTACGCTTGGGTTAACCAGTTAACGCTGAAGCAGAATGAATATTTTGAGCTATTTTGAGCTTGTTTGATCCCCTTACATGTTTTAAATGCCATGGATTATTGTATGATCATTGAATATGATTGGTTAGGTTGATTTGCTTGCTAGTTGATGCATGCTTCCATGTTCTCGAAACGTAAATGCTTGTATGCACAATTGGGCATGTTGTATGATCTTTGTTGATGTGAGCTTTGAGCCTGCCATTTCCATGAGTTTTGTTGATGAACATATGCTGAATTTTAACTAACATTTGTAGGGGCTCATGGTAAGATAAGTGTGGATGTTTATCCACATTCCATCTCTTCACCTTTTCTTTTTAAGTTACTTTCTCTTTGTGGTTTAATGTGCCTTATGCCATCATATGAGACAACTCTTTTCTTCCCCCTTTAGGAGCCACTTATCTCCTTTAGAGGAGTAAGTTGCTTTCTAGCTCTTTCCTCCTCTTCTTCTTGCTATTTTTTTGTTCTTCTTTTATCTTAGGATAGTTGAAACCTCACTAACCTTAAGACCAATTTTGCATGACAATATTAGGCTTAGTCTTTCCCCATTTTAGAATTTTGCCTTTTTGCTCCTTTGGTTCTTTCTCTTCTTATCTCAAAGCAAAAATCTAAAAAACATTAATAAAGAAAGAAGTGACTTCTTGTGTAATAGCCTTATTCCATGGGGCATATGTATTCATTCCATCTTGGAATAGTGCATTTTTCTAGCATGTTGCACAAGTCGGATCACGAAGTCATCTTCATCAAGAAAAATCCTAAAAAATACTTCTTCATTTTAATCACTAAAACATCTAATAAATTCAACAAGTCAATGAATTTGGGCCCTTGCCCTTGGGAACAAGTCTTGGATAAATTCTACTTACTTGGTGTGCTTTTTCTATTATTCCATCTTGGAATATAGTAACAAGTACACATTCCATGGAAAAGAGCTTGAGTTCATTCTCTTGTGCCAAGGAAAAGAGCTTGTGCCATGGAAAAGCGTCTTTCCTTCGGGAATTCTTTTCTCATCACCTTCGCTCTGTACGCGAACTTGCTCCTACTTGTCATTTTGCAAGACGGTTACGCACTCGTCATCCGAGCCTGCAACACCTGAGCATTGGCATAGGCAATTCAAGCCTTAAGACACAAGCAATCTTTTCCACCCCTAGTTAGGGGAACTACGTCGTCTCTGATCCTCATGTCCAGATGTGGTACGTAGGGAGCGGGGTAGGGCCCGTTCGGGCACACTCTTTTATTTTCCCTACATTTTCCCCCTTTCTTTTCTTTATCCAGTTCTAGTCTTAGTTTTTGCAGCAGTTTTCATTTCTTCACCCTTTGAAACAGTTTCTTCGCAAGCATAGATCCCGTCGGGTACGGCGGACGATCTGGGTGCTAATACCTTCCCAGGTCATAACCGACTCCCGAACCCAGATTCTTTAGTTCGCAGGACCTGTATCCTTCCTTTTCTTTTCTTCGATTTGTGCAGCATTACCATTCCCATTCCTTTGGGATAAAAATGCATGGCTGGCGACTCTACCTTCTTCCGTGCCACTTTCGCGTTTGTACCAAGATGGAAATCGGGGGAGCGACAGCTGGCGACTCTGCTGGGGACGCCTAACCAGAGTAATTTCTCTGGTTCCCCTCGAGATTCAATCCTAGCGCTTGTTTGCTTCTGTTTTATTGGGTGTTGATTGTTTGCTGTTGCGTGTTTATTTTATTGTTGTTTATTTACAATTTTATTTACAGCTTTATTTACAATTTTCAGTATTTATTTCCACGCATCATATATTATACTGGACTGTCTGGATGTTGGTTTCCTTTTTTCTGTGGGATTGGAAATTGTTACTGTGAGATGAGCTCGTAACCGGGGCTCGAGTGCACCCTAGGACTTAGAGTGGACAGTCACTTTGGCTTCTAGCATTTTGCTATGTTGGTAGTAGTGAGTTCCACACCCAGACTTGCGACCGTCTTGGAAAGGTAGTGATGTCGGAATCTTTCTGGGGTCATACACAACCTCGATAGTTATGTGCATCTGGGGACCGATCATTGAGGACCTTTGTGGAAACATCCCTCTCCAGTGGTGACAGTGGCAGACCACATTTTGTGGCAAACCCATTCTCACCCGAGGGCCCACTGGGAACTTGCATAGGATGGCCTGGTTCTTTTATAGGAAATCAGTAAAAGCATCTAGTCGTCTGATGATAGTATTGTACCCTTCGGGATGAATGTACTATTGTTTCTCGATTCCAGCGCTTGAAGCTGGGAACTTATAAAGGATGCTTGTTTTTCCCGGACTCACGTTGAGACCTCCCTAAGTAGTACATAATGCCAAACCGATTCCCTAATTGGGTCATGAGCCATTTCTCGGAAATGGTGAACGTATTATTGCTATTCGGCTTTGAGAGTCCGTGATGTTTGATCCAGAGCACACCCGTGAGATTGGGAGGGGTTTACAGGTTTGCAGGAACCCTCGACCTCATCATACCTCATTACTAGTATAGTTCTATGATTTGATAAGGCTACATGGATTTTGGAGTTCTTAAGTCATCTGATATCTGATTTTGGGCTTTTGAGAATGAATTCTCGTTAATGGGGCTTTATTCAGAGGATCTTGGTTCTTGGTCACTTGGGTCCCGTGTTCCGTATCCAGACAGTCCCAATTGTTGATCATGTGCCTGCATTGCATTTGCATCACATCATACTTGCATTAACTGTTTGTGTTTCCATTTCAAGTTAGCATTTAGCCTCTGTACCCAGTTCTGGTATTCATTGTTTCTCCAGATGACAGAAGCCCAAGAGATACCCAAAAAAAGGAATGCTCATTATACTTTCCCGCAACCCGAAACTGAGAGTATTCAGAAACTGGTGGACTTGATGAGTGACAAGGTTTCAGATGATTTCAGAAGTCGGTATGGGAAGATCTTGGGTTACATGAACAAGCCTATTGTTGATCAGAGAGATAGTCTTCATTCTTTGTTGCAGTTTTATGACCCTCAGTTGAGAATTTTTGTGTTTGCTGACTACGTCTTGGCTCCCACTATGGAAGAGATTTCTGACATCCTGAAGATTCCTATCAAGAATGGTGTTCCCTATTATGTTGCGGAGACGTGTCCCCCGTACAAGGACATTGTAGGTGCTTGTCATTTAAGTATGCTTAGGGTGAATATGGAGTTAGAAGCCAGTAAAGGGAAAGGATTTAATCTGGATTTTCTTATCACAGAAGCTCATCTGTTTGCTTTGGGAGGGAAGTGGTTAGAATTCAGTGCGCTGTTAGCATTAATGGTCTACGGGATAAGTCTTTTCCCAGGAGAGAAAGGATGGGTAAGCTTGGAGGCTACCACCTTGTTCATTAAAGGGAACCCGGTTCCTAGGTTGTTGGGAGACTTTTACTTCGGTGTCCATCACAGAAATGAGAAGAGAAAAGAGTACATGAATTGTTGTGCTCCATTGTTCGCCGAGTGGTTCGCTAAGAAGCTTCTAAAGTCAGGATCGTTCAAAGATCTTAAGCAAGATTGGAAGTGGGCTAGAAGATTGATGGGGTTAACATCTGATGATATAGCTTGGGGATGTAGCAGAAACTTGGTAGGGAAGGAGTTTATTACAAGGTGTGGTGAGTTTCCCTATGTGTCGTTGTTAGGTAGAAAAGGAGTGATAAGTCATAACCCTGTGTTGTCTAGAAAACAATTTGGTTATCCACTGAAGGATCCTCCATCAGATGAAGAAATAGCTAAGACTTTGTATTTTCCAGCTAAAGATAATGAGCAGTTGGTTATTCAAGTATCCCAAGCTTGGGAAATGATGGTTTGGGAGGGTAAGAAAGAATTTGGAAGGGTAGACCCTAAGACTTATCCCTCTTTTGCTGCCTGGGTACAAGGTAGGGTTGATACATTCTTCCTTCCATTTTCAGTTGAGGCTCAACTATATCCAAAGGAGGTACCGGTGTAGACCACTGTTTCTCTTGAAGATTACAAGAAGTTGGAAGCTCAGTTGCACAAAGTTCGGGTAGAGAATTCTGAGATGGCTAGCTTGTATCACCATGCCAATCATGCTAAGCAAGAAGCGGAAGAAAAGCTACAGAAGATGCAATCTACCTTAGAAGCTAAGGAAAAGGAGTTTGCTGGGATGCAGACTACCTTAGAAGTGGATCGTAAGAGGACTTTGAAGACTCTCCTAGAAGCTCGCCAGTCCATTACTTGGTTACAGGGCCAAAGAGAACAGGAGCAGAAGAAGTACAAAGAAAAGGAAGAGTTCTTCGAGGTGCAGATGGCATTTAAGAAAGAAGAAGTAGAACAAGTTCACAAGATACGAAGGGAAAAGACTCAACAATTGGAACAGAGCCAGCTAGCCTTGAAGGAAGCAATGAAGGAGATTGCAGATCTTAAGCTGAGAGCAGGCGTCAAGAAGAACCGGACCGAGGTGGGGACTGCAGAAGAGAAGCCTGGATCTTCTTTTAGCTTAGGGTTTTAGTTTGTTGTTGCTTGTATCCAGACTACCTACAGGCTTATTGTAGGAGTCTTGCTTTATCTTTCTGTCATTTGTATTGAGTTGTAACCCTTTGGGGAATGTTGTTTATGTCTATGACTCCGATTGTTGGTGGTTTGTTCATGCTATGCAATGATACTTTCCAGTTACCGTTTCTGGATGAGCAAAGTTGTTGGTCTTAAGACACCAGGATCTGAATACTCCTCGAAAGAGTTTGAAAAGCTAGTTTCTGAAGTCATCTGGAGTATTTTCTGTCAAAATACCAGAACTGGGGCATATTAATGTCTGAACATGGAAACATGAATAGTTACATTGCATGCATATAACGTGTTTGGTTTTTTGTAGGTATTTCTCTAGTGTTCTAAAGTTCATGTCACTTTCAGACACTATAGCTCCCCAAGAAGGTTCAGAGACAGTCAACGGTGCACAAATACCCTACAAAGGTGAACAGAGAAAGAGCAATGGAACAAATGCAAGCAGATCTGGCTAACTTAAGGACGAGAATGGACAACTTCATGAACCTCATGGCTGGGATGGGTCAAAATCAAGAGCGGTTGAGCGAGATGGTAGAGAAAAATCAAGCCAGGTACAATGGGACAACAAATGGAGGTAATCGCAACGGGGCTGGCGCCCGTCATGTTGAAATCCATGTGGTGCAACCAGGGGTCACTATTATCAATGATGGAGTGAATAATATGCAGATGGATGGGCAGGATGAGCAGTTTACTTTGCTGGATGAGGCGGAAGGCCAAGGGGTTGACATGAATAGAAGATTTGAAGAAATGGCTGAGCAGATTCGCGCCATTCAATCTCAGAGTTCTCTAGGGTTTGACATCACTGATTTGGGCTTAGTGTCAGGGGTGAGAATTCCCTACAAATTCAAGGTCCCTACTTTTGATAAGTACAACGGAACAGCTTGCCCGAAAACTCACCTTCAGTCGTTTGTGGAAAGGATTATTGCGCATACAGATGATGAGAAGCTGTTGATGTATCACTTCTAAGATAGTCTTGTAGGAGCTTCCTTGGAATGGTACATGAAGCTGAGCAGGGTCAATATTCGAAACTAGAAGGATTTAGCCGAGGCGTTTGTAAAGCAGTATCAGTATAATTTGGATATGGCTCCAAATCGTACCCAGTTGCAGACGATGTCTCAGAATGCTAAAGAAGGGTTCAAAGAGTACACTCAGAGGTGGCGTCAGCTTGCTGCTCGAGTGCAACCTCCCTTGTTAGAGAATGAAATGGCAGACATGTTTATGGGAATGCTGCAGGGGGTGTTTATTGAGAGACTAGCTTCTTGTTCAGTAACAAAGTTCAATGACATCATGATAGCTGGAGAAAGGGTTGAAACTCTACTGAAAAGGGGGAAGATTCAGGACAGTGGTGCAGGTAGCTCAAGCGGTGTTCGAAAAGTTTTCAGTGGACCTCCAAGAAGAAGGGAGGGAGAAGCTAATGTTGTGTACAGTCGAGGTCGGGGCCACGAATATAGAGGATCTTACGAGCAGGTGGTAGTTGTCACCATCCCCACATGTCCTATGCAACAACAACAACATCAACAGCAACAACCGCAACGCAATAACTATCAACAAAGACCATTTCAGCAGAGGCAAGCTCGTCCAGCTAACAGGGTTCTTGAGGCAATCCCGATGACATACACAGTTCTGCTCCAGAGACTGTTAGACTTGAATTTGGTTCAGTTGAGGACATTAGCACCCCATCTACCTGGAGAGCTTCCAGTGGGGAATGATGCTAATGCAAGATGCGCATTTCATTCAGGAGCTCCTGGGCACTCAACAGAGAAGTGCAGGGCATTATAGCATAAAGTCCAAGACTTGATTGATTCAAAGGAAATTAACTTTGCACCACCTCCAAATGTTACGTCAAACCCCATTACAAATCATGAAGGGGCCATGATAAACGATATTGACAGTGGTGAGAGGTTGAACCTGATCTTGAATGTGGATGAAGTGAAGACTTCGTTGTTTGAGGTAAAAGACAGATTGTTGAAAGGGCAAGTGTTACCAGGCTGCAATGTTGACTGTGAGGGTTGCATGAATTCCGTTAATGGTTATGGGGATTTGAAAGCTGGGTTGCAGTGCTTGATCAATGAGGGGTCTTTACAATTCGACAGGGTTGAAAATAGAAGTGATTGTGTGTCTACAGTAACAATTTATTTTGATCCTACTGAAGCTCCCATCCGAAGAGAGCCGATGACCATCTATGTTCCCGAAGTGAGTCCAGTAACTATCACTGTTCCGGGACCAGTTCCCTATGTTGATGACAAGGCCATCCCTTGGAACTATGGCTCAGATGTGTATGTAGAAGGTCAGAAAGTGGAAAGTCAAGCGGTGACAATTGACCCGACTATTGTGAATGTCGGAGTAGTTGGTGGATTTACTCGGAGTGGGCGTCTCTTTGCTCCTCAAGTTCTTAGAGGTGATCCCGAAGCTGAGGCTGCTGCAAAGGCTAAGGGTAAATAGATAGCAATTGAAGAGGTGACAACTCCTGCTGCCGGTCAGGGCACTTTTGAAAAGGAAGCTGAAGAGTTCATGAGAATAATTAAGAAAAGTGACTATAAGGTGGTTGAATAGCTGAATCAAACCCCATCCAAGATATCCATTTTGTCGCTGCTGATGTGTTCTCAAGCTCCCCGAGAGGCTTTGCTGAAAGTTTTGCAAATGGAGTATGTACCATAGGAGATAACCGTTAACTAGTTGGAGGTTGTGGTAGGCAGCGTAAATTCCAGCTATGGGTTGGGATTCACAAATAGAGATCTCACTTCTGAGGGACGTAATCACAACAAAGCCTTACACATCACCATGGAGTGTAAGGGTGTTGTTCCATCACACGTCCTGGTAGATACATGCTCTTCTCTTAATGTGCTCCCTAAGAAGGACCTCATGAAGCTGAATATTGATGGCATCGTTTTGCTATCCAGCGATCTGATTGTGAAAGCCTTTGACGGGTCACGAAGGTCCGTGTTCGGAGAGGTAGAGTTACCAGTGAAGATTGGGTCTTAGGTATTCAAGAGTACATTCTATGTTATGGATATTCAACCCGCTTATAGTTGTCTGTTGGGACGTCCTTGGATTCACGCTGCTGGCATAGTGACATCCACGTTGCATCAGAAGTTGAAGTATGTGGTAGACGGCCAAGTTGTTACTGTGTGCAGAGAAGAAGATATTTTGCCAAGCTTTTGAGACGGTCAATGTCAGTAGTTTTTCAGTAGTTTGTCAAGCTTTTGAGACAGTCAATGTCATTAGTTTGTCTCCAGCAGTTCAGAGCAAGGAGAATGAAGAGACTCCTATCTATTCCTACAAGCAAGCTAAGGAAGTAGTCCAATCAGGAAACGCCCAAGGTTAGGGCAAGTTATTAGAAGTGGAAACGAAAGATGACAAGTTTGGTCTCGGATATCAACCTGGTCAGTCCAACTGATCGCAGAGTAGTAAGCCCATAGCATTCACAAGCGCTAGAATTCTCGACTACAACAACATTTGTGCAACAGATGCAGATGGGGATAATGACTGCGACTTGGATAACTGGATTCACCCATGCGTACCTGGGGAGGAGCTCCGGAACTGGTCTGCTGAAGATTTTGTTCAAGTTACTTGACAGTCAAAGTAATTTTCTTTGTTTCCATTTTTATCATAGTGCATGTCAAATCCTTCACTCTGCCCAAGGTGCATGGATCCATTTGTAGGGCCACCATGTTTCTAATTCATTTTACTTTTTCCATGAAATAAAGGACATTTTTCAGGAAAATTGTGTTCTCTTTCTTTCATTTTAAAATTTTTCACAAAAAAATAAAAAAACAAATAAAATGGCAATGTTTTCTTTTTTCAGTGTTGTGTGTGTTTGCGTCTCTTTTGAAAAAAAATCGATTCTGAAATAAGCACACCATTTGTGCAGTGTTGATCATTCGGATTCCCGTGATAACATTCCTGTTATGACTATGCATGACTTCGACAATCCTATCTACCAAGTTGAAGAAGGGGTTGAGGAAGACTGTGAACTCCCAGAAGAATTGGTCAGGTTGTTGAAACAAGGGGAAAATGTCATTCAGCCTCATCAGGAAGAAATAGAGATCATCAACATCGGGTCTGAAGAGGTGAAAAAAGAGGTAAAGATTGGGGCCAGTCTGCAGGCCGAGGTAAAGAGGGAGTTGATCGGTATGCTACGTGAATATGTGGATATCTTCGCCTGGTCGTATCAAGATATGCCAGGGTTGGATACTAACATTGTGGTGCACAAGCTACCACTAAAGGAGGATTGTCCTTCGGTAAAGCAAAAGCTGAGAAGAACTAGCCTTGATATGGCTATGAAGATCCAGGAGGAAGTTCAAAAGCAGTGGGATGCTGGGTTCCTTGCCGTAACTAGTTACCCACCTTGGGTAGCTAACATTGTGCCTGTGCCTAAGAAGGATGGTAAGGTTCGGATGTGCAACGATTATCGGGATCTGAACAGAGAAAGTCCAAAGGATGACTTTCCATTACCTCACATTGATGTGCTGGTAGATAACACCGCTCAGTTCTCGGTATTTTCTTTCATGGATGGCTTCTCCGGGTACAATCAGATCAAGATGGCACCGAAATACATGGAGAAAATGACGTTCATTACCCCGTGGGGTACATTCTGTTATAAGGTTATGCCATTCGGATTGAAGAACGCTGGGGCAACGTATCAACGGGCTATGGTAACCTTGTTCTACGACATGATACATAAAGAAATTGAATGATATGTGGACGATATGATTGCCAAGTCCCGGGACGAAGAAGAGCATCTGGTCAATCTCAAAAAGCTGTTTGATAGGTTGATAAAGTACAAATTGAGGTTGAATCCTAACAAGTGTACATTCGGAGTGCATTCCGGTAAATTGCTGAGTTTCATTGTTAGCCAGAGAGGGATCGAGGTTGACCCTGCAAAAGTATAAGCAATACAAGACATGCCTGCACCGAAAACCGAAAAAGAAATGCGTGGGTTTTTAGGGAGATTGAACTACATTTCTCAGTTTATATCTCATCTAACTGCCACATGCGAGCCAATTTTCAAATTGTTAAGAAAAGAGAAAACGGTCAGGTGGAATGAGGGCTGTCAAAGAGCCTTTGAAAAGATAAAAGAATATTTGCAGGAGCCTCCGATCTTAATGCCTCCAGTTCCAGGGCGGCCACTTATCATGTATTTGACTGTGTTAGAAGGGTCGATGGGGTATGTTCTAGGCCAACATGACGAGTATGGTCGAAAAGAGCATGATATTTACTACCTTAGCAAAACTTTTACCGACTGTGAATCCCGTTACTCACTGCTCGAGAAAACTTGTTGCGCTTTGGTGTGGGTTGCTCGCCGACTGAGGCAGTACATGTTGACCCATTCTACATTGCTAATCTCAAAATTGGACCCCGTCAAGTATATTTTCGAGAAACCAGCATTAACCGGAAGGCTGGCAAGGTGGAAAATGATCTTAATAGAGTATGACATACAATATACTTCCCAAAAAGCCATCAAGGGAAATGTATTGTCAGATTATCTTGCACAGCAACCACTTGAAGACGACTATCAACCGATGAAGTTTTATTTCCCTGATGAGGACATCGTGTACCTCAAGGCAACAGATCACGAGGAATCACTTCCGGAGGAGGGGCCTGACCCTGAATCAAAATGGAAGTTGATGTTTGATGGGGCAGTCAATATTAACGGACGTGGAGTTGGTGTTGTTCTTATCACTCCCGAAGGTGTTCACTTTCCCTTCGTTGCCAGAATTACTTTTGGCTGCACCAACAATGAAGAGGAATACGAGGCGTGCATAATGGGAATATAGGAGGCTATTAATCTTCGGATTAAGACTCTCGATATATTCGGAGATTCAGTCCTCGTTATCAACAAAATTACCAGCAAGTGGTATACACATCAAGAACACTTAATTCCTTATAGGGATTATGCCAGAAGACTGTTGACGTTCTTCACAACGGTTAAGCTTCAATATATACCACGATATGAGAATCAATTCGCCGATGCATTGGCCACTTTCTTCGTCCATCAAAGTTTTATGTTGGAACTACGTGCCCAGAATTGACATTTCCAGGCTTGACGCATCAACTTATGCTTTCTCTGTAGGCGCAGTGTCTGATGAGAAACCTTAGTACTTTAATATTAAGTTTTTCCTGGAAAAACAAGAATACCCAGCTGGGACATCATCCAATGACAAGAAAACCTTGCGACGACTTGCTGCCAGATTCTTCTTGAATGTAGACGGGGTTTTGTATAAGAGGAACTTTGACATGGTCTTGCTCAGATGCGTGGATAGACACGAAGAAACCCTGTTAATGCAGGAAATCCACGAGGGGTCTTTCGGTACTCATGCAGGAGGACATGCAATAGCTAAGAAGTTATTGAGATCAGGGTATTATTGGCTAACAATGGATGCAGATTGTTGTTTGTACGCCCGTAAGTGCCACAAGTTCCAGATTTATGCAAACAATGTGCATGTTCTTCCAAGCCCGCTCAACATCATGTTGTCTCCTTGGCCCTTTTCAATGTGGGGCATTGACATGATCAGGAAGATAGAGCCTACCGCTTCAAATGGCCATTGTTTCATCTTGGTTGCGATTGATTACTTCACCAAATGGGTTGAAGCAGCATCTTATGCCAATGTCACTCGTCAAATGGGTGCCATATTTCTGAAAAGAGACATCATTTGCAGATACGGAGTGCCCGAACAAATCATCACTGACAATAGTTCCAATTTAAACAACAAGATGATGGCAGAGCTGTGCCGAGACTTCAAGATTCAGCATCACATTTCTTATTCTTACCGGCCAAAGATGAATGGCGCGGTAGAAGCAGCCAACAAGAATATTAAGAAGATTGTGCAGAAGATGGTTGTCACTTACAAAGATTGACATGAGATGTTACCATTTTCACTGCATGGGTACCGAACGTCAGTCAGGACGTCAACTGGGGCAACTCCCTTCTCCCTGGTATATGGCATGGAGGCAGTCTTGCCTGTTGAGGTAGAAATTCCTTCATTATGTGTGATGATGGATGTGAAGCTTGATGAGGATGAGTGGATACATGCTTGATATAATCAGTTGTGCCTAATTGAGGAAAAGAGATTAGCGGCTATCTGCCATGGTCAGCTTTATCAGAGGAGAATGAAGCCAGCATTCGACCAACGAGTACGTACTCGAGAGTACCAAGTAGGCGAACTTGTACTCAAGAGGATCATTCCTCTAGGTTCAGATCACAGGGAAAGTGGACTCCAAACTACGAATGCTCATTCATAGTAAAGAAAGTTTTCTCAGGTGGGGCGCTGATGCTCACTACTATGGATGTGTCATACCCTAATTTTTGACCTTAAGATATTTCGTATCTCATCTACATCTGCATACAAACAAGATCACGTGCTTGTTCATTTATCCTTTTCGGTTCCAGGTCTATGCCTCAGAGGGGATCACCGTGTTTGTATTTGCTTTTATCTGTTTATATTTACTAACTTCTAACCAAAATACAAAAATATGTCGCAGGATGCTTCTTCTTCTCCGTGTGCAGGATTTCAAAGACAAGGCAGTGATTTCAATTCAAATGTGGTTGTTCAATTATGATTCGATTCAGATGGACGTTTGACCAAATCTTGGTAAACTATCAAAAGATTGTTTCAACTGCGAGTTATTGGTGCCAGTGGTTATTTCTCAGGCAGTGCGTGTTCAAAGCTCAAGTCGTGTTATGTGTGAAAATCATCAGTTTATCAGGCAGTGTTTTGTGTGAAGTTTGGTTCGAATCTGCAATGTTCATCAGTTCATCGGCGTATTAGTGGTTCATTTGAGGATTTATTTTCCTCGGCATGGATCCGAATAATCAGGATAAATTTCAGTGGTGGTGGCTTCAGTTACAAGTTATTCAGTGGTTCGCTATTGGTTGTATTCATTTTATCAGTGGCTTGTGAAAAAAATCAAGAGTGCGTTGTGGGCTTAAAATCATCAATTCATGTCCATTTATCCATCCTTATTCCAATTTTATATGACCATTTTCATTATCCATTCTTTTCGATTTTTTTTTCAATCACATTATTCAAATATTATCCATTATTCATTCACAATTATTACCCAAATTTTATATCCCATTTTAGCCTATTGTTCATCTTTAAAAAATTCAATTTCCATATAACCATTTCCATTCTTTTATATTTTTATCAATTTTTCCATTTTGTTATTTATCCATAACCAATTATCCATATATTCCATAATTCATGTTTTTCCCACTTAAATACTTTTTTTTTATTCCACTTTTATTTCTATTCTCTAGTCCATATTTTTCATTAAAAAATATCACACAAAAAAAAATCATAAAAAGAATAGGTCCATATTCTTTTAAGCCCATTACAAACTTACAAAGCCCATTTTATTTTAGACCATTTTTCAGTTTTTTATGCAAAAAACAAATTAAAAATATAGAAAATGCCATTTATTTTGACTTTATCAACTCCACCATTTTTTTCCTGCCAATCACACTTTAGCCAAGTATTGCATGTGACCCTTTGAAACCAACTAAACATTCTCTAGCCTCACTTTCAGCTTTTCCACGCATGCTTCAGCAGCAACAACAAGTCATCAACTTATTATACCAGCTGAACAAACACACGCTTCATGCACATCATGCCAAAACGCATCTCACAATGAAGCAAAACACGGCCAATACCGAAACTCCTTCAGCCAAGCCATCACAACTCCAACACGCAGCCTCATCCGAAACGCAGAATGCACATCCAAAATGCAAGCCGTCTACTTCACAAGCTTCAGTCAAAACACAAGCCATCAAGCCTCATCAAAACGCGACAACGAAACACATAAAACGCATTGAAAAATATTGTGAACGGAAGCCACACGAGCTTCACCTACAACACGTCCAACACACGGGACGCACAAACCAAAACGCAGAGCTCCAGATTCAAAATGCAGAATGAAATTCAAAAAAAAAAGACACAGCAGCAAGCACGCAATGACCGTTACTCCAAACGCGCGAAAATTCAACAAAACGGCAATCCATTTCAGCCTTCAGATTCAACCCTTTCTTTCTATAAATTGGGGACACTTCTCTTCAATTCCTCAAGCTTTGAGAGCCCCTAAACATGCTACCAAAATCATATCAAAGCTTCAACTCAATCCACCAATTACAACCTTCATCCACCTCCTTCACTTTCGATCTGAATTAATCTTCAATCTCCCATTAATTCTTCTTCAGTCTTCCTTTCAAACACTTCGCAAAAACCATGCCACATCAACATAAATCCGAACAACAATAATAACAGAAATCGAGAGAGGGAAGAAGAAACCTTCTTGCAATTTATACGTGAAAGTAAAGAAGTGACGACGGACACGGCGGCCATTAATTTTTGTGATTTGATTTTTGGAGAGGAGAAGGTGAGGAGATACCGTTCGTTACCCTGTGTTCACAAGAAGAAGAGGATATCGTGTCCTCTGTTTTTTTCATTTATGCTTTTATGATTTTTTTATTTTTTTTATTTTTGTTTAATAAACCTGCGGTTTGGGCTTAAGGAAAAAACCCATGGACTGTATTTCTAATCATACACCATAAGCATGCATTTCCCCCCCCCCCCCCCTTGTTACTTCTTTTTTTATTTCTTTACTATTTCTTTTTTATTTCCTTGTTTAAAAATTGAAAGCATTTTAGAAAAAAAATTTAGAAAAGCATTAATTAGTTTTTTTTATGGATTTTTAATTATATCCATATTCCTATATTTCATCCCTTATTTTTCTTTTTTTGCTCGATGAGATCTCCGATTCGCGATTATTGGTTTTCGAAGATGTTTAATCTTCATTATTCCAAATCTATGGATGAATGATCATTTGGATCATTCTCCATACTTTGGGATCGTGATAGGTTGTCTTCGGTAATGCAATGTGAAATCTCGATTAAGATTAGACCGCTACCTTTTCTTTTCGTGCGACATGTTTTCGGAGAATGATCTATAATATCATTTCTCTAACATGTATTAGCACAAATATTTTCCACCTTAATTGGTGGTGGCCGGCCTCATTTGTAGGGTAATTACTTCGTAAATTACTCGGCGATTGCTTAACATAGACCTAAACTTGTCCCAAATTCGGAATAAGATCTAATTGGATCCGGTTGCCTCTCGATTTTGGTTATCTTTTTGTGGTTGTGTTTGATTAAGTTCATCATACCATTTCTATGTAAATATTATTATATTATTAATATACTAACATTTTAATTCAATTTCTCGCACCTTATCCTCTTTATTTCAATCTCTCGCTCCTTATCTCTTTTATTATGCTTTTATTATACTATATCATTCATCATATTGTTTGTGTTTATATTGTTATGCTTGTGATTTTTCTTTTGTCCATTTGGACACAAAAACATTAATAACGGATCAAACATCTAAAAAAACTTGTGACTTTTAATTTCGGACTATGGCCATTATCCTTAGCATTGGACTTGGAGTTTGGACTTAGATTCTAGGATCATTCCCTTGCTTGAGCTATTATGGATTTAAGACCTTGGCCTCGATTAAGTTCATTTGCTGATGAAGATGGAAATCCGTTTACTTTGAAGAATGTTCACTATACGGTTTGTTTGTTCTTCCCTTAACTTTTACATTCAAGTCTTAGGATAGTCACTTCATTTCCTCCCACCTATTAAATTTTCAATTCTCCTTCCTATTTTCAAAACTTTCTTTGTTTTCAAACTTCAAACGTTTTCACAATCAAAACTTGACTTAGGTCAAGCGATTTTACCTTTTCATTTCATTTCTTAATAAATGCTAAACCACATAAGCATATCGAAACTTTCTTCTCAAAAACTTTAAAAAACATTCAAAACTCATTCAACTGTTTTTGTGCCCTCGTGCACGTTTCTTTTTAACCATTTTCATGTTTAGATATGATTCATTCTTTCTAGCGGAATTATTCGCTAAAGAATGACGACTTATCTTTACATTTTAAAATCAATTCAACTCATTGTTTCTTTTCGCATTTTGTACCACGAACTACGAGGTTTTGATCTCGCATTGTACTTTGTGGGTACGTAGGCATGAGACAATTGTCTTTTCAAACACAAAAATATTAAAAACCTTTTCTCTTCTCATCTCTTCAATCTCTTTCAAACAAACCATTTTCAAACCAAAAAAGCAATAAATATTTCAAAGGGCTCCCGTGGAGTACCACAGACATTTTGGGTGCGTAAAACCTTCCCAATTTGTAACCTATCCCCTTACCCGTTCTCTGTTTGATTCTTTTAGCTTTTTGCTTTTAGATTCATTAGGTTTTATTCGCTCTTTTTCCCTTTTCCATTTGGAATAAAATAAAAGCGCGGTGGCGACTCTGTTTACCTTGAGTTAAGTTAGCCAATAGCTTAAACTCATGATTTTACCGCTACAGAAAAGTGGCGACTCTGCTGGGGAGTCAATCTCTAAGTGGATTCGGCCTACTTTGATTTATTTACAGCTTTTGTTTGATTTGTTTGTTATTTGTTTATTCTGTTTCGGTTTTGGTGATCCTCTGTGAGTGAGATAGATTCTAACCCAGATCTGAGTTGAACTTATGATAGGACGACGATATTCGAAGCGATACGCGATGGAGTAGTCCAAAGCCATATCAATTTGATAATATCCACTCGGTTAGGCTCTCTTGGATTATCAATGTCATGATGAGTAATCATACGTGGCATTATTTTCCGACCTTGAGCTGATCATACTAAGGACCGTAGAACCCTTTGCCTGAGATGGCCTCTTTTGAAAGGGGCGCTGCTGTTGGTTGTTGTTATTATTGATGTATGTTCTTTGTTGCGGAAAATGGGATTGTTGCTGATAGTGATGTTCTTGTTGTTGTTGTTGTTGAGGAAAAAGTAGTTGTTGTGGAGCTGGAGCCGGGATAGTAACGGCTGCTATTGATCTGTGATAATACTGGGGTCTGCCCCTGCCTGTATGGATAGCACTTGTTTCACCTGCCCTTCGGGGACCTGAAAAAGGTTTTCTGGGGCTGTTGGAGGAATTTTCACCATTGTCGGAGATTTTGCCCATTTTCAAAAGACTCTCAATTCTCTCACCAGCTATAACTAGATCGGCAAAACTGGTGGAAGAGAAAGCAGCAAGTCTGTCAATATAAGTTCCCTGCAAGGTGTTCATAAACATGTCAGCCATCTCCCTTTCAGACATGGGTGGTTGGACAGCAGCAGCAAGCTGTCTCCACCTCTGAGCATAATCCCGAAAGCTTTCTCTTGAGCACTGAGACATGCCCATTAGAAGTGTTTTATTGGGGGCCATGTCTAGGTTGTACTGGTATTGCCGGATGAAGGCTTCGGCCAAGTCTTTCCAACATCTTATAGTGGCCCTCGTCAGATGAGAATACCATTCTCTTGATGCTCCAGTCATGCTGTCCTCAAAATAGAACATCCATAACTTCTCGTCCATGGTATAAGCCTTGAGTCTCCCTAAGAAGGATTGTAGATGAGTACGTGGGCAGGAGGTACCATTATATTTTTCAAAGCACGGGGGTTTGAATTTGTGGGGAATCCTCACCCCATCTACCAGCCCCATATCCATTACGTCAAAGCCTAAAGAATTCTGGGATTCCAAGGACCTCAGCTTTTTAGCAATCTCATCCAGACTTCGGTCATACACCTCATCCCCTGCCCCAATAACTGTGAACTGCTCCTCCTGAGGATCTTCTTGCAAGATCCTTCCTGCAGCAGTGTTTCCTTGAATATTCCTTGAGATATTAACATCTGGGTTCAAATGGGGCCCAAACTCTGGTGGGTCGATGCGAGGCTGCCCGCGTTCATTATTGCTGGTTCCTCCCGTTCCAGGGTGGGGCTCTTCAGGTGTCTGCCTTTCTACCAGCTCTCTCAGCCTCTCCTGGCTCTGAGCTAAGCCAGTCATCACATCCATAAACTAGGTCATTTGGTTTCTTATTTCAACCATTTTGTTTACCATTTGATTTCTTACTTCATTCAGGTCCTGCTGCACCTGATCCATTTGAATGCCTGGAAGGTTGTTTCGTGTTGGATACCGGTGTGTGCGGTTGACAAGGAACACTCTGCGACGAGCAATGTTTCCTGAAACCACAACAAAGTGAGAAACAAAATAACAAACAAAAACCTACAAAACAAAGGAAATGTTAGTATGCAATGCAATATGCTTATTTGTCTTCCAAGGTATCCGGTTTGGTTCTTGGTTTTGACCTTTCCAGACCTCGAGGAGATGCTGATGATGTTGAGAGAAAACCCATCAAGAATAAAACAAACTGGTATATTACAAATGATGAAAATACATAGTATGTTTACAACACATGCCCATGGGGGGTAAAAAATACAACAATCAAAAGCAAAAAGTACATCAAAAGGAAAGAAATACAAGCAAAAGGAATCAGACATCTAATCCAAAGTCATCCTCCCTGACTTCCTTCAGGAGGGCCTCCGTCACTGGACCAGCTGGGTGCTATGTAATGGTCCTAATGAGGAAGTTCTTGGTAGTAATGGCATTAGTCAGCTTCTTATGCCTGTCCTGATCCTTTGATCTTTTTAACCCCGCCCGGAGTTTCAATTCTGATATCTCCTTCTGAGCTGCCAACAAAGCCTCTTGCAACTTCTTCTCATTGGCCTCCAGCTGCTCAATCTTGGCCTGGGTCCTCTGGTCTTCTTGTGCACGGGCTACGGTGATCCTGATCCACCTAGCTTGGATCTCCTCTAGATAATTCTCAGCCCTAGCTTTCTGAATCTTGACCTCCTTGCAGGCATTCTTCAAAACCAACTCTCCTGCTCTTGCCTTCCTTATGTAGTCATTTGTCCTTTCAATCTTGGTCAGATGCTTAGTCTTGAGCCTTTCCAATCTTTCAATGTCCAGACGATTGTCATTTCTCTCCCAGAGAGTTTTCTTCAGGGCTTCAGATAGCTGATTATTCCTCTCTTTTAGCTTTTCAAATTCCTCCAGGCTAACAGTTGTTGCAGGCTGTACTGTAGAAGGTCCAGGTGTGTCTTCCAAGGTGAAAGGCATTATGGTGATCTGAGCTCTAGTATGGGACCAATTAGAGTACTGGGCTGAAGCAATATTATTATACCTTCCAAGGATGGCTGTCCCTTTGGTCTGAATGTTGTCCCAAGCCCAGGCAGCTTGTTTGACAACAGCTGAGTTAGGTTGAACTTCAAAGTATAGGGTCTCAGCCAAATCTTGTCCTCTGGGAGGATGAACCAAGGCATATCCCAATTGTCTCTTAAACAGTAAAGGATTGTAATTGATGCAACCTTTTACTCCTATTAGAGGCACATTAGGGTATTGCCCACAGCTGGTAATAATATCCTTGCCTTTGGTGCTCTGAGTGCACCATTTGATATCATCTGATGTTAAGGCAATGAACCTCTTGGCCCAATTCTTATGCTGATGTGGGTTCAAGAAGGCATCTGATTTAGGCAAGTGTTTGAGCAGCCAAGAGTAGAACAGAGGAGCACATCATCTGACTAGCTTCCCTCTTTGCTTTTCATTTCTCTGATGGACTGAGTAGTAAAAATCCCCTAGCAACGTAGGCACTGGGTTCCTCAGCAGGAACAAGTGGATAGCATTCTTACTCACAAACTTGGGCTCATCTGCAAACAATATAACCCCATATATGCTGAGGGCTAAAAGTGCACAGACTGCCTTCCATTCTCCCACTGCAGCCTTCAGGGTGGCCTGATAAATTAAGAAGTTCAAATGTAGACCAGAAATCCCAGCTCTTGTTGTCATGTTTTGCTCAATGAGGGCAGGCTCCAAATGCACTGCCTTAGCTATCTCCTAACTTCTGGGAGCAGTCATCTCTGGGTTGAAGGGGATCCCTCCTCTGATAGGCACTCCAATCAACAAGGAAAACTCTTCCAACAAAGGCCCTATCTGGAAATCTGGAAAGGTGAAGCATCTGAGTGGAGGGTCATAAAACTGCAAGCATGTGTGGATCATGCTCCTCTGAGAAGAATCAAGATCCATGACCATGTCTAAAATACCCCCATAGTGCTCTCTAAACAGTGGGATGTGGTCAGGTGTGATAAGTGACTGGACCTGCCTGATACCAGTCAAGGAGGGCTCAAAGAAGTGATAAGATATGTTTCTTTTCCTTGGAATATCCATGAGTGTTGATGAAGAAGCTGAAGTCAAATGCTGATGAAGATCACAGACTGAAAAGCTGGAGGTAAGTCTCTGACAGACTGATGCAGGTGCTGAAGGAAATAGCTGAAGCAAATGCTGAAGAAGATAATTGAAGCAGATGTCTAAGCAGTAGAAGGGATCAAAACCAAACCAAATAATGAGGTGGATACCCTGAAAAACAAATAAACAAATGTTAAATGATGCAATGATGATATATGCAAATGATATGCAAGGGTTTGTGATCAAGAGATGGATCTGATTATCTGTCTTGGTATAAGGTCCATGTATGTTCAAAGGTCCGGATGGAGGCTCAGAAATCCAGTAACCAGGGTGGGGGACTCAAATAAAGAGTCACATATCTAGGGTTAATCACAAGAACTGTCCAAAGTGAAGTATTCTTAAACAATACAGTAACAGGGTATGATGTGGCCAAGGGTTCCTGCAAACCTGTAAACAACCCAACCCCCTCACATGTAATGTTCTAGAACAAGAATCCTCAGACTTGGATCCATTATGAGAAGTGTAAACACTTTTAACCCGAAGGTACAGTGTTTACAATAACCATAAAAGATCCTCCTCTAATTCTTCCCAGATTCTGAAGGTCAAAATAAAGTTCATCCAGACATAACAGGCTTCCCAGATAGCCCTAGCACTACAGGAAATCTGTAGCACAGAGTTCTCAAGAAGAAACCCACATCTGAACCGTGATTCATATTCCCGCACCAGACCGAAATGGAATGGGAAAGAATATGAACCACTATAGCCTAGGTGTCACTCATGTCCCAGGTATAAGACCTTAATCACTCAGTAGAACCCCACCCACCACAATAGAAACCAGATCCAGCAATGATAATGACAGTATGATGTATAAAAAATTGTAAAGAAAGCAGTAAATAAAGTTGTACATAAAGCAATAAATAAAGCAAATAAATAAACACAATTAGCACATAACACCCCCGTAAACACAAACCAAACAAGCGCTAGGAGGAACCCACAAAAAGAACCAGAAACCCTGTTTGCAATATAAGGGTCCCCAGCAGAGTCGCCAAGTTGTCGCTCCCACCGAATGACACCGGGCCAGACAGGGTACAGACGCGAACGGTCGGTGAAAGGAGAGATGAAGATGAAGTGAATAGAGTCGCCAGCTAGGCATTTTTATCCCGAAAGAAAGGTAATGCTGCATAAACCTAGAAAGCGATGGATAAGACGGTCGCGAACCAGAGAAACTGAGAAAGGGGGTTGGTTACAACCTGGGAAGGTATTAGCACCCAGATTGTCCGTTGTACTCGATGAGATCCACGCTTGAAAGTTTGTGTTTAAAGGGGTAGTGTCAGTGCTATTATGTGTACAAAAGCTGGAAAAGAATACAAGTGTCAGTGCAAAAGAAGTGTGAAGTGAATTGCTCAGGAATGAGGCTTAAAGAATAATGCTGGAAGAATGGGAATATACAGAGACTTTTGTCCGATAACTGTTAAGTTATTCCTACGTATCCTCTCGTGCAATGAGGAAGTCAGAACACCGTAGTTCGACTCAAAGAGACTGAAAGATAAATTGACTGATGAACTGCTTACTTGTCTATGCTCAAGTGTATGACCTGTCTGGCTTAGGTGCTAAATGTCTCGCATTAGACGGAAGAAGCAAGTTTTCGCTTATGAGTGAATGAGGTGAGAAAAGAATCACGGAGGAGACGATTATTGTTTGTTTTTTGGGTTTTCAATCTTTTATTGCTTTTTGGAGTTTGTCATAAGAAAATGAGCTTAAGCCTAAACCAAGGGTTAGTAAACTCATCACATCTTCCCTCTGATTAGGGGTAATGAGAATACCTTAAGTATGAAGTAAGCACCTCACACTTAATCACCATGATGTAGAATTAAGATCATTAACTTATTTGCAATTATTTAGATGTTTTTGGAGTTTTTGTTTAGTGTTAAGTAATGAGTTTAAGCCATAATCAAAGATTTAATGGACTCATTACACCATCCTAATAGAAGGATAATAGATGAGAACATTTAAGCTGAGGAAGATACCCCAACTTAATCCATGATTAGGGATTAACTTCATGACAAAACAAAGCCTTTATTAAAGTGGATTTTAGTTAATGGTAAGGTTAAGAAATGTATTTTATGGTTGGTAAGACAACTTGAGGAGGACTTGTCCATTAACACTAGGGTTAGTCCTTCTTAACCAATTAAGGAAGAATTAGAACCCTAATGCAAGGCCCAAATTACAAGCTTATTGTCTTAGTGATTATTAGAATGGATTGATTAAGAGATTTAAACACATTAAGGATTTAACACTTAAGATTAAAGTTATACACTCCATCCTAAGAGAAGGATGCAGGCATAACCTTAATCACAAAGCCTTAAAACCTTAAAGGTTTAGTCCCTGATTAAGGGATGAGAGGAGAGACACAAAAGATGACACAAAGGTAAAACTAATGGGGGAATAATCAAACCCTAATTTTTATCATGCTTGGGGTGTTCCTAGGGTTTATGAGGCTTGCAAGAGATCTTCAAGAAAAAGCCACCAAGGAAGAAGCAGATGAAAAGGAGGAGAAGCAGAAGAAACAAGTTAACTTACTTCACTTAAGAAGAAATGTTACTTGAAGAAAGAAAGTGGACGAACATGAATGAGCAAGCTCACTCTAAAGCAAAAGTAAAATGCAGCAATGAATGCACAAGAGAGATGAGAAGATATTGTGAAAAGTGAAGGCAAATTCACTTCTCAACTTACTTACCACCTGAAAAGTTAGCAAACGAAATGAAATGAAATGAAAATGAAGTGAAATGCAAGGATGTAAACCAAAACCAGAAGCATATTTATGATGAAAATGATGCTAAGAGATGAAGCAAATGTATGCCAAGAGTTGTGAATGATCATACATGTGATGAGAATGCAAATGAAGCATGAAAGAAGCATGAAAGTTCATGAATGCTCATGGAATGTAATGAATGCATAACATGGAAAATGGATGAGGAAATGATCAATCATGAGTCTAATGTGTCCTAAGATGTCTTATATGTCATGTGAATGCATAAAATGTCATGTCAAGTTCATGAATGCAAGCATATGCAAGAGGTATGCAAAGGAAGATGAGAAATTAGGGTTTTCATGCAACATGAGATGCAAAACTCAAAAACAGAAGCAAACCATAAGATAAAAAATTGAAAATGCAATCAAAAGAATCCTAACCCCATATGATATCACATCCCAAAGGAGAAGACCTAACTCTTAACCTAATGGAAGTTATGATTTTTCTAAGTTATCTAGGGTTTTAAGGGACCTAAAGGGAAAAATGCAAATTAATTCAAAAAGGCAGAAGAAATTTGTGACAAAATTATGCTAGAAACTACATGTCAAATGAAGATCAATGCAAAAAGAACCATTGTCATACCATTCTTGGTTAGGCAGAAAATAATTCTTGAAGTTAGGGTTATAAAATGTGAATTTCATGAACCCTAAATTCAAGAAAATTATCAAAGATGGTTCAAAACCAAAAAGAAATTTGTGTGGATGGTATGACAATGTCTCTAAATGTTTAAAGATGCAACATGCATTTTTTGGGATTTTTTAGAAACCTAAATGATATTTTAATTAATTAATTTTCATTAATTAATTAAAATAAACATTTAAATGTTTTAAAAATGATTTTTTAATGCAAAAAAATAAAAATAAAAATATTTTTGGGTTAAGAAAATTATTTGAAGTAAAAATGCAGAATAAAAATATTTTTGGAATTTTCCTGCTATTTTAAATAAAATGTGCAAAACAAATAAGAAAAATTAAAATTAAAATTAAATAAAACAGAAGTATGCAAATCTAAGGGACCACATTGATTCTGGGGAATTCTTGGTTGACCACGCGCCAAATCCTATGGTCAGCATTCAAACTTCATTAATCCTAATTAATTATTTAATAAATCCATATTAAAGATTAATGACACAATCCTAGCAACACAACACGCGCGGGAAGCTCATATCTAAGGGTCCACATTTAAACCAAAACCCTAACCCTAATTATCAAACTAATCACTTTCAGGTCACCGGAGAAGAGCTCCGGTCCTCTTCTCTGGTGACACCCTCACCTGAAAATCTCCAACTTTCTCCCTAGGTTATTTCTGGAGCTCTAAAGCTCCAGATTAACTCCTTTCACCTCCCTGAATCCAAATCCACCCTCAAAACAAATTTCTTATGGCTCAATCCTAAGATTCGAAGAGAAACATAAAAATGGCAAAAATTTCAGACAATCAGTACATACTCATTTCTACACCATTTTCGAAAATTCAAAGCTCAGTGTGATCAGTGAAGCATGCTTATTCATTTTGTAACATAAAAAAGAGGTTCTGGAAAAATGAATTCAAATGACTACCTAAGATGAAGCTTTTCAAACTTGAGCTTTCTGGCCACTTCTTTGGTGAAAAATGACTTTAATGGCCTCCCTGAAGAAGTGGCAATGCTTGGAAAGCTTTGAGGATGGCTGGTTTGAGTGGTAGCAATCCAACTGGTCAGAAATCGTGTTTGGTGTATGGGGTGTTTTTGGCTGTTTTAATGGGTGGTTTGTGATCAGTGGATGATTTTGAGATGAATGGTGGAATTAGTTTTAATTTTGAGTGAGTGAGCTGGGAGTTTCGAAGGAAAATGCAAGAGGGAGTGTTTTTGGCAATGCTGAATTCTTGGAGGTTTCAGCTTGTGTGTGTTATGAAAAATGATCTTTGAGGCATGCTTGTAGTGTCTGGATTGGGCAGAGAGTGGGTGGTGGACTGTTGTGATTGGTATGGGTGAATTTGCACAAAGTCAACATTTCTTGTACTTGAGGTATGGGCAAGGATGCAGCTGGTTTTTGGCATGTCCATGTGCAGCTGAGATTAAGGATGTCCATAGAATCCATTTGGAGGCAATTCAACAAGTTGAAGCAAAGTTATGGGACATTTTGCAAATATGTGAAGTTTTGGCCCTTTTGAGAAATCTTGATGTTCAAGGCATGTAATCTTGCAATTCTTTGGGAAATTTTGATCTAGAGGCAATGCACTATGATGTTATGATACATTGAAGTGTGTTTGAAGTCACAAAAAGCCTTGGCAAGTGGTTTTACAAAGAATCCCTTTTGGTGCATTCTTGAAATTTATGGGATTTTTGCCAACTTTGACAAGCCATATCTTGAGTTCCAAAATGAATTAGATCTTGTTCTTGTACTTTTTGGAAAGAGAATGATCCAATCTACAACTTTCATGACCAACAATATTTCATTTGAAGCATTTTTGGTTGAGAAAGAGGAAGTTGAAAAACTTTCCCAAAATGGAAAGTTTACATTACAAGTCATTTCCATTTTTGGCAAATTTTGATTTAGCTCACTTTTCTTCAATTTTGTGAACTTCCAAGCACTTCAATGATCAAATAAAGACCATATAACCTCAATTTGATAAAAAAAAATACATTTTGGTTCCATGTTGTGGGGCCTTAGATGCCCTAATTTTGCTCTAACTTGCTCAAGAAGTTACCCAGTGAACAAATGACTTCCACAATGAATTTCTTCATAAAACTTGGTACACATGGTCCTTATAACATATTGAGACCAATAGAAACAAGAATGACCAAAAAATTTGGAGTTATGGCCTCTGAAACCAAAACCCTAATTTTAGGTTATCTGTGCAGTTAAACCCTAGCTCTACTTCCATGCTTTGCCAATTCTTATGATTCTTTAACTTCCTTGATCTTTGGTGGATATAATATGATGATTGAATATACATGGACCCTCTTGAGATGACTGAAGACCTTTGGAGTGGCTCAGATGAATCTTGGATTGCTCAGATCACAAACCCTAGATGCAGATGAACTTGAACTAATGCAGTGAAACAATCATGCAATATGATATGGTATGCTTGAACTAATTCAAGTATGAAAGATCACAATCCATGGTATGAATTTAGTGAGGGAAAATTTAGGGTGTTTACAGTGGGGATCATTGAGTGATTAAGGTCCTATACCGGGGACCTGAGTGACACATAGGCTAGAGTGGCTTCGTATTCTTTCCCATTCCATTTCGGTATGGTGCGGGAATATGAAACACGGTTCAGACATGGGTTTCTTCTTGAGAACTCTGTGCTACAGATTTCCTGTAGTACTAGGGCTATCTGGGAAGCCTGCTAAGTCTGATGACCTTTTATGACCTTCAACATCTGAGGAAAATTAGAGGAGGATCTTTTATGGTTATTGTAAACATTGTACCTCCGGGTTAGAAGTGTTTACACTTCTCATAACGGATCCAAGTATGAGGATCCTTGTTCTAGAACATTACATGTGAGGGGGTTGGGATGTTTACAGGTTTGCAGGAACCCTTGGCCTCATCATACCCTGTTACCAGTTTTGTTTTAAGAATGCATCACTTTGGACAGTTCTTGTGAAACCCTCGATTTGTGACTCTTTATTTGAGTCCCCCACCTGGTTATTAGTTTTCTATGCTTCCATCTGGACTTATGAACACACATGGACCATATCAAGGAAGATAACAGATCCAGCACCTGGTCACAAACCATTTGCATATCATTCTCCATACATCATTTTTGCATCATTTAACATTTTCCAATTGTTTTACAGACCTTATTATATTTTATTTGGTTTTGACCTATTCTGCTGCTCAGACTTCTTCAGCTATCTACACCAGCATCTTCATCAGTGTTCCTTCTCTAGCACCTTCATCAGTTTGTCAGAGACTCTTCTCCAGTTATCTTCATCAGTCTTCAGAAGTTACCTTCATCAGGATTTCTCATCAATTTCTTCACCAGCATCCATTATTACCATGGACACTTCCAAGAAGAGCAACATCACATACCACTTCTTTGAGCCTACCCTGACAGGCATCAGGCAGATCCAGTCTCTCATTACTCTTGATCATGTCCCATTGTTTAGAGAACATTATGGAGGCATATTGGACATGATCATGGACCTGGATGCATCCCAGAGGAGCATGATCCATACTTGCTTGCAGTTTTATGATCCTCCTCTCAGATGCTTCACATTCCCTGATTTTTAGTTGGGACTTCTGCTAGAAGAATTTTCCATGTTTCTAGGTGTCCCTATCAGGAGAGGGATTCCTTTCAACCCTGAGATGGTTGCTCCCAAGAATGAAGACATAGCCAAGGCATTGCATTTGGAGCCTGCCCTCATTGATCATAGCATGACCACCAAAGCTAGAATCCCAGGCCTTCACTTAGACTTCTTGATCTCACAGGCCACCATGCATGCTGCAGCAGGGAAGTGGGATGTTGTTTGTGCACTCTTAGCCCTCAGCATATATGGAGTTATCTTGTTTGCGGACGAGCCAAAGTTTGTAAGCAAGAATGCTATTCACCTGTTCTTACTAAGGAACCTAGTGCCTACCTTGCTTGGAGACTTCTATTATTCAGTGCACCAAAGGAATGAGAAGCAAAGAGGAAAACTGGTCAGATGTTGTGCTCCCCTTTATTACTCTTGGTTGTTAAGACATTTGCCAAAGACAGACACTTTCCTGAACCCCCATCAGCCAAAGAACTGGGTTAAGAGATTGATTGCCTTGACATCAGAAGACATCAGATGGTGCACTCAGAGCACCAAGGGCAAAGACATCATTACTAGCTGTGGGCAATATCCTAATGTGCCTTTGATTGGAGTAAAAGGCTGCATCAACTACAACCCTTTGCTTTTTAAGAGACAATTAGGGTATGCTTTGGTTTAACCTCCAAGAGGGCAAGACTTGACTGAGAACCTTTATTGTGAAATCCAGCACAATTCTGTTGTTGTCAGACAGGCAGCCTGGGCCTGGGACAACATTCAGACTAAGGGGACAGCCATCCTTGGCAAATGCAACAATATTGCTTCAGCACAGTATCTTGATTGGTCTCATACCAGGGCACAGATCACCCGGATGCCATTCACATTATAAGATGTACCTGGACCTTCAACAGTGCAACCTGCAGCTACTGTCAGTTTGGAAGAGTTTGAGAAACTGAAAGAGAGGAATACTCAGCTCTCTGAAGCCTTGAAGAAGACTCTCTGGGAGAGAAATGATAGCCGTCTAGATAATGAGAGGTTGGAAAGGCTCAGGATTGAGCACTTAACCAAGATTGAGAAGACGGACGACTACATCAGAAATGCTAGAGCAGGGGAGTTAGTACTGAAGAATGCTTGCAAGGAAGCAAAGACTCAGAAGGCTAGGGCAGAGCATTATCTAGAGGAGAGCCAGGCTAGGTGGATCAGGATCACTGAAACCCGTGCACAGGAAGATCAAAGGACCCAAGCTAAGATAGAGCAATTGGAGGCTAGTGAAAGAGGAATCAGGAGGCATTATTAGCAGCATAGAGGGAGATCTCAGAGTTGAAACTTCGGGCAGGGTTGAAGCGGTCAAAGGATCAGGATAAGCATAAGAAGTTGACCAGTGCCATTGCTACCAGGAACCTCCTCATCAGGACTATCACAGAGCACCCAGTAGGTCCAGTGACTGAGGCCCTCCTGAAGGAAGTCAGAGAAGATGACTTTGGATTGGATGTTTGACTCTTTTTGTTTGTACTTCATTTTGATTGTATTTTCCTTTTGTTGATGTATTTTGACCCGCCAGGGGAATGTTATTGTAATCAAACTATGTATCTTCACTCTTTGTAATATATGTGGTTTGTATTATTATTGGTGGGCTTTATCTCTCTTTGCAGCATCATCAGCATTTCCTCGAGGTCTGGAAAGGTCAAAACCAAAGAACCAAACCGGATACCCTTTGAAGACAAATAGGCATCCTGCATTGCATACTAACATTTTCCTTGTTTTGTAGGTTTTTGTTTTTGTTTCTCACTTTGTTGTGGTTTCAAGAAACATTGCTCGCAGAAGAGTGTTCCCTGTCAACAGAATACACTGATACCCGACAAGAAACAACCTTCCGGGACTACAGATGGATCAAGTCCAAAAAGACCTGAATGAAGTGAGGGCCTAGATGGCCAATGAAAGGGTTGAAATGAGAAATCAAATGACTCAATTCATGACAGTAATGACTGGTCTAGCTTAGAGCCAGGAAAGACTGAGGGAGTTAGTTGAGTGACAAACTCCTGAGGAACACCATCCAAGTATAGGAGGTACCAGTAACAATGATCACGTGCAACCTCGCACTGATCCACCAGAGTTTGGACCTCATTTGAACCCATATATCAATGACATAAGGAATACTCAGGGTAACACTACTGGAGGAAGGGTCTTGAAGGAAGATCCTCAAGAAGAGCAGTTTACAGTGGTTGGGACTGGAGACGAAGTTTACGACCGTCGGTTGGATGAAATTACGGAGAAACTGAGGTCTCTTGAATCCCAAAACTCTTTAGGTTTTGATGTCATGGATATGGGATTGATGGAAGGGGTGAGAATTCCTCACAAGTTCAAACCCCCTTGTTTTGAAAGATATAATGGCACATCCTGCCCACGCACCCACCTTCAGTCTTTCTTGGGAAGGTTAAAAGCATACACCATGGACGAGAAGCTGTGAATGTTTTACTTCGAGGATAGCTTGACAGGGGCATCCCGAGAATGCTACTCTCACTTGACCAGAGCCATAGTAAGAAACTGGAAAGATTTGGCTAAACCTTTCATCCGTCAGTATCAATATAATCTGGACATGGCCCCAAACAGGACCCTCCTAATGGGAATGTCTCAGTCTTCCCATGAAAGCTTTAGAGAGTATGCCCAAAGGTGGAGGCAACTAGCTGCTGCTGTTCAACCCCCGATGTCAGAGAGGGAGATGGCAGACATGTTCATGAATACTCTCCAGGGTACCTATATTGACAGACTGGCTGCATTTTCTTCCACCAACTTTGCAGATGTGGTGATAGCTGGGGAAAGAATAGAGAGCCTACTGAAGATAGGAAAGATCTCCGACAACGGTGCCAGTTCAAGCAGTGCAAGGAAGCCATTTGCTGGGCCCCGTAGATCTGGTGAAACAAACTCTGTACACACGGGAAGAGGGAGACCCCAATACCTGCCCAGAATAGTTGCTACTGTTACTATCCCTGCTCCACCTCCTCAATAAACTCAACAACCACAAAACTTTCCCCAAAAACCACAGTTTCCGCAAAAGAGATCATACAACAATAATAACAACAATTAACAACAACGCCCTTTTCAATAACGACCATCTCATATCAACAGGGTGATTGACCCTATTCCAATGCCATATGCTACACTGCTGCCACAACTCCTAAAGCTCAATCTTGTTGAGTTGAGGACATTGGCTCCACCTGATCCTCAGAACCTTCCGAGAAACTATGATGTCAATGCTAGGTGTGCTTTTCATTCCAACGCACCTGGTCACTCTACGGAAAAATGCAGGGCTCTGCATATGAAGGTCCATGATCTGGTAGATTCAAAGGCCCTAAACTTTGCTCCTCCTCCCAATGTCATGAAAAATCCTATGCCAAGCCACAGTGGGCCAAGAATTAATGCTATAGAGGAAGGCTCACCCATGAATTTAATAGAAGACCTTGCATGTATTCAGACACCTCTGGCAGAGGTTAAAGCCCAACTTTTGAAATGTCAGGTGTTTCCAGGTTGTGAGGCCTGTTGTGAATCATGCAAACTTTCTGAGAATGGGTGTGCAAGCTTGAGGAGTGGAATTAATGGCTTGATCAGAGAAGGCATTCTGCAAATTACCACAACAGCTTCTACAACACCAGCAACCCTTTTGTCAACAACAAGTTATTCTTCTACAACTGCAACAACCATTGTTCCTACTGATTCATCTACAACTTCAGCAACCATTTCTTCCATCACTTTATCAAACAACAGTTCCATTTCATCTCCTTCTATAACTCCAGCAACCACCAACAATGATGTCTCCACAGTTACTATCTATTATGACCCGACAACGGTCCCAGATTCCAGCAACTTTCAACAATCTCAACAACAGTTTCAACCAAGCTTCAATTCACCACTACCAACATCCACAAGAAGTCCTGTCACTATCTTTTATGATCCCGAGATAATTACGGTTCCAACTTCTGCTGCAGTAAGCCCAGTCACCGTCACGGTGCCCGGGCCAATTCCATATGATAAAAACAGTGTTGTACCATGGCATTATGGTGATGACATTTACTGCAACGGAGAAAAAGTCCTTCTTGATTCTTCTGTTCACACTCCACAAGTGGATAATGTCGGGGGAGGTGGAGGCTTCTCCCGAAGCGGACGTCTCTTTGCGTCACAAGCTCCCAGAACCAATACTGAGGCAGAGGCTGCTGCCAAATCCAAAGGAAAAAGTGTGATACCTGAAGAACCTGCACCGAAAGAGACTCATAAATAGTCCTTTGATCAGGATGTGTATGAGTTTATGAGGATAATTAAAAGAAGTGACTATAAAGTTGTGGATCAGCTCCACCAAACTCCTTCTAAGATCTCTATACTATCCTTGTTGTTATGTTTTGAAGCCCATCGGGATGCATTACTCAAAGTTCTGCATGCTGCCTACGTGCCATAAGAGATCACAGTGAATCAGCTCGAAACAGTTGTGTCAAATGTCAACAATAGCCATGGGCTAGGTTTCACTGATGCTGATTTGATAATAGAAGGACGTCACCACAACAAAGCCTTGCACATAACCCTGGAGTGCAAAGGAGTTGTATTATCTCATGTTCTTGTAGACACTAGGTCCTCACTCAATGTCTTACCCAAGAAAGCTCTTGTCAAGCTCGAATATGATGGAATAGCTCTCCGACCAAGCAACCTTGTGGTCAGGACTTTTGATGGCTCCAAGAGGTCTGTTCTTGGAGAGGTGGAGCTGCCAGTGATAATCGGTCCACGGGTCTTTAAGACTACTTTCTATGTGATGGACATTCAGCCAGCCTACAGCTGTTTGTTGGGTCGACCATGGATTCACGCCGCAGGCGCAGTAACGTCGAACCTTCACCAGAAATAGAAATATGAGTGGGAAGGACAGATTATCACCATCTGTGGAGAAGAGGACATCTTTGTTAGCCATCTGACTACATACAAGTATATCGAGATGGATGGTGAAATCCATGAAACTATGAGCCAAGGGTTTGAGGCCCTAAATGTCAATGAGGCGACGACTGAAGTATTTGTTGCATCCCAGGAAGATAGGATGGGTACTTCAATTGTCTCCTATCAGCAAGCCCGGAAGGTTGTTGAAGATGGCAATGCCCAAGGCTGGGGCAAGCTGCTACCGATGGAAAAGAAAGAGGACAGATTCGGTTTGGGTTACAAACCGTTCCGACAAGATCAATCGGAGGCTGCCGAAGAGCCCAAGTTCATTAGTGGGGGATGCTCACCCCAGATGCTGTTAACAACCTGGAAGATGAGGCGGAAAGCGACCACAACCTGGAGAGTTGGATACGTCCAAGGATCCCGAGGAACCAAGTCCTTAACTGTCTTCCCAAGAAATTATAAGGGTTACTCCTGCAGAGTAATTATTATTTCCTGTCATTTTAGCATGCATCAAGTCCTGCATCTTGCCCAAGGTGTCAGGACTCATTTTGTAATAGGGTCATATTGTAATTTTGTGCAAATGAAATATCAATGAATATCGGAGATCTTTTGCAAACAAGTCTCTTTTTCGCTGTCTTTTCATTTTTCACTTTTGTACAAAAGAATAAAATTGCAATGTTTTGAAAATAAATAACTTCATTTTCACTTTTTCTAAGAAAGATTAAAACTGGTCTCTAAAACGAACCAATCTCAACCCTTGCAGAGATTATCCTCCAGATTGCACCGACAACAGCACTGCTATGACCTTGTATGACTTCGACAATCCAATTAATCAAGCTGATGAAGGGGTTGAAGAAGACTATGAGTTACCTGAAGAGTTAGCCAGGTTGTTGAGGCAGGAAGAGAAAGTGATTACTCCTCATCAGGAGGAGGTTGAAATAGTTAATCTTGGTACCGAAGAGAATTTGAAAGAAGTGAAGATTGGGGCCAGTCTGCAGGCTTCAGTAAAAGAATAGCTTATTGACATGCTTCGATAATACGTCGACGTCTTTGCTTGGTCCTATCGAGAAATGCCAGGTCTTGATACGGATATTGTGATGCACAAGCTGCCATTAAAAGAAGATTGCCCTCCAGTGAAGCAAAAGCTATGCCGTACTCGTCTGGATATGGCCATGAAGATTAAAGAAAAAGTACAAAAACAGTGGGACGTCGGTTTCCTTGCTGTAACTAGTTACCCGCCGTGGGTTGCTAATATTGTACTAGTGCCTAAGAAGGATGGCAAAGTACGGATGTGTGTGGATTACCGGGATCTGAACAGAGCTAGCCCAAAGGATGACTTCCCATTACCTCACATTAATGTATTGGTCGACAACATAGCTCAGTTCTCGGTGTTTTCCTTCATGGATGGTTTTTCCGGGTATAATCAGATCAGGATGTCACCCGAAGACATGGAGAAGACAACCTTCATCACACCTTGGGGCACATTTTGTTACAAAGTAATGCCTTTTGGGTTGAAGAACGCCGGTGAAACTTATCAACGGGCTATGGTGACATTATTCCACGACATGATCCATAAAGAAATTGAATGCTACGTGGATGACATGATTTCCAAGTCCCTCACTGAAGAAGACCATCTGGTAAATCTGCTGAAGTTGTTCAAGCGTCTGAGAAAGTATCAGCTGAAGCTAAACCCCAACAAATGCACATTTGGGGTACGTTCTGGTAAACTGCTGGGATTCATTGTAAGTGAGCAAGGAATTCAGGTTGATCCCGACAAGGTCAAATCCATTCAGGAGATGCCTGCACCTAGGACTGAAAAAGAAGTTCGGGGATTCTTAGGTAGATTGAACTATATATCAAGATTCATATCTCACCTCACTGCAACTTGTAAACCCTTGTTCAAGTTGTTAAGGAAGGAATAAACGGTCACGTGGAACGAAGATTATCAGAAGGCTTTTGACAAAATCAAGGAGTACTTACGAGAACCTTCAATTCTTATGCCTCCAGTTGAAGGAAGACCTCTAATAATGTATCTGACAGTATTAGAAGGATCAATGGGGTGTGTGGCTGGCCAGCATGACGAGTCTGGTCGAAAAGAGTATGCAATATACTACCTAAGCAAAAAGTTTACCGACTGTGAACAACGTTATTCACTGCTCGAGAAAACTTGATGTGCTTTAGCGTGGGCTGCTCGCCGACTAAGATAGTATATGCTGGCTCACACTACCTTGTTGATCTCAAAGATGGACCCCGTCAAGTACATATTTGAGAAGCCAACACTTACTGGAAGGGTTGCAAGATGGAAAATGATTCTGACAGAGTATGACATTCAGTACACATCTCAAAAGGCCATCAAAGGCATTGTACTATCTGACTATCTGGCTGAGCAACCCATTGATGATTACCAGCCAATGAGATTTTACTTCCCTGATGAAGACATCATGTTACTGAAAGCAAAAGATCACGAAGAGCCTGTTCACACTGAAGGGCCTGACCCAGAAGAAGAGTGGACAATGATGTTTGATGGGGCTGTCAATATGAATGGTCGTGGAGTTAGTGCAGTGCTCATTACACCTAAAGGAGTTCATATGCCTTTCTCGGCAAAACTCACCTTTGCGTGCAGTAACAACGAAGCTGAATATGAAGCCTATATCATGGGACTTGAGGAAGCCATTGACCTCAGGATCAAGACTTTAACTGTATATAAAGATTCAGCTTTGGTAATCAATCAGACCAACGGCAAATGGTACACTCACCAAGAGCATCTGATCCCATACCGTGACTACACAAGGATATTATTGACTTTCTTCACAACAGTCAAACTTGAGTATATCCCTCGAGACGAAAATCAGTTCGCAGATGCTTTAGCTACCATTTCCTCCATGATCAAAGTTCAAACTGCAAATTATGTGCCTCGGATTTCAGTATCTAGACTAGACCGACCAGCATACGTTTTCTCTGTGGACATTCATAAAGATGACAAGCTGTGGTTCCATGACATCAAAAGCTTCTTAGAGGATCAGACATACCCACCTGGGGCATCATCCAATGATAAGAAGACATTAAGAAGGTTGGCCGATAGTTTCTTTCTTAATGCTGATGGTTCATTATACAAGCGAAACTTTGAAATGGTTCTGCTCAGATGTGTTGATAAGAAAGAAGTAGACTTGCTGATGCACGTGGTGCACGAAGGATCTTTCGGTATCCATGAAGGGGGACATGCAATGGCTAAGAAATTGTTAAGATCAGGTTACTACTGGATCACAATGGATGCAGACTGTTGGGCCTATGCCAGAAAGTGCCATAAATGCCAGATCTATGCAGACAAGGTGCATGTGCCTCCGAATCCATTGAGCGTAATGTCTTCACCTTGGCCCTTTGCAATGTGGGGCATTGACATGATTGGAAAGATTGAACCGACTGCTTCAAATGGCCACAGATTCATCCTGGTAGCCATTGATTACTTCACCAAATGGGTTGAAGCAGCTTCGTATGCAAACGTCACTAGACAAGTGGTGGCCAGATTTTTGAAAAGAGACATCATATGTCGATATGGAGTTCCCGAGCGAATCATTACTGATAATGGTTCCAATTTGAACAACAAAATGATGGCAGAACTATGCCAGGACTTCAAAATCCAACATCACAACTCTTCTCCTTACAGGTCAAAGATGAATGGCGCTGTTGAGGCAGCTAAAAAAAACATCAAGAAGATTGTGCAGAAGATGGTGGTTACTTGCAAAGACTGGCATGAAATGCTACCATTTTCCTTGCATGGGTATCGTACCTCAATCAGAACATCTACTAGAGCAACACCTTATCAACTTGTGTATGGTATGGAAGCTGCCCTACCTGTTGAAGTTGAATTACCCTCCTTACGGGTACTGATGGATGTAAAGCTGAATGAAGCAGAATGGGTCTGATCTCGGTAAATCATTTGAATCTGATCGAAGAAAAGAGATTAGCTGAAATCTGTCACTGGCAGCTATATCAGAAAAGGATGAAGAAAGCCTTCGATCAGAAAGTCAGGCTTCGGGAATACCAAGTAGGAGATCTCGTGCTGAAAAGACTTCTCCCTCCTCATACAGACCATATGAGCAAGTGGACTCCAAACTACGATGGTCCATTCATAGTAAAGAAGGTCTTCTCTGGTGGAGCATTGATGCTCACTACTATGGATGGTGAAAATTTCATGTCCCTTGTGAATTCAGATGAAAGACTCAGGAAAAAATAAGGGAAAAATAAAAAATGTGTGTACACCCGCTGAGTTGAAAAGCTGCATTGGACAGCTCAGGCAAAAATGGGTATCCCGGTGGATTGAAAACCCGAAAGGGCGATCCACGCAAAATCAGGGAATAAGCGAACAACTGCATTCTGAATTCGTCTGTATCACTCACAACACAGCAAGCTTCGAAAGGATAAAGCATCGGTCAGAATCAACCTTCTTCAGAAAGCAAGATGAGAAGAACGTCAAGGTCATACAGGTCATAGCAAAGGAAGCTCACCGGAGCGTCGTCAACATTGCCAACACTTTTACTTTTCTCAATTTATAACAATCTCCTCATTTCAGGGGATTTATTTCTTTAACTGTATTCGCCAATTCAGGGCACCCAGATTAATAAAATTAGATTTTCAGTCACACCTCTTCTTGTACATTTTTGTTTCATTTGCAAAATGTCCAATATCCATGATATAATATTTGCATAAAACAAATGAGCCATTTTTTATAAATGCCTGCAGGAAATATAGTCACTTTCAGGAAATCTAACTCCTATGAAGGAATCCGGTAAGGGATACCTCGGGATGCTTGTGCTTTTCTCTTGTTTTAACAGATTGCGGGTATTCGATACGTAGCATGGGGCATGCCAAGCATACTTCCCCAACATACCTCCTCCCCAAGTAGAATCTGAAATTCTTTTCCCCAGCAAAGTTTTCCAAGCCTCCTCATCCATGGTAAAGGTCTACTCAACAGGGGCATCCCTAGCATATCTCCCCATAGAGTTTCCATCCTCTCCCTAGAAGAGCAATGCTTAAAACTCCTACACAACAAAGTGACGAAAGCTTCCTTCCCCCCAGCTGGTTTTTTTTCCTTACAGGATAGATCTATCATTGATCTATTTCCTCAAGCAGAGCTATATATCCTAACAGATCGACCAATGATTTCCCCCAACTGGGATCTCCCCAAGCAGATCAGCCAGAGATCCAATCTTCAGTGGGATCCAAATCCCGGATCAGTTTCCCTTTGCATAATCATAGCATTCGCATCATTTTTCCCCATAAAGCGTAACATTCCGTCTAATACGGAGCATTACGGAAAAAATCAAACATTTGCATGATAACAAGCTAGGTTCGAGCCAGTCACCTGCAAATACCATCAGTTTTTCATCATTAGTATATAAAGCTCACATCCCCTGCAAATAAAAACCAAAGCATTCCCTTTGCACTCTCCAACACGAATGTCTGTTCATATATGCCATTTTCTGACACTCGTCCGTGTCATGTTATTCCCCTGCAGATATAAGCCAAACACCCTCCTTGAATTCTCAAACACAGATACCTATATACTCTTTTGACACTCGTCCGTGTCACCCTTCCCCAGCATGGTTGCCAAAACACATGTTGCAAACCTAACACTCCTTTATTATATACTTTGTCGACACTCGTCCGTGTCATTCTATCCCCACAAGTTGCCGGAACACCTTTTACACTCTCACTTACAAATATTTATACATGTTTGACACTCGTCTGTGTCATACATTCCCCAGCAAGTTGAGCACTCGTTCGTGTCTTGTTCACACTTCACCAACAAATCAATATTCACTCACACTTATACAGAAGATACTCGTCTGAATCTTGTATATATTATCATTTCCCCATAGATTCGACACTCGTCCGTGTTCTTTGTTAACCAGTTGGTACTCGTCCGTATCAACATCTCTGAACACGCGTCAGCGTTTGTTTCTACCGATACTCGTCCGTATCATGGTCCTAAGGATGCTCGTCCGCATCTTTAATCTATACACAGCGTCAAACACTTATACCTTTTTGAGCTTAAACGCTCGTTCGTGTTTACCATTCTCCAGCAGAACAAATTTTCTTCTATCCGACATTCGTCCTATGTCGTGATACTTTCGGCAGTCGACCCCTTCCAGGTGATCGTCTTTCACCTTTGGATGACCGTCCCTCATCCTTTCCCTAGTGGAGTCTCCATTATTGGAACCCTTTTCTATCCGGCATTCGTCCTATGTCGTGATATTTATTTAGCAGCCGTCCCCTGCTAGGTGATCGTCCTTCACACTTTGATGACCGTCCCTCATCATTTTATCCGATGGTCGTCCCCCATCGTTGATCTTGTTATCTGACATTCGTCCTATGTCGTGATAAACCCCGAGAGCAGCCGGACCCTTCCAGGTGATCGTACTTCACCTCTTGATGATCGTCCTTCATCATGCTTATCCGATGGCCGTCCCCATCGTCGATCTTTTCTATCCGACATTCGTCCTATGTCATGATAAAAAGCAGACGTTCCCTGTTAGGTGATCGTCCTTCACCTCTGATGACCGTCCCTCATCATTATTTCATTTATTCTTTGAACCGATGGCCGTCCCCATCATTGTTTACTTTACTTTACAACCCTGATGGTCGTCCCCATCATTGCCTTTACTTTAATTCCCAGAGAACCTTGTTACTTTGCTTGATGGCCGTCTCCGTCATTGCTTTACTTACCGCTTTACCCCCAGCAGTCGTCCTCTGCTTGATGGTCGTCCTCCATCGCCTTCATTTGATAATCATATTATACTATCTTTTAAAATTTATATCCCTTTTCTTCTTATCCCTAGTGAGTGCAAATTTTGGACTGTCTTTGGTATTCAACCACAAGTTATATTGTTTGTCTGTTAAGCCAAGCGCTTACACCCTGCACAGCTAACTCATGTTTGAATAGGGGCAGCTGTAAACACCCCAAATTTTCCCTCACTAAATTCACACCATGGCTTGTGATCTTTCATTTTTGCATAAACATAAGCATACCACATCACATTGCATATTTGTTTCATCTGCATAGTTCAAGTTCATCTGCATCTAGGGTTTGTGATCTGAGCAATCCAAGATTCCATCTGAGCCACTCCAAAGGCTTCAAAGCATTCCAAGAGGGTCCATGTGTATTCTATCATCATGTTGTGCCTCTCAAAGCTCAAGGAAGTCAAGAAATCACAAGAACTTGGAAAGCATGGAAGCAGAGCTAGGGTTTTCACTACACATATGACCAAAATTAGGGTTTTGGTTTCAGAGGCCTTAACTCCAAATTTTTGGGTCATTCTTGTTTCTAATGTTCTTAAGATGTTATAAGGATCATATGTACCAAGTTTGATGAAGAAATTCATTGTGGAAGTCATATGTTCATTAGGTAACTTCGTGAACAAGTTAGAACAAAATCAGGGCATCTGAGGCCCCCAACAAGGGAACCAAAGTGGTATTTTCATCAAATTGAAGTTATATGGCCTTTCTTTGATAATTGAAGTGCTTGTAAGTTCACAAAATTGAAGAAATTTGAGCTAAACCAAAAGTTGCCAAAAATGGAAATGACTTGTAATGAAAACTTTCCATTTTGGGAAAGTTCTTCAACCTCCTCTTTCTCAACCAAAAATGATTCAAATGAAAAATTGTTGGTCATGAAAGTTGTAGATTAGGTCTTTCCCTTTTCAAATAGTACAAGAACATGTTCTAATTCATCATGGAACTCAAGTTATGATCCTTCAAAGTTGGCAAAAATCACATAATTTTCACATTCATGCCAAAGAGGGATTTTTGCAAATTCACTTGCCAAGCTTCTAAGTGACCTCTAATTGACTTTTAAACATCATAACAACATCACATGACTCATTTTGCTCAGAATTGCCCAAGGAATCACAACATTTCATGCCTTGCATCACAAGATACACCAAAGAGGGAAAATGTGCAAAACTCATAGAAACCATAGCATCAAGTGATCCAACTGCATTGTTTCAATCCTATGGGCCTCCTTGAACTCAGCTGAGGCCAGACACCCCTTGCAACCAAACCTGACATGACCCATACCTCAAGTACAACCAAACTTGACTTTTTTCAAAATCACCCATACCAATCAGCATAGCCCACACCAACTTTTCTGACCTATCAAGACATGATATGTGGACCTTATGCAAGCCATAACACACAACACATTGCCCTGAATCATCCCACACATTCAGATTGCAAAAATCATCAAGAAACTTCCTCTCTTCGAAACATTCAAACCAACCATCAAAACTTCAAACAAACTTCACCATTCAACTCAGCATCACTCATAGATCATTTCCCACCCCTCACATTGGCATGAAACCACCTCAAACAAAAACACGATTTCACTCACCTCTGAACTGAAACCTTCAAAACACTCCATATAAACTCCTTTCAAGCATTTCAGAAGCATAAGGGGATCAAGGGGAGTGGAAAAGCACCAAAGAAGAGCCCAGAAAGTCCCAGTTTCGAAAGCTTCAACTCAGGTAACCTCAAGAACTTTTTTTCCAGAAATGTGTTTTTAGGTTCTTATATTGTTCTATATGTTGCACTGATCATGCTGATATGTTTAGAATTGAAAATGGTTAAGTATTGAGTATTTCATAGCTGTCTGAAATTTTGCGCGTGAAAATGTTTTAATTCGATTCTCTTGATTCATGAAAAATAAATGTGTTTTGAGGGTAGATTCTTGCTTAGGGATGTTAGGGGAGTGATTCTGGAGCTTTAGAGCTCTTGATTTAACCTAGGGAAGAAGTTGGGTTGAAGGTCTCGCCGGAGAAGATGACCGGAGCTTGCTCCGGTCACCTGAAAGTCATTAGGGTTCTTAATTAGGGTTTAAGGCTCAGTTTGAATGTAGGTCGTAGGATCAGGTTTAGCGCGTGAATGGAGGGTCAGGATTAGTTCATTAAAACCCTAATCAGATTAATTAATTTAATTAATTAGGTTTAAATTAAAAAATGCCAGATTCAATCCCAGCCACTCATTAGCGCGCGCAGTCAATGGTCCCTTTCCCAGTTTGAATCTTACCATCAGATTGTCATACTTTCATTTAATTTGATTTTTATTTCATTTTAATTGCTTTTTCTTGCATAATTATTTTAAAATAGTTAGAAAAATCCCAAAAATATTTCCTTTTGCATTTTTATTCCAAATATTTTTCTTAATCAGAAAATGATTTTTATTTTATTTTTTGCATAAAAATTGTATTTTTTAAAATATTTAAATGTTTATTTTAATTAATTAATTGAATTTAATTAATTAAAATACCATTTAAGTTTCTAAAAATCACCAAAAAAATCATGAATCATCCCTTTGCATTTAGAAACATTTTCAAACTCTTCACACAAATTTCTTTTTAGGTTTGATGATCATTTGAGAATTTTATTTGAATTAAGGGTCATTTTGAATCCTATTTTTGAACCATAACTTGGAAAAATCTTTTCTACCTAACCAAGAAAAGTTTGAAGATGATTATTTTTGCATTGTTTTGTGCATATTATTTAGTTTCTAGGATATTTTTGGCATTGAAGATCACCCAAAAAACCCTAGAAAATTAGGAAATTCATAACTCCTTCTAGGTTTAGCTTCTGACCTCCCCCTTTGGATGGTAACCTAGTATAGGTTTAGGGTTCCTTTTAGTGCATTTTCAATTTTTTATCAGGTCATTTGCTTTTGTATTTGCCATTTGCATCTCATCCTTTCATGGAACCCTAATTTTGCATCTTCACTTGCATTCATCTTGCATATGCATCCATACATGAACTTGCCATGACATTTCATGCATTCATATGTCATCTTAGACATCTTAGGATATGTTAGAATCATGCTTGATCATTTCTTCATTCATTTTCCATAATTTTCATTCATTTCCTTTCATTAATTTTCATGAACTTTCAAACTTCAAAGCATGCTTCATTTGCATTCATTCTTTGTATGACCATTCATATATACTTTGTATGTCTTTGCATCATATCATAGCATCATTTTCATCATGTGTATTCTTCTGGTTTTGGTATTTGTCTTTGCATATGCTTCATTCCATCTCATTTCTTTCCTTATGCATCTTATGCTAACATTTTCAGGTGGTAAGTTAATTTGAGAAGTGGATTTGCCTTCACTTCTCATTTCTCTTCATCTCTTTCATATGCATCTTTGCTGCATTTTGTATTATCTTTGAGTGGGCTTGCTCACTTGTGTTCATCTCACTTTCTTTCTTTAAGTTACTTGTCTTCTTCAATGAAATAAGTAACTTATTTCTTCTGCTTCTTCCTCCTTCCATCTGCTTCTTCCATTGGTGGATTCCTTGAAGATCTTTCTCAAGCCTTACAAACCATAGGAACATCCAAGCATGATAATAATTAGGGTTGTGATTAGTCCCCCATTATTTTTTACCTTTGAGTCTTCTTTGTGTCTCTCTTCTCATCTCATCATTTGAGACTAAATCTTTAAGGCTTTAGGACTTTGGAATTAGGGTTATGCCTGCATCCTTCTCTTAGGATGGAGTGTATAACTTTAATCCTAAGTGTTAAACCCTTAATATGTTTAAACCTCTTAATCAATCCATCTAATAATCATTAAGACATTAACTTGTAACTTGGGCCTTACATTAGGGTTCTAATTCTTCCTTTATTGGTTAAGAAGGACTAACCTTAGTATTCAATGGACAAGTCCTCCTCAAGTTGTCTTACAAATCATAAAACTCACTTCTTAATCTCACCCTTAATTAAAATCCACTTTAATAAAGGCTTGTCATATAATTACTTTAATCCCTAATCATGGATTAAGTTGAGGTATCTTCCTCAACTTAAGTGTGCTCATCTATTATCCTTCTATTAGGATGGTGTAATGAGTTCACTAATCCTTGATTATGGCTTAAACTCATTACTTAACACTAAACAAAAACCCAAAAATCTAAATAATCACAGGTAGGTCAATGATCTTAATCCTACATCATAATGTCAATTAAGTTGAGATGCTTATCTCATACTTAAGTATTCTCATTATCCCTAATTAGGGAGGATATAATGAGTTTACAACCCTTGATTTAGGCTTAAGCTCATTAACTTATGACAAACACCAAAAACAATAAAAGACTGAAAACACAAAAACAAACAATAATCGTCTCCTTCGGGATTCTTTTCTCATCATCTTCATTCACAAACGAGAACTTGCTTCTCCCGTCTAATGCAAGACAGTTAGCACTTGAGCCAGACAAGTCATACACTTGAGCATAGACAAGCAAGCAGTTCATCAGTCAATTTATCTTTCAGTCTCTTTGAGTCGAACTATGGTGTTCTGACTTCCTCATTGCACACGAGGATACGTAGGCATAACTTAACTGTTATCGAACAAAAGTCTCTGTGACTTCCCCCCTCTTTCAGCATTCTCTTTTAAGCCTCAGTTCCTGAGCATTCACCCTTTTTTCACTGACACTTGTATATTCTTTTCCAGCTTTTGCACACAGATAGTACATACACTACCCCTTTAAACACAATCTTATAAGTGTGGATCCCGTCGAGTACGACGGACAATTTGGGTGCTAATACCTTCCCAGGTTGTAACCAACCCCCTTTCTTAGTTTCTCTGGTTCGCAACCGCCTTATCCATCTTTTCTAGGTTTATGCAGCATTACCTTTCCTTCGGGATAAAAATGCCTAGCTGGTGACTCTATTCATCTTTATTTCATTTTCTCTTTTCGCCGAATGTTTGCGCTTGTACCGGGATGCAAATCTCTGTGAGTAACAGTCTCGTAATCCTAAAGTGATTGATCTTTTTGCGTTAAGATCTAAGACTTATGAAGTTTGATGCGTAGTTGCTTTGGGTCTCCCAATCTTCTTTCAAAATTTCATTGAATTTGGTTCTAATCGCCTTGATTAATCACTATAGTGTAAGATACTAAGCGGAATTGGTTGCCTTTTTTATTTTTGGTACTAAGTACCTTGGTTACTCTTTTGGTTGTGGATGATTAAGTTCACCATACCACTATTATGTATATTATTATTACTATACTAACATTTAAATTTCCTTCTTGAACCTTTATCTCCTTTATTTTTATTATGCTTTATATTGATTTATCATCCATTATCATGTTTATATTTTTTGTTATTATATTATTGTGTTGATTTTCCTTTTGTCCACTTGGACACAAAAATATTATAAAGGATACTATCCTTTGCATTGGAATTGGAGTTTTGGACTTAGATACTAAGACACCTTCCCTTTGCTATGATCTTCAAGAAGTTGGTAGTTTTGCCTTTATTTCGCCATTTACTAGCTTATAAGGATGAGACTCTTATGCCCGTATTTGGAAGCATCATCATGTTTGGTTAGATCTTTCCTCCTTTATCTCTTTTATTTTCCTTTTAGGATAGTCTCTTCATCTCCTCCCCTTCTTAAAGTTTCAAAATTTCTCCCTCTTTTCAAAAACTTCATTGTTTTCAAACTTGAAACCACTTTCATAATCAAACCTTGACTTAGGTCAAGCAATTTTTACCTTTTCTTTTATTTTCTTAATAAATGTTAAACCATATAAGTATATCAAAACATTTTTCAAAAGACCATAAAAAATACAAAACTCTTCAAAAAAAATTGTGCCTTTATGCACTTTTCCTTTTAACCATATTTTACATGTTTAGATATGATTCATCCTTTCTAGCGGAATTATTTGCTAAAGAATGACGATTTATCTTTACATTTTAAAATCAATTCAACACATTGATTTTTCACTATTTTTACCACGAACTACGGGTTTGGGATTTTGGGCCCGCCTATCCATTTCGCCTGTCCCGCCAAAAAAAAATCCCGCAGGTGAAATTCATAATAGGGCAGGGTTGGCCCGCCAGCCCGCTAAAAAATTTGAAACAAAATATACTTAAAAATTTGTTGTAATTTCTTTAAAATTTATTTTAATATGCATTTATATGTATGTCATAATTCAAATTTAAATGAAATTATAGTAAACCAATTCAAATTTAAAATGAGTTATTATTATATGCATCCATATAGTAAGTTTAGAAAATGTATGTAAATTTGTATACAGTATCAATATAGATATTCATTTATATTGTTTATACAAACACGAACCAATAAAATATTGCAATGACAAATTCTCTATAATGCAATGTATACATAATATATAATACACAGTGCAGAGAAAAAAACACATGTCATTGCTATACTGCAACACATAAAATACTCTAATTTAATACTTCAATTATAATATGTAAATATTTTTAATTGTGAAATTTCTATTCCATTTATATATATACTGGAATATTCATATATACCAAACTATATACAAATTAGTTTTCACTATTTCTAAATATATACATCTATTTTTAAACTATATTATGTATTGAACATATTCAACTAGTAAGAATTTCTCTATTATCTTATATGCAACACAATAGTTTTACTAATATTGAAGTTACTTCTCTTTATAGTTGGCTTTGTTTCTTGTTAATCACATTAGTTTGATTCCTCATCTCTTACAATTAAAAAATAGATATAAAAAATATAAAAAAAATAAAAACAAAAAAGAAATTTAAAAATAGATTATAAAGAAATGAAGAAAAAAAAAGGTGGGCAAGCCCGCCGCCCATCAACCCGTCGGCGGGGCGGGGCGGGCTTGAATTTCATGCCCAATTCACCTTGGTGGGCATGCCCACCCCGCTCTTTTTTTGGCGGGCTTTTGGCGGGGCGGGGCGGACGGCCCATTTTGACACCCCTAGTTTTGATCTTGCATTACACATTGAGGGTACATAGACATGAGGTGGTAAACCTGTCCAACACACAAAAAAATATTAAAATTAATTCTTTTCTCATCCCTCCACTCTCTTTTACAAACCATTTTCAAACCAAAAGCAATAAATTTTTCAAAGGGTTCCCGTGGAGTACCACAAACATTTTTGGTGCGTAAAACCTTCTCATTTTGTAACCTATCCCCTTACCCGATTCTCTGTTTTTTTCTTTAGATTTTTTCTTTTATATTCATTAGGATTTATTCGCTCCTTTTTGGTTTTCCACTTTGAATAAAATAAAAGTGTGGTGGCGGCTCTATTTACTTTGTGTTAAGTTAACCAATAGCTTACACTCATGAATTTATCGATACAGGTGGTAAGTTGCCCTAACATTGTTTAGGCCAAAAGGAATTACTACTCATTCATAGGTGCCTAAGGCTCTAGGACATCGAAAAGCCGTCTTGGGGACATCTTCCTCAATAATGAATATTTGGTTATAGCCAGAGTACCCATCAAGCATACTAAGGTATTCATGACCTGCGGCTGAATCAACTAGCATTTTAGCCACAAGCATCGAATACTCATCCTATAAGGTTGCAAATTTTAAATCTCTAAAGTCTATGCACACCCTCAAAGTGACATTCTTTTTAATTACTGGTATAATATTAGCTAACCATTCGACATACCTGGTTGTATATATGAACTTGCAATGAAGAAATCTTTCGACATCCTCTTTAATTTTTGAGAGAATGGATGGAGCGAAACGCCTTGGATTTTGTTTGATGGGCTTTTTACCAAGTTTGATAGGCAGCCTCAGTTCGACCAATTATCTACTTAAACCAGGAATCTCATCGTAATCCCAGGAAAAGTAGTCTTTGAACTCCTTCAGTAACTAGATCACTTTGACTCTGAGTCGTGGGTCGAGGCTTGCCCTAATAGAAGTTGGCCTTTTGTTTTTACCTTAGCCCAAGTCAATTTTTTCAAGAGGATTATGTGCCAACATCTTAATCTTGTTTGCTAGCGGATCATTTTCAAATCCCAAAGGCTCATCATCATAGATATCATCGAGCCTCTGGCCTTGCCTTTCACCCTGAACCTTATTAGGTGGTTCTGGGTCGAAGTCCCTACTAGGACCTTCTTCACAAAATTCTAAGATGGTATCGACAACCATATGTTTGTTTGCAGCCTCCAAGGTTGCTTGTAATTTAGTTTCAGCCACATAGGCAGAAATTCTTCTAAGTGCTGCAAATTCAGTCATCAATCACTGAATTCACTTCCCCACCGAGTGGGTTCTCCTTGAAACTCTTCGAAGCGAGGGAGGCTTCCTTCACCCACTACATCTCTATCCCACCGAAAACATTCAACAAGATGTAGGTATAATAAGAAGTAGCCTTCATTGTCTGGAGTGAACTCAAAGTTTGTTGGACCACATGGAGCTTTGTGGGCCAAGTTCTTGTCGGAATGTCTTATGTTGACATTATTTACTAGGGCCTTGAAGTACCCTTGATCGGCTTCAATATTTTCAAATATGCCGTCTGAGCACCATATTGTCACCCTCTGGTGCATTGAGGAGGGGACTGTCCCAATTCCATGTATCCATTCTCGACCCAATTGGAGGTTGTAGTTTGCCTTGGTCTCGACCACCATAAAGACTGTCAGTCTTGTGATCGTCCCACCGTTAAATCCACCTGAATGACACCCCTAATGTTGCCCACATTTCCCTCATAATTGGAGAGAACCTTATTATTTGGCTTAGTATATGTTTCATACTTGCCAATCTTATTTAGTAAAACATGCGACATTAAGTTGATTGTTGCACCGCAATTGACTAGTATCTTATTTACTAGCACATTCTCGACTTTGCCAGTTATGTAGAGAGGTTTCAATTGACCCCTCGTTTCTTCAGTAGGGTGCTAAAAGAAAGCATTTTGTTTTTCGATAAACCCATTGTTCTCCGCCTTAGTAATAACATTTAAATCTTCGACCTCTGTTACTTGGTCGAACTCTCTGGGTATGATTGATACCACATTGACTATGATGTCAAGGGAGGCTTCATATTTAGAGTCAAAGTTATATGTCATCATTTCTTCTTCATCGACGACTTTGTTGGACTTCTCTTTAGCCGTTTCCTCTTGGGAGGTGAACAACTTTTGATCCACATGGGCCTTTTTTGTTGTCTTTGTTTTATGCCCTCTGTTGCTATCGGTAGGCACATTTATACTTGATTCGTCTATATCCTCTACCTGAAGTTCCCTTTGGGCCTTCCTTTGGCGTTGTTCTCTCCTCTATCGAGAGTGATACATTGGGTTTTTTCCTTATTAATTCTTAGACTTAGACTGATTTGTTAGATGAGAACTCCTTCCTATATGCAATAGAAGAGCCCCTTTCAACATCAAAGTTCTGCATTTTTTCTGGCCCTTCGTGTTTCCTTCGACTGTCTTAACCCCCTTTCCCATTGGGGCTTCAGTAGTAGGTTTGAAGGTTTTTCGCCTAGTCCCAGGATATTGAGGCTTATTGTCAGGTTGGTGTATAGTTGACCTTCTTGGGTCGAATCTCCTTTGACCTTGCTAGCCTTTCTGCTCACGCCTCCTATTAGCATCTCTGATCCCCTGAATATTATTTGCAGCTTTCCTATCGAAGATAGAACTGCATTTGGGGCACAACATAACTTCAGATTTCTTCCTTTGGAACCTATGGAGGAAATCCACAATAGTCTCATCTTGTTTAGGGTAAGCCACCCTATTATGCTCCTCTTGGTGGCTTGCCTCGTTGACTTCTATAGTTGGATCTTTGACTTCCATCATGTTAATGTCCATGTTGACATCAGCAATTATGTTCAATTTGTGGGAATCTACATTGAGGCCCTCAGTGACCTTATCCATCCGTATAAAACTATCAACGGTTTCCTTTGTGACCATAACCAAGTCATGAACTTCAGAAATTCCCTATTCAAAGCTTTCAGTATCCTTGAAGCCTTCGACAAAACCATTAGTGGCTTCCCCTACACGTTTGTTCATTTTGTGAGGTTCAAAGTCCTCGGTAACCTTAATCAGGATAACTTTCTAGAGAAAATCATCAGTAACTTCCACCATGTTGACTGAACCGTCAAAGCTGTCAGTAACTTCGACCTTGTCACCTAAATCGTCGAAGCCATTAGTAACTTTGACCATGTTAACTTCAATATAATGGGAATCAGACGTTTGTAGAGGGTCTTAATCAATATTCAGTTGCCCTTTTGTTTTCTCCCCAAACTTCAGCCTGCCCTCCTAGATAACATTCTTCACCAAGTCCTTGAAAAGAAGACATTAAGAAGTTTTATGACCCAAAAATTATGGTATTTACAAAAACCTCTCTTTTTCCTTTGTTCTAAACTTGAAATTTTAGGGCCTGGACGCACTGATATTTGACCATCCTTGACCAACAAATCAAATATTTCGTCACATTTAGTGATATCGAAAGTATATGTTTTCTTTGGAAACCTATTATTCTTTTCGGTTTCGAGAGGATTTTTTCTATTTGAAGGGACTAGCATTTTACAAGAGTAGGGAGGACCTTGCTTAAGTTCGGCAAGATCTATTTCATTCTTGTGGAACTGTACGAGGTCGTCGTATAGTTCTTTGATACCCTTATTATATTCAATGTAAGCTATCCTTTTGTTCTTATTTGCTCTAGCCTTTTTGTCCTTTAGACGTTCTAATTTTCGAACTCTATTGGCCAGCTGGGCCATATCCCTTAAATACTGGGTGTCCAATTTCTTTCTAATAAAGTAGTCCAAGCCACCAACGACCATTGACTAGTTCACACTCTAGTACTTAGGTAAAACACCTAGCCTTAAACAACTGAAACCTGTTGAGGTAATCATCTATTGGCTCAGAAAAATTTCGTTTAATACTAGCCAATTCCTTTTGACTGGTTTTGGTTTGTCCCATATAAAATTGTTCATGAAGCAAATGTTCCAACTGAGTCCAATTACAAGTCGAACCAGGTGGGAGAGTGGTAAACCATGTTAACACATTCTTAGTAAGAGAACTAGGAAAATACTTAATCCCAAGGTTCTCATCATTCGCTATCTCCCCCACTTCGATTAGCTAACATGCTATGTGTTCAATAGTAGACTCAGTAGTATCCCTTGAGTATTTGGTAAACTTAGGAACTTTCGTCCTAGGGAGTCAATCTGACTGAAGTATATAGGCTACTATTGGTGATGTAAAGTTAGGCCTAGCAAAGCCTATGTTCATCCCATTTCAAGCCATTATCTGCTACTATGTTGTTTTATTGAACATGATGTACCATATTATTAGCGTTTTGATCTCTGTTTACTAGCACTACCCTTGGTTCCTATTCTTCAGGAACTGGTATTTGATTCCTAGGATGTTTGATCCTGCGTAGTTCAACTATCTCTTGATTTTTTGGATTCGCCAATTGGGCGTTCTCTCTAAATTCAACACCTTGGTTTTCTCTCATGTATTCCCTTGTTGGGTGTTGAATAGGAGCGGGTACTCCCATGAATTCTTCTATGCGAGCCATTTGGGATTCCATTTGTTGGTTAGTTTGAGTGGTATTCTGGATCAAAGGCTGGAAGATCTCTCCATAGTTTGGGAGAAAGTGTTTACCATTTGCATATTGCTTTCATCAATCTGTTGTCTTAAGTATTCTGCAAAACTATTTGTCAAACTAGGCCCCTGGGTATAATACCCTAACCCTATATTTAGGCTATTTCAATTGATGTTTATCCCAGAACCTATCTCTTGCAATGGCAAACAAATTACATTCTCTGAAAATATTGGGGGTGCGTTATGCAGGCTTTGCATCACCGAAGTTGCCATACCATATATTGTGTTCCTAGGCAGTGCTTGTGAGAACCCTGAGGGAGGAGACATGTACATCGATGGACTTGGTGGTGGAGTTTGAGGATTCGCCCTAATATATTCCAGCACGGGCTGAGTGTAAGGCCTTATATATGTTTCCCCTGGTCCTGCCATCAAAGGTGTTAGATATGACACCATGGCTAGATTCGTTGATCCTCTTGTCAAAGTAATAGAGGGTGGCACTACATCAGTCCTTGGTATATCCTGAGGATTGATGTTGCTATTTTGAGCGTTAGAACTGCTCGATTAAGGATTTGACCCAGTCGCCTGGGGTTTGAATCGTTTGGACTCACTTGGCTAGATGTCATCCTCGTATTTCTTTTCTTTGGTCTATATTTGTTCATAGTGGCTACTTTTCCATTTCTTAAATGCATGCAACAAGGTTTTTACAATTCTTTTGACCAATTAAAGATACAAAACTCTTATGAAAGTTATAAAACTTCAACTAATGGTTATAAAACTGTCCCACTGGGCATGCCAATTTGTTTACCTTGAAAAATGATAAACAACCGTTGGTCCTCCAAAAACACTAAAACGTTCTCAGTTGCTCATGATCGACCATATTAATCCTAGAACATGTGCTATAAGTCGTTTTATTTATTGTCTGGTGAACCATCATAAATGCTTCGATAGAATTCATGAAAATATTTTATATTAAAATATAAAATGAATGTAAAACAAGACTCAAATTGTCTAAAAGTCAAAATAAAGTGCAGAAGGATAAATGTGCAAGGAAAGTTTAAAGGAAAGCAAATAAACGAAATGATTAAATTGTTGGAATTGTAACTTACATGAAAGTAAATGCAGAAGATAAATGCTTTAAAGTAAAGAATTTAATGGAAATTGCATTGATATAAAGATGTTGGTGATTACATCACGTACATTCTCACTTTCACTCGTTTCTCTAAACACGAGTACTTTGAGTGGATATGGAGTAACTTGTACAATATGATTTTCACACCCATTCTAGGATTAGAACTACCTATTTATAACAATTGAAAATAATTGCTACTAACAGTTTAATACTAGAAATGTAACACATGTTGCTTTGCATGACTTCCACCTTTGGATGTGTGTAACTTGTCTCTTTTTAAAACTAGGAGAATGACAAACTTCCCTCCAATATTTGAACGTAACCATCATACGTCGAAATTCTTCAGTAGTGTTCGGTCGAACCACACTTCCGTATATTTAGAAATATTTGAAGTCTAGAAACTTGACTTTCCTCGTCACACGCACATCTTCGACCGAGACCTCTTAACAAAATTCAATCGAAGCCTTCTTTTAGTCTTCACAAAGAATATAATTCTTAGACCATCATTCCCGTGAATAGGAGCTAACACTTGGGAATTAGGGACATTGGTTTCTTTAATCAAGCTCTAGTTTCCAAATGGTGTTGACATGCATTAACGAATTACAATGCGGTTTGACGGGGTATTTTGGAAGCTAGATATGGCATTCCGTCTTTGAGTATTTGGTATAGGTCTTCTTTTTGGTCTTGTCGAAATCATTCATTGTGGTGGCGCGACTTAGTATCTATAACGTCCTCTGAGATAACAGATGGTTTTCCTAAGGGGGTCAGTTTTCACGTTGGTGATGGCAGACAGATTCCTTTTTAGTCCGCTACCTGACATTTAGAAGAACCTTTGTCCGCTGTTTTTTCGGACATGTTACAGGAGGCTTTGTCAAAACTCAGCATCAATTTCTGATCTTGTTACTTGGAATAATGATATTCCTTCTTGGAGTTTTTCTGTTAGTGATTTTGTGGATGGTTCGTAGGTGTAGGCAGATTTAGAGCATATGTTAGGGATGCTTCCAGCTTCTGTTTCACTGCCTCAAGGTTGCAACCGTTTTTCTTGGACCCTCGAAGCAGATGATGTATTCTTTGTAAAGACTTGTTATTAGGGGTTGGCTCATGCCATGTTGTTCAATATTCTGGATGCGGATTTGAAGAATGCGTTGGACTATACTTGGGGTTCTATTACTCCGTTAAAAATTAAAGTGTTTGCTTGGCGTCTTTTCCTCGACGGGCTTTCGCTACATTTTATACTTTGCAATAGGAGCATTATTGAAAACGAGCATGACAAGGTCTGTGTTTTTTGTTTTCAAATGGTAGAACAGTCGATTCATCTATTCTTCACGTGTGATAAGGTCTCTGGTATTTGGAAGAAACTGGCGTTTTGGTTGGGCATTCCGACAGTGAGTGCGAACTTTAGCTTTTTTCATTTGTGGGATTGGGGTTATTCTTTTAGAGGAAGGTGACATAACAAGGGTGCGTTTCTAATTTGGTTAGAAGCATGTTGGTTTATATGGAGGCTTAGAAGCCAAATTATTTATTACGGTGCCTTTTTTTATTCGGAGACCATTTTTGATAGGATTGTTCTTCATTCTTGGTTATGGCTTCCAAAGAGGTGTAAACAAATTCCAAGATGTATATTTGTTTATTGGATCAAACATCCTACTGATTTTTTGTATCTTTTTTTTTTACGCGATTTTTTGTATCTTTGATTGTATAGTTCAGGTATGATCGTATCTCCTTAATTGTTGGAATTTGTTTATCGGGTTGGAGTACCCCTAATACTCCAATTAGTATATTGTTTTGATTATAAATAAATAAATAAAAAAGCTCAAACATAAAGCATTATTGACATAACCAAATGAGAAAATGTACCATACTCATAACTTGAAATAAAAACAAAATTATATGCAAAAATCAACCCCAATAATTCGCTATTTATTTTTATCCATTACATAAAGTGAATGAAAGAAAATGTTGTCATCATGATGGTGATGGAAACAAAGTAGGTTTGAAATTAAACAGATGAAGGAGAAGCTTATTTTTCTTCTTCTCATAATCACTTTCTCCATCACCAAATATCAGTAGCTACTCATCAAAGACACTCTTCGAGATCGAGCCAGAGTCAATTACGAGCTTCAATGGAACTCTTGTTGTTTCCAATGACAAATTTCACAAATAATGGGAAAATGACAACAACTTTGTTAATTCAAACTATGGAGAGGATGACAGAGGGAAGTTCGAGTTTGTGGTGGTTTCGACAGAATTGTGTGTAAAATTACAAATTAAATTCTATATTCTTTACATATTTTTGTTACACTAGATATGGGGTGAGGGGATAAAGTCATGAACGGGGAATAAACAGTGGTTGGACATAGGATATATTCAATAATAAAATTTTGAGCAATCATATGATGAATCATTAATGATACTATATAAAATTTTGCAAAATGTGGGTCTTTTAGTTAGATCACATTACATGTATTTATAATTGTGTTACAATCAATCTATAAAGTTGAATACTCTATGATTACTAACAATCAATCTAGAGTATCTAAAATTTGTATTAATTCTACCAAGTCCCCAACACAAATAATGACTTTGAAAGGACATGATCTAGTAGGAATTACAGAGACATGAAAAATGAAACCATTTTCTTATTCTTTACTGCTACCGTGAATGTTGATGCCGAATGATTTTTAACTTCAAGAAGCGAATTTTTAAGACTAACAAGGATTTCCTCTTCTGCATCTAAGGCTTCCAGCATAACGAGTAAGCCTTCCCACATAAGTTCCAGGCCTAGATTTGATCATGTCCCTTCTTGAGAATGGTCTGTTAGTCAGCGCAGACCCTCCTTGTACGAAAAATGCTCCGTTCATATAGACATCGTTGATTGATCTCCATTGCCAGTTTTTCCACACTGACTCTGGTGAGTAATCCCTCTTTGTTATCTTCAAAACCAAAGTATAATGTGAGACTAAGTTTTCATTTTAGTTTCAATAATTTAATTTTATTCCTTTGTTTTGTTAAATCATGTCATGTGAAAGGACAATGAAGGAGAAAAACAATATTTTATAGGAAACACGTGAATAAATGTGTTTACCAAGGCAGAACTCGAACATGTAAAGCATATATTAATCTAAGCATGGCTCGTGATTAGATGCATACCTGTTTAGCATTGGGGTTATTAGGGGCTATGAATCGGTTACCCTCACTTATAATGGTAGGATTTTGGCTACCACCAATGGCATACATTTCCCAGTGAGTGTAGTCATTGTTAAGCACATGGATAAAACCATATCTGCACCTCGGCATCCTTTGGATTAATCTCTTACCAAAGTGGTTAAATGCAAGTGTAATTTGCATTTTCTTATCACCATCATAGTCATTACTTGCACCAAACAACATCGCCTACATACACCATATATACACAAACAGACAAAAAAAACCAAAATTAGCTAATATATTTCATTTCAAACTCACGAATAGTTATTTTTACAAACAAAAAAAATGTACAAGAAATCTAACTAATTACCTCGTTGTGATCCGTGAAATGGCAATTAGAAATGGTAATAGCCGTAGATCCCATAATTACATCAATGAGCCCATCTTTGCAGTTTCTCATGGAAACATGGTCAATCCAAATATTGCTGGAGCCAAAAATAGAAATTCCATCACCATCACTCCTTGTCCTTTGACCAAAATGGTTCTCAGAATCTCTTATAAGTCCCCCATTTCCAGTCGTAATGTCAAAAATTTTGATCCCATGGATTATCACATTCCTGATGAATTGAAGAGTAAATCCGGCACCTCTAGCAATGACAATAGTAAATCCTCGTCCATCAATGGTCTTGTCACTTGTCATTATGAGTTCCTGGTTGAGCTTAATGACCATGCTATGAGCAAAGGTGATCCACAAAGGTTTGTTTCTTGTAACTGCATACCGAAGAGTACCCGGACGTGGATTTTGCATGTCATTGTCTGAGGGATCAGTTACCACATAGATACTACCAGCTTTTCCACCAGTAGTTTTCCTTCCAAAACCTTGCACACAATCTGCAAGCTTCTTGCGGTTATTAGCCCAATTAGGATCACACCTCCAACATCTGTCAATGGGGTTTGTAGCTAAACATGGTCGGTTTCTTCCTAGTTTTTTTCCTGCCAAATTCCTTCTTCCTGTATTGCCGCTAACAATCATCCTGTTTATATAGAAAACAAGGAGGCAGTTTTGCAATTAGAATAAAAATCAAAATGAAATGGAAGGGATATGATCGAGTTGAAGATATTAATAAATATAATTATTGAATAAAACTCACTCGCTAACATCAGAAGTCATGTTTCCGGAGACTCCATATGGGTCAGGTGTATAAGCCATGTTGTTTGCTATTTCAGCTTCTGTTGCTTTACCCCGCCAATATGTATCATTAATAAATGGTAATATCCTACCCATGTATGATTTTTGCTCTTTGACATTAGCATGAACTAATGAAGGTATGATAACCACTAAAATAGTAAAAAGGAAGAGATGATACAATTTTGCCATGATGGTTCTTTGCCAAATGGAAAGAACCCTCTTCCTTCTCACGATAAACGTAAACAGGGTAAAGAAATAGTTTGAATGGAATAGTTGACATGAATATAATCTTTATATACAGATTATGATAGAAAAAAATGGGGATATTGCTAATTCTGACCTCACAAAATGGTAGTGAATCATACCACCAAAATTTATTTCCATTTTAGTTTCTTGATCCTCCTTAACAAGTGGAAGGCCAAATTCATATAAATCACTCAATTTATTTGTTTGCCAATTAAAGTAGATGCATTATAGAACTAGAAACCTTATTCTAGTTTATCTTTACAAACAGTTTCGCAATGCCAATGGATTATTGAATATTTTTAGGCTTTCCTTGCATGCAATTGATGAATCCCTTAAACTGATAAGTATAGTAGATATATTATTCATACAAAACTTATCTATATTTTTTAGGATAGGTACAAAAATTAGAAAATATTTTCAAACATTCTTTTTTGGTAGAAATAATTTAGAAAATGGTACCCGAAATAACTAATTTATCCATCGCCCTTGAATAAGTTATCAATAAATAGTTATAATGCTTTGATTTATTATCGAGAAAAGAAGAAATTAATTTACTCGAGATTAATAGTTAATTATAAAAATAATATTCCATAGATTCACGGAAATGTCATGTGGAATAATTTAATAGTTGGTATAATGATAACATAGTAGTTGTATTTAAAGGAAACAAGACATTCAGCCATGCGATGCATGGAAATGTCATATTAAATTATTAATTTATTATTAATAATCATTGAATAAACAAATTATTTACAATTAAAACTATTAAAAAAATTAGAATACAAAAAAAATTCATTAATAATTGTAGTATAATATAAAGAAACTATTAATTTTTGATGAAATTTAAACTAATAATAATTATAAATTATATTTATGAATAATGGAAGTTAATGGGACACACAAAAAGAAAGAGAAACTAAAAAAGAAAAATAAAATTAATTATATTATATAAATTAAATATTATAAAATTAAATATCAATAATATTGTAATAAGTTATCAAATATCAATATCATAAAATTAAATTAAGGTAACCATAAAAATATGAATACCATAATGATAAAATATAAAAAATATACAACAAATTTAAAGACTATCTTAACTTTATGCAGTTTCTCCATCCATAACATATGACAATGAAAAAAAACAAATATATTTTTTCTTCTAAAGGATATGAATAATTAATAAAATACAAAAGTAAGCAACATAATTAAAGAATACTCAAATTCTATATGAAAAATCCTACCTCCATATCATGCACCTGCAAAAATAAAATTATATATTTTAATATTAATAAATTAATATAATAGAAAATGTAAATAAATATAATTAAAGAAATATTAATTACAGATGCAATGCATATATTCATAGCCTCTTGATACATACTAAAACAAAGAATACTGACCAATATCATTGGAATTTTTTACTCATATACAGGGACGGATCCAGACATTATATAATGATGTGGCTAAATATAAAATAAATTATGATATAAATTATACTGAAAATAAAAAAATAATGTTATTTAATGCAATAAATTTATAATGAATATTATATATCATCTATTTTTAGAAATTGAGCTAAAATAACATCATTGTAAATTGTTTCGAGAACATCTATTTCTGTAAAAGTTACAAGACGGTCATTTAACCATTGATCGTTCATTTTGTTACATAGTCGACTCTTCATGTTAAAATATATTTTTGATTAGGTTCTAAATTTTCTGCAATTTAATTTAACTACTACACAAATTTTATGTTAAATATTTTAACCCATACACGACCATAAGCCCAAACCAAACAAAACAAGGACAAACCGACTGGTCACAACCTAGGTCTTTGTCTCACATTTCTCCTTGTTACACGAAATTTCCTTATCTCTTCTAATAGAAACTCTACCGCCCAACGCGCGACGATGTTGTCTTTTCTCCGAACGTGCTCTACCATGGCTTTGTCAAAAACCTTCAATTTCTTGTACATTCTTCTACACACAAGACTAAAGGTATTTCGAGGTAGGTCATCTTCTTCTCCATTCATCATTTCTACAACTTATTTATTGTCAGCTTAGAATCTAACTATGGTATATCTTTGACACGACTTTAAAATATTATTGCTCTAATAATTTAATTATTTAAACTTTATTAATTTATCTATAATTTTAAATAATTTCAAAATTATATAACTTAATTATTAAACTATTATAAGTTTAATTATTTAGTTATTCAAACTATAGTTTAAAATTTTCAAACAATTTAACCATCTTCTCGATTCTTTGCGCTGAAATATAAGAACTAATTTCTTGAATGAGATAAACAGTAGCAAAAATTGTAATTAAATTTAGATAATTTAAATATTAAAATAAGTTTAATAATTCATCTATAATTTAAATAATTTTAAACAATTTTAAAATAAAGAACATTATTAAAAAATATTTATTGTATTCTTCAATATTAACTTTATAATAATTAAATTATATATAATTTTGAAGTTATTTAAAATTATAGATAAATTAATAAAGTTTAAATAATTAAACTTTTAAACTATAATATGTTAAGGACTAATCAATTCATTTTAAAATATTCACTTAAAATATACAACATAAAAAATTGTGTAGTGATATAAATAAATTGCAAGAAATTAAGAGTTAAACTAAAATTATATTTAACATGAAATATTAATCTAAAATATTATTATAAAAAAATTAGTAATGGTGTTTTTCTTGATAAATAAAGATAAGTCGGATTTGTAAATAAGTGAAACCAGTTTCAATTTTTAATTAATTATAATAATTGATATGGTCAGTTATTAATGTGTTGCAATTAAAAGATGTCGTGAGAGCATATTATTGAGTGGTATATATTATTACATTTATTTTATAATTAAATATTTTTATTACTAAGCTAGTGGTATATAAAAGATTGAAAATAATTATTTTGGTGTGGTTATAGCCACACTATGCCTATATGTAGGTCCGTCCATGCATATACCCCACTTTTTGGAAAAAATTCCCCAAATACTCCACTTTTTAAAAAAATTCTCGAAGTACCCCAGTTTTTGAAAACTTTGTGAAGGGAAGCCAAACTAATTGACGACCTTGTACATCTCTTATAGTGGGGTCGCCAATTGGTTTGGAGACACTGTGAAGTGTCTCCATTCTAATTGGTGACTATGTACAAATATTGCATAGGGTCGCCAATTGGGTTGGTGACCATGTACAAGTTCAAATTTTCTATAAATAATAGTTGTGTGTTCAAGTATTTTCACATTCTTTTCTCTTATCGCTTCTGGTACACACGTAACATAGATATCATGTATACACGCTGCTATGGGAAAGTGATTTTTTCGAGAGAGAAGCCTCCGATCGATATGTTGTTCTGGAATATCCAAAGTCTGAATCAATTGAGGAGGGAGCTGAATCGCTGGCTAGAGAAAGAAATCGGTGAAGGGGGGAAAATTCGCAGTATTGAGAGATATGATAGGATGCGTGGGTGGGTCCGAGTTAAGACTGATGCGGAAGCTAGGAAAATGATGTTTGGACCTAATGAAATCAGGTTGATTGTTGTAATCAGTTAGGACTGTTGTGTTCATCTGTTGTATGTGTTGTTTAGATTAAGTTTATTTAAGTTATTATGTTGTTTTCTTTAACATTGTTGTAACACAAAGTTCTTAATATATATTAAAATATAAGGTTACAACAAGTTATTATTGTGCATAGCTGGATCCTATTTCTGTTCTTATACGCGTGCTGTTTGGACGACCTTTTTTCTTTCTTCGCATCTGATCGTTGTGCCAAACTATGTCCCCCTGGTATGGAGGCCATTATTCCTCCATTGGTAACACTGCGAAGCTTTCATTGTAGACATTCATCACGTTAACAGTCTTGTAAACATCAGATAGATATTTGTAGGGGTCCTGAAAAGCATGCGCGCAAGCCGCAATTACATGTGAGCAAGGTACCCGAAAGGCTTGATACTTGCTATAATCACACCAGCATCTGTCTAGTCTGACAGCATATTCCAAAAAAGTTCTTCCTTCACTGTGATCAATTGTTTCCTTAACACTGAAATTTCTCCCATGACGGTCAAAGTTTGTGACTAAATGTGTGCTAGCCTTGATAGTTTCATCTTTCATAACTTTCATTATGCATGTACTATAAACTTGACCAGACATTAACATTGCATTCCATTTTTTTCCTCTTGTTGCAAATTGAGATGCCAACCTAAAATAGGTTGATCGTACCACTGCTGTTATATGTAGGTTTCTAATTCCTTTGAAGACGTCGTTCATGCATTCCACAAGATTTGTTGTCATGTGGCCCCAACGACATCCACCATCAAATGTCCTTGTCCACTGGAATGTTTTCCAACCACCTTCCTGCATCTGCATTTGACAATCTAATTTCGTCACGATAGTATTGAAACGACGGTTGAGTTAAATCATACCCTGCATTCACAAGTTTTTTGCGAAGATTCCTGTCTTTGATTGCACGCATGAAGTTTTGTGCGATACGCCTAATACAATAGACATGGGTAGGTGGAGGATTGTGCCATCCGTTATCTTGGTTATTGTAAGCACTCTCAATAGCAGCATGTTTATCTGAAATCAAATAGAGATTAGCTTGTGGAGCAACAAGTATTTTGAGATTCTTTAGGAAGAAACTCCATGCAGATGCAGTTTCACCTTCAACTAGAGCAAAGGCAATGGGAAAGACATTATTGTTGTTGTCTTGTGCAACTTCCATCAACAATGTACCCTTGTATTTCCCGTACAACCATGTTCCATCAATCCAAATAATAGGTTTGTAGAATGCAAAACCTTGGATGCATGGTTGAAAAGCCCAGAATAGTCGGTGAAATATTACATTTCCTTCCAAAACAGATCCATCAGGCCTACATGTCGGAACTGTCTGCATGATTACAATAGTCCCCGGGATATTTGGGGAATTTTTTCCAAAAAGTGGGGTATATGGGTAAAAATTCACATCATTGTATATTCATAGCCTGTTCATAGTCTGTTAATTACACCATTTATGTGTTATACCCAGTAACATAAAAACAACTTTATTAACATTAGTTTTTAGTTTTAATAATATTATAATCAATTATCAAATATAAATTACATGCAAAAGACATTATACAGGTAGAAATAACTTCATTTCATGAAGAATTCTCCAATTATTAATATAAGGGTTAATAGGCATTTACACTCCTGTAATGTTAGCGAATTTTGTTTTTCCCCCCTCCATGCCTTTTGGCAATGGTTTTTTCAAAAAAATCGTTGTCAAAACCCGCATTAGGCAACGGTAGGAGGGTAAACCGAAACACGCTCATATTGTAGGGGGTAAATACCTATTAACCCTTAATATAATGATACCTGCAGAAATAAAATATCCTTTTCAATAATATATATAATAAATTGTTAAAAGAAATTTTCAATTGAAATAATACATAAATAATTCAAAACTTGAAGCTTGTGAAAAAAATATGCAGAAGAAATAAGAGAAAGAGAGGGTAACACTTTTGCTAAAAGAAATAGGAAATATTTTTAATGTCAACCTTTTTAATTTCTTTCTTTCTCGATGATTTATATCTTCTCTCTTTTTAGTATTTATTAGAGAGAGTTCAGAGCTTGAGAAATAGTTGAGAGATTAAATGCCAACTGCTCTAGACTACTTTTGTTAATTCATATGGTTGTTTCTTCTAAACCTCAAATAAAGAAAAACCAAAACAAATAATAGAAAAATATAAAAACATCAATGATTCCACATATTAGTAAATTGTGTTGTGTGTTATGTGATACCTATTATTCTGGACTGCGCCTGCAAGTCTGCGTCGGACAGAGGCCCAATATTCGGGTACGGCCCATGGCCCAACACAAATGTGGGGAGAGCATCTCCCCCACGTAATCCCTGTCACCCAACTTACGCATTCATCCTTTTTAGGGTTTTGGTCTCCCTCTTTCAATTCACCAATAGAGTGTTTATAAGGGTTGAAAAAATCATATGCGGAGACTTCATCATCATCATGCAACTTCAACCCTATCATATGTTCAGGAGGGCAATATGCCTGGTGTTGAGGGACTGGATGGGCGTCGTCTTCAGTGGTGTTGTTCAATATAAGATCGAGTGTGTTTCATTTTCTTATTCTTCATTGTCGATAATGTCGACTTCGGCTGCAATTTCACCTGAATATTTTGTTTCCCCGGAAGCATTATCTTCTGATTGATTGATCATCTGAGATTGTTGAGATGGAACAGTTTGTTGAAGTATAACATAGACCTCAATTGTGTTGAACCCAGAATGTTCGTGACTTACGAACATATTCTCAATATCTTCATCATCGCGAACTTTAAGAGGATAAAATTTAACGTGGTTAGCATCAAAGAAAACATGGTTTTGATATATGACTTGTGAGATAAGACCAACTACGTATATGCTTGGATTCCCATGCATGCAGAAGATTCCCATGCATGCAGACGATTCATTTGCATGCAGGCTTGACAAGACTGGTCAACATTCACCAGTTGACCTGGCGATCCCTCTTAAGTTTTTGTCTTGGTCGCCAATTGACCTGGCGAGCATTTAATGAAGGCTACGTAAATTGCATGCAACACTTTCTTCCTAGGTTTCTTATAAATGCATGAACTTTCTTCCTATCTTGTCACTTCATCTAACACTTTCTTCCTATCTCAAATATTCTTTCCCGATTATTACTTTTCCGACTAATCGATTATCTGACATAATATCACTACTGACTATGGGTGAAGCACACAAAGGCACAGTCGCAAACATTGCGGAATATGTACGTTCAAATTTTATTATCTCATTGTATTATTTTCATTATTATTTACAAATTTTTATTTTTTATAGGATGTTTCTATATTCCGTTGTCGTGGCCATGAATATATTGCACTCGATATTTTAATCGAACCTTATATTGAGCTTGCCGGTTTCGGACATGTTAGCAAAATCATGTCTTGGTCAGTGGATGCAAAGTTTATACTTGCTTTGCAAGAGAGGTGGCTTCCAGAGACACACACTTTCTTTTTGCCAACGGGTGAATGTACTATCACTTTAGAAGATGTGTACATGTTACTTGGTTAATGTATTGATGGTAAGGCAGACAATGGACCGACAAACCACCCAAATTCAATTTGTGTGGAACTTCTGGGTGCCGAATTGTTGGAAGAGAATCACAGAGGCCAAGGTATATTACTTTCACATCTCAAGACATATTATAGTTCTCTAGTTTTAAACGAAGACTCTACAGAAGAAGAAAAAATAATTAAAACTAGGTGTTATCTTATTCTTTTATTTGGTACATTTTTATTTCTCGAAGGCACTGGTTTTTCTATGCACGTTATGTATTTACCACTTCTAAGAAATCTAGAAAGGACTAGGGAGTATAGTTGGGGTTCCGCATGTTTGTCTTATTTATATAGCTCGTTATGTAAAAATGCAACGAAAGGCACATCTACATTTTCTGGATGTGCCATTTTGCTCCAAGCATGGGGTTGGTCTCGGTTGCCATCTATTGCCCCGGTCAACGAAAACGCATTCTCATTCCCGTATGCTCAAAAGTAAGTTAATTGTATCATATAATTTGTTCACTTAAATATTCCATTTAATTGATTATTGTTTCTAATTATTATTTTTACACTATTTTCTGTGTCAGATGGTCGGCAAAAGGTATGAATTATAGTAGATGTCCAAGACACTACATCATTTAGTACCGCAATCTCTTGGATCATCTTACTCCAGCAGATGTAATGTTCACTAAAATAATCAATTAATTTTTTTAACATAACATTTTTCTATAATCTAACACTTTTCTCTTTTACAGTTCATTTGGCGTCCATATCTAGGAATGGACCATGATCACCAAATCAGAGAGGAAGACGCAACTGTTTGGACTGCATGTGTGTCGATCATCAGACACACTATTGTGGAGATGCACAACAGATACCGTGTCAAACTCCAGTTCGGAATGCATCAAGACATCTCAAATCCCCCAACTGGTCTTGGTCAGTGGCATCTAAAAAAAGTCAACGACCAATGGAGAAACCGTCACCAATATGTGGAATGTTTACAAAAACTGAGTGTCGTAAATGGAGAAACCGTCACCAATATGTCTTACGTGAACCGGTAATGGCAACCCCGTCTATACCAACCAATACTTATATGTCTTGGTATAGATCAGTTGCAATTGGTTATCTAAACGAAGATAGGTATCTACACGACCCACGCCAGACCACTTACACACAAGAAGCTTCCACGTCTCACCAACGAAGAAACTATCAACAACCTTGTTACTCATAACTTCCTACACAAACTCAAACCCACTTTCCAATCATGCCAGATACCCAACCATAATACCAAGAGCGTCCCCCTTACCATATCCAACAAAATGAATATTATCAAGACGCTCAAACATCTCACCATAGCCGACACACACAAACATCACACCACAGCCGACAAACACAACCATCACAACCACCATACAACTTTCAAACACCACTACCCTTTCAACCATTCACCAATGAAACCTTCACACCAATGTCCCCTTTCAATCGTCCAGGTCGCACACCGATGACTCCATCATCACATCCAAACTACTTTGGCATGGGTTACTACCTCAATTACGGCATGTCGTCCTTCAATACGCAAGACTTTGTAGAAATGGCAGAATATCTGAGTGAGTCTAATGATGTTCCGGAGACCTCAACTCCATAAATACCTGGGGTGAATCAATAACAAGGGCAGCGAGTGCAACGAATGAGGATACCTAGGGGATGTGGAACCGGCAGGCAGTATGCCCAACCCGGTTGTGGTCATTAAATTATGTATTTTTAATTATATTTATGTATTTTATATTATTTAATGAAAACTATTATTATTAATATCATTTTAAATTATTTATTTTTTAATATTTTTTAATAAAAATTTGAATTTGTACATGGTCTCCAAACCAATTGGCGACCCTATACAACCTTTGTACATAAGCGCCAATTGGAATGGAGACACTTCGTGGTGTCACCAAACCAATTGGCGATCCCTCTATAAGGGTATACATGGTCGCCAATTGGTTTGGCTCCCCTTCACAATGTTTTCAAAAACTGGGGTACTTTGGAAATTTTTTTAAAGAGCGGGATATTTGGGGAATTATTTCCAAAAAGTGGGGTATATGGGTAAAAAATTCACATCATTGTATATTCATAGCCTGTTCATAGTCTGTTAATTACACCATTTATGTGTTATACCCAGTAACATAAAAACAACTTTATTAACATTAGTTTTTAGTTTTAATAATATTATAATAAATTATCAAATATAAATTACATGCAAAAGACATTATACAGGTAGAAATAGCTTCATTTCATGTAGAATTCTCTAATTATTAATATAAGGGTTAATAGGCATTTACACTCCTGTAATGTTAGCGAATTTTATTTTCCCCCCTCCATGCGTTTTGGCAACGATTTTTTCAAAAAAATCGTTGTCAAAACCTGTATTAGACAACGGTAGGAGGGTAAATCGAAACACGCTCATATTGTAGGGGGTAAATACCTATTAACCCTTAATATAATGATACTTGTAGAAATAAAATATTTTTTTCAATAATATATATAATAAATTGTTAAAAGAAATTTTCAATTGAAATAATACATAAATAATTCAAAACTTGAAGCTTGTGAAAAAAATATGCAGTAGAAATAAGAGAAAGAGAGGGTAACACTTTTGCTAAAAGAAAAAGGAAATATTTTTAATGTCAACCTTTTTAATTTCTTTCTTTCTCGATGCTTTATATCTTCTCTCTTATTAGTATTTATAAGAGAGAGTTCAGAGCTTGAGAAATAGTTGAGAGATTAAATGCCAACTGCTCTAGACTACTTTTGTTAATTCATATGGTTGTTTCTTCTAAACCTCAAATAAAGAAAAACCAAAACAAATAATAGAAAAATATAAAACATCAATGATTCCACATATTAATAAATTGTGTTGTGTGTTATGTGATACCTATTATTCGGGACTGCGCCTGCAAGTCTGCGTCGGACAGAGGCCCAATAGTCGGGTATGGCCCATGGCCCAACACAAACGTGGGGAGAGCATCTCCCCCATGTAATCCACGTCACCCAACTACCCACTCTTATCTCCTGATATGTAGGGGCAGTTGGACTAAGGGAAACACCACGTGCTAGGTCTTACCTGCTCCTACGCAATCCTTGGCATTTCTCCCTTAGGCCTAGCTAATCTATCCCATGGAGAACCTTGGCCTAGCGCTGGAGGCACATTATAAATACCCTCTTCCACCAGAGGGTCAGGTATTATGAATCCTACTATTATCTTCTACCTTTATGTACTTGTATTCTTACTTTGGCATTAGAGTACCTTGCAGGTACACCCCCGAGTTCATCATCGTAACTGTTGTTCAACACTGGAAGGTTCCTTATGATCAGGTCAGATTAGTGGCGTCTTCTGTGGGAACCTATAATTTTTCTTCGTCTTTCACAACAAAAGACCAAAACTTCACTTTATCTCCTTCAACCATCCAGTATGACCTGCGAACACGGAGACAACCGCGCCCTCGGCCTCGTCGACTACACTACTGGTACGAAAGACGACCAGCATGTCCTTCGTGAGTCTGACGTAAGAGACGGACAACCTATTAACCCGTCACCTGAGCCCGCGGACAACGACATTCTCCAACCTCAACTCACGACTCCCTTTCAACCCATCTCGGTAGTAATCGAAGAGGATCCCACACTCATAGCTATGGTGAACACGCTCAACCAAACGAACCTCATGTTTTTTCAATAGTAGGAAAGGATCATGGAACTGGAGATAGAGCGCCAAATCGATCCTCCTCGACACGGTCTCGGATCTTAGCCCGAGAGACACCAACCAGAGGAGACCAAGAAGCAAGGACACTCACCTCCTCGACGGGGACGACGCTCCCCTGAACCAAAGAAAAATAAGTCCAGGGGGCGCCCCGAACGGTCGAACGACCAACCAAGGACATCTCCTCGACACGACCAAAGCCCCAGGAATGATGATTACTCACCCCTGAGGATCGATGAGGATGACCCACACTGCCCACTTTCTTGGGCCATCACGGAAACTCCACTCCCAGCAGGCATGGAGAAGCCCCCGCACCTCGTGACCTATGATGGAACAACTGACCTGATGACCATGTCGACAACACCAATGCCATGCTCAACTAGCACAATGACGTTGGCGGAAATGTCAAATGCATATTGTTCTCGACGACTCTTAGAAAGGGAGCCATGGCATTGTACAAAAGCCTGGCCCCCGAATCCATCACATCCTGGAGAAGCATGAGATTGGCATTCACGAGGCACTTCACAGCCTCTCGACGCCACCCAAATATAGAAGCTACCCTTGAAGCCATCATACAAGGGAAAAATGAAACACTGCTCTCATACATCGAGCGGTTTAATCAAAACGCTATTGAGGTAGACACGACCGACTACATGAAGAAGTACCTCCTCGAGAAGGGACTCCTCCCTGAAAGCAAGCTCCACCGGGAAGTAGGGATCGAGCTTCTCTGCACCCTTGACGAAATTCTACATAAAGCCCAAGCGTACATTAGGTACAAGGAGAAGCAGGTCACTCACATTGTTCGGAGCAACTACGGTCAGGACGACGCCAAAAGTTCTAAACACGAAGACTACACTGCCCATCATCACGTCGGGGAGAAGCGGAGAGACGACAAACCCCGCGGGGTTCGCGAAGAAAGAGGACCAGCTGGGTGCTTCTCCGAATATATGATACTGACCTCTCCCTGCAAGCGCATCCTTGCAGAATGCATCAACTCGGAGTTCAAACTAGGGAGGCTAAGGTTCCCCAAACCAACGACACCCAAACCCCACACTGAAAAGTCCAAGCATTTTCGCTTCCATAGAAGCCACGGGCACTTAACTGAAGATTGTGTCTACCTTAAAGACGCAATCAAGATTTTGATCAAGGAAGGCCACATCAAGAAGTACAAAAGAAATGATACTCCCCGACATGAAGACTATACCGTGAAAAGAAGCCACGAGGACACCCTGTCCGACGGTTCTCCCTTCTAGGTAGCCCTATGCGTATCACGTCCCAAAGATTTACACCTCCCCAATGTCTACATGTGAGGACAGCTAGGTGCACACAACCCGTAGGAAAACTTCCCAGTAGCATTGGTTATCTTCGGAGGCAGAATAAACAATGAGAACGCCACCATTTCTGTGAAACGGAAGTTCGATGAGCTCCTGCTAACTGAGCTTGATCAATTGACAACATTGACCAAATCTCGGGGAAAATCCAACCCTAACTCCTTTTTCCTCGAGGATCTACCGGGCATTTCACCTAACTCGAGCATCCCCTTACTGATAAGGAAGAAAATGGTGCGTTTCTAATTCCGACACATTTTGGTCGACCAAGGCAGCTCTGTGGATATCATGTACGCCCACCTATTCAAGACCGTCAAACTGGACAAGACAAATTTATCCCCGTATGTTGGGTCCTATCTTTAGGGATTCAACGGGGCTACCACGAGGCCATGGGGGTACGTGAAGCTCCTCGTTCTGTTTGGTGGGAATGAGATGGCCAGGGAAGTTAAATTCCAATTCCCAGTGATTGAGTGTCTTTCGCTGTAAAATTGCATACTTGGCCGAACCAACCTAGCCGTGCTGACCGCGGTTCCCTCCACGATCCACTTAAAAATGAAGTACAACACCAAGCTGGATCGCGTAGTCACAATTCACAGGGACATCGAGGCAACTCGAAGATGTTATGACGCAGCAGTCATAGGGCAAGCCATAATCAACACCTCCAAGGGAAATAAGAAACCAAGGGTTGAAGAACGACCATCGTCCCCACGAGTCAATTCCATCGACCTCGACAATCGTCTCGGCGAGGGCGATACTAAAGCCTAGGGCCCCACCAACGGGCATGCTCCAACTCACCTGGTACGCCCAATCCCTGACGGAGAATCCGAGCTCATCCCTCTGGGGGACAACCCTGGAAGAACTATGAAGATAGGTACTGGACTACCGTCAATGACAAGGGAGAAACTCGCAACCTGACTCAAGGAGAACGTGGACCTGTTCGCATGGAGCACTACTGAGATGCCCAGCCTCGACCCTGAGGTCGTTTGTCATCAATTAACCATAGATCCGGCCATTAGGCCCATAGCATAGTGTAGACGCAAGCAGTCTTCCGAGAAAGTGGAGGCTGCTGAGCAGGATGTAAAAGACCTCTTAGACACAAATTTTGTTTATGAAGCCCAGTACACAGGCTGGCTCTCTAATATAGTCCTTGTTAAGAAAAATAATGGAAAATGGAGAATGTGTGTTGATTATACCGATTTCAATGGGGCATATCCCAAAGATGTTTTCCCCTTACCTAACTGTAAACACCCCAAATTTTCCCTCACCCATTCACACCATGGCTTATGATATCCTCATATGCATAAGCTCAATCATATCATCTCATATTACATTTTTGATTCACTACATTGCTTCTAAAGTCATCTGCATCTAGGGTTTGTGATCTGAGCAATCCAAGGGCTTCTTGAGCCACTCCAAGGGTCATCAATCACTTCAAAGGGGTCCATATATGTTCAAGCATCATATTATATCCTCTCAAAGTCAAGAATGTCAAAGAATCACAAGAACTGAGAATGGCATGGAAGCAGAGCCAGGCTTAACTGCACAGATGACCTAGAATTAGGGTTTTGGTTTCAAAGGCCATAACTCCAATTTTTTTGGTCATTCTTGTTTCTATTGGTCTCTATATGGTATAGGGATCATGCATATCAATTTTCATGAAGAAATTCAATGGGGAGGTCATCTGATCAAGGGTTGACTTTCTAAGCATGTCAGTGTAAAATCAGGGCATCTGAGGTCCCCAATGACCCAACCAAAGGGTGTTCTTCATCATTTTGATTATGTATGATCTTTATTTTATCATAGAAGATGTTGGAAGTTCACAAAATTGAAGAATCTCAAGTCATTTGCAAAGTTGACTTTTTGGGAAAGTTGACTTTTAATGAAATTGCCATTTTGGGAAACTTTTTCAACCCTTGCTTTTTGATTCAAAAATGCTTCAAATGAAAAAACTTTGGTCATGAAAGTTGTAGAATGGATCATTCCCTTTTCAAAAAGTACAAGAACATGACCTAATTCATTTTGGATCAAAAGTTATGGCTTATCAAAGTTGGGAAAAATCACATAATTTCAAGTTATGCACCAAAGAGGGAAACTTGCAAATTCTTGTACCAAGGCAATTTGTGACTTCTAATTGATGTCTAACCTTTACACAAACATCATACATGACTCAAACTTCAGATTGGCCCAAGAGTTTCTTAAGTTCCATGCCCTAAACTTCAAGAATTACAAAAGGGGCCAAAGTTGTGACAATTTGCAAAAGGGATCAAAACTTCTCATCCACTTGCCTCAGTTCATAAAATCTGATCCAAAAGCATTCCTTGATCCTTGCTGAACTCAACCATGCTCCTATCCTAGCCTGCCACTTGCCCATACCTTCAAGTACAACTTGCTTGACTTTTTGCAACTTAAAGCCATACCAATCCCACAGTGACACAACCACTCTCTGCCCAATCCAGACCTTACAAACACATCCCAAGGCTTCATTTTCATAAGACACACAAGCCTGAAAGCACCAAGAACACAACTCTCTCATTTCCACCCCATTTTGCAAAAGCTTTCGAAACACTCTCCACAAGCTGCAAACACACAAACCAACTTCACAAATCAACTCAGCATACTTCACTGATCAGAAACCACCCATCACCATAGCCTGGAACTCCCAGAAAACAAGATACGATTTCTCTCCCCCTTTGAGCAGAACTTCAGCAATCTTCCAAACCACCCATTATAAACTTCAAACAAGCATTGAAAGCTTCTCAGGAGGTCCATTGGAGGTGATTGGAAGCAAGGAATCAGCCAGAAAGTGCCAGAAATCAAAGCTTCGATTCAGGTAGCCATGGAAATTCATTTTTCCAGAACTCCTTTATCTTGTTTCTAAAATAATCTGCATGCTTCCCTGAGTCCACTGAACATTTTATTTTTGAAAATGATTGAGTTTTGAGGTTGTATGCTTGATCTGAAAGTTTGCCCGAAAAAATGTTCTTGCTTGTTTCTCTTGATTCAGTGAGAATAAATGTTGTTTGAGTTAGGGTTTAGGTTTAGGGATGTTCATAGATTGATTCTGGAGAGTTTGGTGATGATTTTATGCGTATTAAGTGAGATAGTGGTTTTGGCTTGCCGGAGAAGATGACCGGAACACTGTTACGGTCATCTGAAAGTCATTAGGGTTAATTAATTAGGCTTTAGTCTTAATTGCGTGAATTTGAATCTTGGCCGTCCAGATGCGCGCCAAGTCCACTCCCGCGCATGTGAGTTTGAATACTGGCCATTGACCATGTTGACTTTCTCATTTTCAGTTTAATTTCATTTTATTTTTCATTTTATTTGATTTGTTTTGTTCATTTTATTAAAAATAGTAAAACATTTTCAAAAATTCTGAAAATTTTTATACAACCTTTTATTAATTTTCAGAAACCAAAAACACTTTTATTTTTATTTTTTACATTAAAAATATTTTTAAATCATTTAAAAGATTATTTTTAATTAATTAATGAGAATTAATTAATCAAAAATAATTTTAGGTATTTAAAAATCACCAAAAAATTCATGAAACATTTAAAACCATTTAGAAACATTGTCCAACCCTTAAACCAAATTTCTTTTTTGATCTTGATGACTTTTGATAATTTTCCATGGAATTAATTTCATTTCAAGGCATTATTTTGATCCTAACTTTGAAAATTCATTTCTGCCTAGTCTTTAAGAGTTGGACAATGATTCTTTTTGCATTGCATCTTGCATATCATTTAGTTTATAGGATTAAATTGGCATGAATTGATCTTGCATTTTCATTTTGTTTGACATTTTTCTTGACAAGGTACCATAAAACCCTATAAATCTTAAGAAATTCATAACTTTCACTACGTTAAGAGTTGGATCCCCTCCTTTGGGCAGTGAGTTTGTATAGGTTTAGGGTTCCCTTGAATGCATTTTCAAATTTTTATATTTATGTTTTCTTCTGGTTTTGATTTTTGTTTTGTGCATTGATCATAAACCCTAATTTGGGCTTCCTTTTGCATTCATCTTGCATATGCTTGCACACCATGACTTGCCATGACATTTTATGCATCCATTTGATTCATAATACATCTTAGGACATATTATAATCATGTTTGATCATTGCATCTTTCATTTTCCATGTTGTATGTCATTTGCATTCCTTAACTTTTCATGTATGTTCATGGTTCTAAGCATGTTTCTCTTGCATCCACATGTTTGTATGATCATCCCCATGCCTTGTTTCATGATTGTACCATCTCATAGCATCATTAGCATCATACTCATGCTTCTGGTTTTGGTTTGCATCATGTCATTTCATCTCATTTTGCATTGCATTGCATTCCTTTCACTAACTTTTCAGGTGGTAAGTTACTTTGAGAAGTGAATTTGCCTTCACTTATCACCATCTCTTTTCACCCCTCTTATGCATTATTGCTGCATTTTATCTTGTGTTTGAGATTGAGCTTGCTCATTCTTCTTCTTCTTACCTTCTTTCTTCAAGTGACTTGTCTTCTTAAATGAAGCAAGTTACTTTGCTTCTCTTTGCTCCTTTCATCTGCTCCCTGGTGGTTTCTCTGAAGATCTTTCTTGTAAACCTCACAAACCTTAGGAACAACCAAGCATGACAATGATTAGGGTTTTGATTAGTCCCCCATTTAGATTTTACCTTTGTGTCTCTTTTGAGTCTTCTCTTCTCACCTCATAATCAAGGACTAAACCCTAAAGGCTTTAAGGCTTTGTGATTAAGCTTATGCCTGCATCCTTCTATTAGGATGGAGTTGTATAACTTTAATCCTAAGTGTTAAACCCTTAATGTGTTTAAATCCTTTAATCAATTCATCTAATAACCATCAAGACATCAAGCTTGTAACTTGGGCCTTGCATTAGGGTTCTAATTCTTCCTTAATTGGTTAATAAGGACTAACCCTAATGTTAATGGACAAGTCCCCCTCAAGTTGTCTTACAAATCATAAAAATCACTTCTTCATCTTATCATTAACTAAAATCCACTTAATAAAGGCTTTGTTTTGTCATGAGTTTAATCCCTAATCATGGATTAAGTTGAGGAGCTTTCCTCAGCTTAAACATTCTCATCTATTATCCTTCTATTAGGATGGTGTAATGAGTCTGTTTAATCCCTGATTATGGCTTAACCTCATTACTTAACACTAAACAAAAACACCAAAAACATCTAAATAATCACAAGTAGGTTAATGATCTTAATCCTACATCAAAGGTGTTTAAGTGTGAGAAGCTGACTTCACACTTAAGGTATTCTCATTACCCCTGATCAGAGGGAAGATGTGATGAGTTTACTAACCCATTGGTTTAGGCTTAAGCTCATTAACTTATGACAAACTTCAAAAAGCAATAAAAGACTGAAAACACAAAAACAAACAATAATCGACTCCTCCGGGATTCTTTTCTCATCATCTTCACTCATAAACGAGAGATTGCTTCTCCCGTCTAATGCAAGACAGTTTGCACCTGAGCCAGACAGGTCATACACTTGAGCATAGACAAGTAAGCAGTTCACAAGTCAATTCATCTTTCAGTCTCTTTGGGTCGAACTACGGTGTTCTGACTTCCTCATTGCACGAGAGGATACGTAGGCATAACTTAACAGTTATCGAACAAAAGTCTCTGTATATTCCCCCTCTTTCCAGCATCATTCTCTTAGTCTCATTATCATGAGCATTTCACTTTTGTCCTTACACTGACACTTCATTTACACACTTCACACTTCTTTTACACTGACACCTGTACATTCTTTTCCAGCTCTTTTATACACAGATTGCACTGACACTACCCCTTTAAAACACAAATCTTTTAAGCGTGGATCCTGTCGAGTACGGCGGACAATCTGGGTGCTAATACCTTCCCAGGTTGTAACCAACCCCCTTTCTCAGTCTCTCTGGTTCGCAACCGTCTTATCCATATCTTTCTAGGTCTATGCAGCATTGCCTTTCCTCCGGGATAAAAATGCCTAGCTGGCGACTCTTTTCTTTTCCTGTGAGTTCACTCCTGTGTGTTCTCACATCCTCCTTTCACCGACCGTTCGCGTCTGTACCCCTCTTGGCCCTGTATCATCAGGTGGGAGCGACACTAACATAGATAAATTGGTAGACAAATCTACAAGTTTTAAACTCTTGTCCTTCATGGACACATACAACAGATACAATCAAATCCCCATGTCGGACACAAACAAGCGGCACACGACCTTCATGACCCTGATAGGAAAATACTACTAAAACGTTATGCCTTTCGGGATGAAGAACGTCGGGGCTACATACCAGCGCATGATGAACAAGGTATTCCAAGGAGAGATCGGGGACATGCTCGAGGTCTACATGGAAGACATGATCATCAAATCACACGAGGAGCTCGACCATGCGCAGAACCTACAAAAGGTCTTCGAACAAGCGAGGAGATGCAAAACGTGGTTCAACCCAGAAAAGTGCACCTTCGATGTACGGGCAGGGAAATTCCTCGGCTTTTACCTCACCGAACGAGGGATCGAAGCCAACCACGAAAAATGTCGGCTGTTTTCGGAATTCCCAACACCTAATTCAAAGAAATCCATCCAATCCCTCAACAGGATGCCCGCCTCCTTATCTTGTTTCGTCGCTAAATCCGCACAACACGCATTTCCTTTCTTCAAGTTACTACGGAAAGAAGTCACATTCAAATAGACCGAGGAGTGAAAACAGGCTTTACTCCATCTTAAGTAGGTGCTCTTTGATCCTCCAATACTGTCGCGGCCCATGAAAAGTAAACATTATACTTATACTTGTCCGTGGCCACTGAGGCGGTCAGTGCAGCCCTCATCCGCGAAACAAGTGACAGGCAGAAACCTATCTATTTTATGAGCAAAACCTTGAAGGGCCTTGAGCTCAGGTACCAACAGATCGAGAAGGTTGTGTTGGCCCTGATAAACACAGTAAGGAGACTGTGACATTACTTCCTCACCCATACAATAAAAGTCTGAATAGATCAGCCGATAAAACAGCTACTCGGGCAGCCAGACATGGTCGGAAGGATGTTGAAATGGTCTTTGGAGCTGTAAGAATTTGAGATCCAATACGAAAGCAGGAAGGCCTTAAAGGCACAAGTCCTGGCCGATTTTGTTGCCGAGATGACGTATCACCTGACCCCGGCTAGCGACACCCACAAATGGACGATCTTCCTCGACGACACCTCCAACTCAACAGGAAGCGGTGCAAGTATCATCCTTGAAAACAAAGACGACATCCTGATTGAGGTATCACTAGCATTGGCCTTCCCAACTTCGAACAACCAGGCGGAATATGAAGCATTCCTGACGGTTTACGACTGGCCGAAGACCTAGGGGAAAAGGAAGTGAAAATCTCCACCGACTCTCAGCTCTTAGCATCCCAAGTACGGGGAGAATATCAGACCAAAAATGGAAATCTCATCGAATACTTAGCCCTCGTCAAAGACAAATTGGAAAAGTTTGACTCTTAGGAAGTTCAACACGTTCCATAAGAGCACAACACGCGAGCAGACATTTTATCTAAACTTGAGAGCACGCGGAAGAAGGGCATAAACAAATTCGTTATCCAAGAGATCCTCCCGCGACCAAGCATCGAGAATCCTTCCCCGCCACTTGACGTGAACCCCATTGGTGACGCTCATTGCTGGGTAACTCCCATCCACAATTACCTCACGAAGGAAGAACTGCCAGCCGACCCAAAAGAGGCGTCCGCGACCAAAAGAAGGGCATGTTCATATGTCCTCATCGAAGGAAAACTCTACCAGCAAGGTTTCTCCATCCCACTACTTAAGTGCGTCGAGGAAGAAAAAGTCCCCGACATCTTTGGAGAAATTCACGGAGGGATTAACGCTCAGCATCTCGAAGGAAAATCCTTGGGGCGTAAAGCACTTCGAGCAGGCAACTATTGGTCGACGATTCAACACGATGCAAAATATCACGTCAAGAGATGCGACAGGTTTGAAAGACACGCGGACATTCACCTAGCTCCCCCTAATGAGTTGAAGACATTATCCTCCCCGTGACCCTTCACTTGGTGGGGGATGGACATCCTCAGGCCATTTGTGACCGGCTCCTACCAAAATAAATATCTTATCATCGACGTCGACTACTTCACAAAATGGATCGAGGCCGAAGACCTTGCCAAAATCACAACGCAAAATATACTCCGTTTTTTCAAAAGAAATATCCTCGCCCGCTTCGGCATACTCCAAGTCCCCATCACCGACAACAGAACGCAGTTTACGGAAAAAAGATTCCAAAATTTCGTCGCCAATTTGGGCATAAACCAACATTCCATGTTCGTCGAATATCCTTAGACTAACGGCCAGGTAGAGGAAGCCAATAGGGTAATCTTATGAGGACTAAAGCGCAGATTGGGCGAAGCAAAAAAAAAGCTTGGTTCAAGGAGTTACATAGCGTACTATGGGCCTATCGCACGACCCCGCATTCAACAACCGGGGAGACTCCATTCTGACTAACCTACGTGACTAAGGCAGTCATCCCAGTTGGAATTCGAGAACCCTCGAGACGAAAGCACCTCTCGACGAGGAACTGAACGACGAAGCCCTACTATAACATCCCAAAATTTTCCCTCTCATTTTTATGGCATTTAGCATATCATATTGCATTCATATTTCTACATCCTTGCACAAAAATAAAATTGAATCATAGCATTCATGGCCGAGGCCTATGGCTTGTGATCAATGATTTGGGAAATTGATGATCATCCAAAAGCAATGAAAGGGTCACATGGATTCTCAACATTATTCAAAGGTTTCATAACATCCCACAAGATCTCATTTGATTCCTCAAGTCTTAGAAATAGGTGGATTGATCAAAGAATTCAAGCAGTGCAACACCTCCTAACAAAAAGACTGAAATTAGGGTTTCTGATTAATGGGGCTTCCCAGTGAAATTTTTGTTCAAACTTGATCTCATTGTTTTTCACATGATGTCAAGTGTCTAAGGTTGAAATATCATCCATTGAATCATTTTAGAGGGTTTTCAATTGGTCAGTTACTTGAAAATCAAGAAATTGGGGAAAAGTCAATTGTGTTGAGGAAAAAGTCAACTCCTGAATTTTTTAGGTCAAAATCATGAAATTGGTGTTATAAGAAGTCCATGGACAAAATTTGATCAAGAAATGATGGAGGAATCATCAAAAATCAAGAAAATCAAAACTTACCATTTTTGGAAAATTAGGGTTTCCAAATATGGCAAGTTTTGGCCATTTTCCAGTTAAGTTCAAGAGAGGCCTTCTCCCAAAATAAAATTCAAACAAAAATTCCACTTATAATGTTTGAAAGAGGGCATCCTAAGCTTTAAATCCATAGGTGGAACATATTCATGGGATTTAAATTGAAGAAGTTATGATCAATCAAAGTTTGATCAAACTAGGGCAAAAACCAAGTAATGCCTTGCATCCTACATGCGCCAGGCAAGGTATTTCTTCAAACATGTGGTGTGCAAGAAGTATGGTACAATTAATCCATCTTAATGACCTTAAATTAAATTTTTTCCAACATCAAAGTTGTTCATTGTTGCATTATCTACAACTTTCATGTTTGGGGATTTTTCATATGATCAATTGTGTGAAAGTTATGGAGGTCCAAATAGAGGTATCAATCTTGATCAAAACACAAGCTATTTTGTGCAAGGCAAGCCAAGTCATGCAGGCCCATTATGCAGCTTCGTGACATGATGTTCAATGATATATTTGAGGTACTTAGAGGTCTTATTCCATCATGAGTCAAACTCCAAACTTGTTGTATGAAGCTTGATCTTCAAAATGAGTCCAAGAAGTGCATCATTTGATAGATTGAGCTTGAAGAAATATTCAACGGAAGATCACAACATGCCACCTGGTTTCTTGTGTATCAAGTCAATGTTGCAAAGTTTGGTTTGATTTAGTCTAAGTGTCTTTGATTCATCCATCATGCAATGATCATCTTGCTTCATTCAGAAATCTCAAATCATCTCATGTGTACATGATTACACCAAGTACCATGAACATCCTTGCAATCCAAGTCAAATGACAAGTTTCAAACATAATCAAATATGCAGCTTTGCTTTGATCAATTCAGTTTCATTGCATTCCACTAATCCTCATCATAAGCAACATGAGCATTTCCATACATGATCAAATTCGAGTAAGTTTAATTCAGTTGCATTCCACACCCTCAAATTGAACATTTCACCTCAAGTTAAGAACTAACTCTAGTTATAAACATCAACTAGAGTTAGTTATAACTAACTGTGGATATATAAGCTCATCCATAACGAATTGCACACACTCCATTTGCTCAAAATTGCACCAAAAAGTTCACACACACACACACACACACTCTCTCTCTCTCTCTCTCTCTCTCTCTCTGATTTTTCTCTGAGTTTGGAATTATCATCACTGCATTTTTCATCCACACAACTTCATCCTTCATCTATACACCTCAAGAATCACCTATTATTCATCATCATCACCTTGTGATCAATTTCCATGGCAACATTGGCTTGAAGATTCAAGAATCAGCTTCTGCATTACCTCTGCATCTTCTAAATATTGCCAAGAATCCAAGGTTTTTGAGTGTTTATTTCACTCCATTGAGGATTAGGAACAATTATCAAGCATTGTAGGATCCTCATATCTGGTATTCTTCAACGAATTCAGGATCTGCAATTCAGGTTTTACTTCAATGAACTTGCTCAAATTTCATGATTTTCTTGTTTGTTTCCCGATGTTTAAGGCTTGATAGAAGCAATGGTTGATCTGGCTAGTTGATAGGCATTGTATATGCATAGATTCAATTTTTAGGTGAATTGTTCTTGGCTTCGATTTGGCTTGTTTATGAAGGATAAATGAATTGTGAACCTGGATTCTTGATGTACTCAGTGAGGCAAACACAGTGATGGTCTTAGATTCCATTTTGGTTAGGTTTTGGATTTGCCTTAATCAGAGCTCACAAGAGAAGATGACCGGAGGTCTTCTCCGGTGGCTGTAATAGTGCCCTAACCATTTATACAATTTTAAGTCCCATCCATAGGATCTTTCTAATCCAACATACACAAAGCTTCCAGCGCATTAATGAGCACTTGCTTCTCACGTGCATTTTTTATAAGACTTGAGTTTTCACGCGTGTGTCATCCACCCTTATACCATATGCCTTTCAATCTGATCCATTGGATTTGCGTACTTTGACTTGTATTGTATGCGTGAGATTGATCTTAAGGTCCAGAGATAAGTCAATGGTTAACTGAATTCTACCATAAGCATTATAGTCAACACATTTTGGAGTGGGCTTACAATTGCTTTTCACGCCTCCAGTCTCATAAGCCCAATAACATTTGAACTAAATTGGTTGTTGTTTACACCCTCCTCACATTATCTTTTCTTTCAATTTTCTTTTCTTTTCCAATTTAATTTCAATTTTATAAAAATACTAAAGTGCTTCCAAAAATCACCAAATAATTCAGGGATCATCTTTGACATTTTCCAAATTTCTCACATTTTTTTATTTCATTTTTCATTAATTTTTGAGCCAGAATTAATTTCCCATTTTATTTCTTTTGAATTTCCTCATTCTTGACCACTTGTTCTTCCCAAATTAATTTCTTTTAAATGAAAAATGATCTTAGTCCCATTCCTTTTGCACTAATCAGAGGACACATTAAGGTCCCTAAAAATATTTTTTTTACATTTTTTAGGTCATGTTTGGTCCATTTTTGAGTCATTTATTTGAACATTATCCTTCAAAATCCTAATTCTTCTTCTACAATTTTTTGATTGAGTTAGATTCCAATTTTTTTGTGAGATATTTTAGTGGTTTGTTACCCTCTGGATTATGACCTTGAATCTAAATTTTCATAATTTTTCCATGTCATTAGATATTTTTTTGGTACCTTGTTCCACAAGTTACATTTTAGGGTTTATTTTCCCGTCCTCCCAATTCAATTTTGGTAAGGCATTTATGCCATCCATTTGAGATCCATAATTTGAGTTCTTAACATCCAATTTGATGTTTTTAAGTCACTTGTGTCCAACATAGGTCTTTACCTTTGGGATTTTTTGGGTTTCTTGTACCTTAAGTTTCATATGTGTTCATGTATGCTTACTTTGCCCTAATTCACATTCCTACTTCATCTTAACACATCTAATCCCACTTTGTGAATACGATGTCCATGTTATATCATTCTTACACATATTGTAAATATCCCATATCCATTGTTACATCTTCACTTCAAGTCTTGAGTCCATTTGTTTCATTTGGTATCCTTTTGTACATTAAGACTTCAAAATCAAACTTCTTTGTCCCTTAACTCTAATATGTTTCATACATGTTACTTTGTGGTTAATTTTTTAGTTTAATATCCATTTAATATCATCATCTAGCCTCTTGTTTTTGTATGGTAAGTTCACTTTTTTGTTCATGTTTGATTTTTCTTCTAAGTCTTTCTTTACTTAAGAAATCATGTGTTCATCTATTCTTACTCTTTCTCCATTCAATCTTCTACTTGATTCTCTTTCACTTGAATCTCTTTTTTCCTACTTTAGTTCATCATTTGAGACACTTTAATTTAGTGTTAGATTCTCTTTTTAACATTCATCCTTGACTAATTCAAGTTTATTTTGCATAATCATTCAACTTCTTCATCTAACTTCACCTTGATTTCCATTAGGGTTTAATACCTCATTAGGACATAGATTGTAGTTGTTTGATCATATAACCACAAAAACCTTTAACATGGTTTAGATACTAACTTTAGAAGTCCATTATCATATAGGATCCTTTAGTTTTAGGTCTTAACCCTAGGAAGTCCTTAGTGTATTTCCTTAGCTAGTTTGAACTAGTTGGAGCTTTTGACATGCTTTATGTTTTCAATATGCTTTGAAAAGCTAACCTTTGTTTTGTATGGAGGTTGAGGTAATCCTTGTTTATATAACTTATTCCTCATGTTCTTTATGCTTTCTAAGTGTATTTTCCTTAGCACTTTGTGCTTTGCTTGTATAGGCTCTTCCCCTCGTTAGAAAAACAATTTAATTCCTTAGGAAGTAAGTTGAGTTCTAAGTTCTCTTTTATTCTTTTCCTTTTCTCATTAGGATTAGAAAACCCCACAAACCATTAGGATCTCCTTTTGCATGAAATAAACAATGTATGGTGAGTCTTAATTCCCTTAGTTTTTCCTTTCTCAACTTGAGTCATTCTTTCTCATCTCAAAGAAAAGCTACAAAAACACTTTAATAAAGGTTGAAGTAGTCTTAAATACAGAGACTTATTCCATGGAGCACTTGTATTCATCCCATCTTGGGATAGTGCAAGCTTGTTTATCATGATGTACAAGTATAATCATGAGACTATTTTCACAAACAAAAGCAATATAAAACACTTCTCTAAAAGACAATAAAAAACAACACACGTCTTTTCCTGCGGGAATTCTCGTCTCATCTCATTCACTCTAAACAATGACTTGCTACGACTTGTCTCATTGCAAGACGGTAAACGCACTCGTACCAGATGAGCCTGCAACACTTGAGTATAGGCATAAACATGTAAATCCTAAAAAACAAAAACAAAGTTCCCAACCATAGTTAGGCGAACTACGTCGACTCTGATCCTCATATTCTCGATGAGGTACGTAGGCAGCGGGGTAGGGCCCGTTCGAGCACACTATTTATTTTCCCTACATTTTTCCCGTACCTTTTTCGTTCTCTTTTTCCAGTTCTCTCTCATTCTAGTTCCAGTAGCGGTTTTTATTCAGCAACAACTTTATTCCTCGCTCTTTGAAACAGACTAACAAGCGTGGATCTCGTCGGGTACGGAGGACTGTCTGGGGTGCTAATACCTTCCCAGGTCATAACCGACTTCCGAACCCAGTTCTTTGGTTCACAAGACCTTGTCCTTTCCTTTTCTCTTCGGTTTGTGCAACATTACCTTTCCCATTCATTCGGGATAAAAATTCCTCGCTGACGACTCTGCTAGGGATCAAAGCTAGAATCTCTAGTTTCCCCTTTGAGAGTTAATCCTAGCGCTTGTCTATTTTTGTTTCTTTGGATGCTTAGTTTTTTGTTTTTGTGTGTTTTAGTTTAGATTTACTTCTTTTATTTACAACTTTACTTTACAACATTTATTTACTGCTTTCAGTATTTATTTTACATGCATCATATATATTGGACTGTCTGGTTTGGCCTTTTTCTGTGGGATGGGATTAATGTGAGATGAGCTTGTAACCGGAGCTCGAGTGCACCCTAGGACTTAGCATGGACAGTCACTTTGATTTCATGGCATTTTGCTATGTTGGTAGTAGTGAGTTCCACATCTAGATTGCGACCGTCTTGGAAATGTTTTAATACAGGAATCTTTCTTGGATCATTACACGACCTCAATAGTTATGTGCATCTAGGGACCGATCATTGAGGACCTTTGTGGAAACATCCCTCTCTAGTGATGATAGTGGCAGACCACATATGTTGGCAAACCCGATTGCATCCGAGGGCCCACTAGGAACTCGCATAGGATGGCCTGGTTCTCTCATAGGAACCCAGTCAAGGAAAACTGTTCGTATGACAATAGTATTGTATGCCAAGGAATGAATGTATTATTGTTTCTTGATTCAGTGCTTGAAGCTGGGAACTTATGATGGATGCTTGTTTTTCCCGGACTCAGCTGAGACCTCCCTGAGTAGTACATAAAGCTAAACTGATTCCCTGATATGGTTATTATGCCATTTCTCGGAATGGTGAACATATTATTGCTATTCGGTTTTAAGATTCTGTGATGTTTTACCCGGAGCATACCCGTGAGACGGGAGGGATGTTTATAGGTTTGCAGGAACCCTAAACTTTAAACATACCCATTTTGCCAGTGTTACTTTATGATATGATCTAGTTATATGGTTCTTTGGTTCTTAGATCCGGGATTTCTATTCAGAGAAATTTTTACTGTGATTGCCATTGTGACCATGGTATTGTGATTTCTATTGTGACCCTGCACAAACACTTGATTATCTGATCAACACAACACAAACATGTCACTGATCACATGCCTTGCCTTGCATAACATCATCATATCATTAATCATTTGTGTTTATTTTCATTCTCAGGATGTATACATTGTTCCCAGTTCCGGTCGGACTTTAGATTCATAGATGGACACTCCCATTAAGAAGAATGTTCATTACAACTTTCCACAACCAGAAGCCGAGAGTATTCAGAAATTAGTTGGTTTAATGAATGATAAAGTTCTAGATGACTTCAGGAAAGAGTATGGGAATATTCTAGATTTAATGAATAAGCCTACAGTTGATCAGAGGGATAGCCTTCATTCTTTGTTACAGCTCTACGATCCTCAGTTATGGGTTTTTGTGTTTCCATATTATATCTTGGCTCCTACCTTAGAAGATATTTTCAGCATCCTAAAGGTTCCTATCAGAGACAATATTCCTTATTATGCTTTAGAGAGGGTTCCTCCATATGAAGACATAGCTAGTGCTTGTCACCTAAGTATGCTCAGAGTCAAGATAGGACTAGAAACCAACAAGGGTAAAGGGATTTCCTTGTATTTTCTTGTCAGGGAAGCTCATGTTTTGGCCTTGGGAAACAGATGTGCAGAGTTCAGTACATTCTTAGCCCTGATGATATATGGGATAAGTTTATTCCCGGGAGAGAAATGGTTGATCAGCATGGAATCCATTGCCATCTTCATCAAGAGAAACCCAGTGCCTACGTTGTTAGGAGATTTCTCCTATAATGTTCATTATAGGAGCGAGAAGAGGAAGGGGTATGTGAATTGTTGTGCTGCCTTATTTGCTGACTGGTTTGTTAGGCAACTTCCAAAGTCAGGACCTTTCCAAGATTTGAAACAAGAATGGAAATGGTCTAAAATATTGATGGGCTTAACTTCGGATGACATATCTTGGGGATGCAACAGAAATTTGGTGGGGAAGGAGATCATTACTAGTTGTGGCGGTTTTCCCAATGTGCCTTTGCTCGAAAGGAAAGGAGGTATAAATTACAATATTGTGCTAGTCAAGAAGCAATTTGGTTACCCTTTGAAGGATCCACCATCCATTAAAGAGATAGTTGAGTCATTGTATTTCCTGGTGGAAGGAAACATTGAGTTGTGTATTCAGGCAGCCCAAGCTTAAGAAGTAAGGATGGCGAAAAGAAAGAGAGATTTTGGGAAAGTGGACCCAAAGACGTATGATCCCTTTGCTATGTGGTTGAGAAACCGTGTAGAAGTCTTACTCCTACCATTCTCCATGGAGCCTCCTTTGTATCTGAAAGAAGTGTTACCACAGATTTCAGTTCCTATGAAAGATTATCAAAGGTTGGAAGCTTTGGTCCAACAACTCAGAACAGAGAATCCGGAAGCTCATAATTCCTATCAGAAGATGGTGACCCTCAATCAGAGACTAGAGGAAAGAGATTAGAAAGCTGAAAAGTTAGTGAGAGACAAGCAGAAGTACTTTGAAGAAAGTGAGCTCTACTTCAAGAAGAAGGGTTTAGCTGAGATCCATAAGGCAAGTCAATGTTGGAAGGACAAGAAGTCTTTGGATGAAGCCAATGAATCTATGACTCTCTGACTAGAGAAATGGGAGGATAATATGAAGAAGCAAAAAGAAGCGGAAGAGGGATATAAGCTAGAGATCAAAAATCTTGAGAAGTTACTAGGTGAACGGAAATAGCAACTTCAGCAAACCTACAATTAACGCGTAGACTACGACCGAAAGATAGCACAGGGTCAAAAAGCATTTGAGAATGCGTAAAAAGAGGTAGAAGAGCTCAAGATCCACGCAGAAGTCAAGAAAGCCAGACTTGAGCCAAGTCTCAACAAAGAAAGTGAAGAGGTGTTCATGCAATAGATCAATGAATTACATGCTTCCTTTGATCAGAGGAATGTCCTTATTCAGAAGCTCATCCAGGAGCCAGTTCATCCAGACATAGCTCAACTATTGCAGGTGGTCAAGCGTCTCAGTTGGAGGCTGAAGGACATGGAATTTCCAAGGGCTTAGTTTCATTTCCTTGAACCTGGATTACCCATAGGCCTGTTGTGGGATTCCCTTTACTCTTTACTCTTTACTCTTTTCTATTGTTGTATGAATCACTCTTCGGGGAATTTGTTATCCTCAGATTTTAGTTTATGATATTTAACTTGGTTTGAATCTCTAGTTGTTATCCTTGCACTGACACGGGGTTCTAAGCACCATTTTTCCATAATTATCTAATTTGAGCTCCATGTGGGGTCTTCCTCCCCAAAATCTGAATTTTCAAAGGCTATCTGAATTTTCTCAATACCGGAACGGGAATGTAAAAAACCTTGAGAATGAAAAGAACACAACATTGCATGCATTCATGTTATTTGCATTTTTTCTTTTGCAGTTTATCCAGATTTCTTAACTTATCTGTTTATACAGGAAAGATTGTGAGAGCCGCAAAAAGTCGTCTTCTCCGACACGACACTCCTCTGCACCGGTACGCTACTCGCCGTAACCAGAGAAACATCATGGACACCGTACAGACTGAGCTGAATGAACTCTGTACCATGATGGCTGAGTTTATGACTATGATGCAGGGCATGGCGTAGGGGCAGCAGGAGCTAAGAGCTGCTGTTCTCATACTTGATCCACTGCAGGTGGACCCTCCAGTTGTCACTTTGGATGCTTAGGGAAATCCAATCAACAACAATAAGGGTAATAGATCTCCAACTCCAGAGGGTGGCGGCCCTATTCCCGTTCATGTGGAAGATCGTCAAGAAGATTAGTTCACCTCGGTCAATGAAGACATGGGATTTGGCACAGGCAGTAATTCCCAAGACTTTCAGATGCTGGCTGAGAAAGTTAGAGCTTTGGAATGCAGGGATACTATAGGCATCGATGTTTCTGACATGGGCCTAGTTCAAGGGGTGATCATTCCTCCAAAGTTTAAGCCTCCCAGTTTTGACAAATAAAATGGCAATTCTTGCCCGAAAATGCATCTGCAAGCGTTTTACCGCAAGATTTTTGTGCATACCAAAGATAAGAAGTTTTGGATGTACTATTTACATGATAGCCTATCTGGAGGCTCACTGGAATGGTACATGAAATTGGAGAGAACCGTTGTTCTTAATTGGAAAGAGCTTAGGGAGGATTTCCTCAAGCAATACCAATATATATTGATGTGGCTCCAAGTTGGACCCAACTGCAAAGTTTGTCTCAAAGTAACTCTGAAAGCTTCAAGGAATATGCGCAGAGGTGGCATGAAATCGTAGCTAGAGTTCAACCACCGCTACTGGAGAGAGAAATGGTTGATCTTTTCATGGACACCCTCCCTGGGAACTTCATGGAAAGGTTAATAGGTTGTTCATCTACCAACTTTTTTGACATCATCACTAGTGAGAGAATTGAAAGTTGGATGAAGCAGGGGAACATTCAGAATAACAGAGCGTTGACTTCTGGAGTCAAGAAACCTTTTGTGAAAAGAAGAGAAGTTGAAACCGGGGCTGTATAAACCCAAAGGAAGAGGGGAAATCAGAACTCCTATCAACAAGCAGCTCCTGTTACCATTTCTGCTCCCGCAAATCAACAGCAGGTTCAACAGCCACAACAACAATGTCAACAGAACTACCAGCAGCAGAGAGCTCCTTATCAATACTATCCTCCCAGACCAAAGGATAGGCATCTTGAGACGTCGCCGATGTCTTATTCCCAGCTTTTTCAAAACCTTCTTCAGCTTCAAATGATTCAGTTGAGAACCTTGCAGCCTCCGAGACTGGGGAAGATTCCTGAGGGCTACGATGCTAACGCCCATTGCGAGTTCCACTCCAGAGCTCTAGGCCATAGTACTGGAAACTGGAAGGCTTTGAAACATGTCATTCAGGACCTGATAGACTCCAAGCCAGTAAATTTCACTCCAACCTCAAACGTGTTGCAAAACCCCATTCCTTCATATGGGATGACCGTAGGAGCTATTGATAATGGTGAGTGTTTGAATCTGATATATGATGTCAATGCCTTGAAGACTTCATTGTTAGATAGGGTTGCCTAGCCTATAAGAATATATTTTCGGGATGTGAAGAGGGTTGTTCAGATTGTGAAAATTATGTTGATGGTTGTAACCAATTGAGATCGGGGATACAAAGAATGATTGATGATGGCAGTATTCAGTTTGACAGAATCGTGAAGGAAGATGAAGTGTCAATAGTTACTATCTACTATAATCCAGTACAAATCCCAACACTAACAAGAATGGCGTTTGTGACATTTACCACTCCTGGACCAATTTCGTATCAAAGCGAAAAATCCGTCCCATGGTACTATGGGGCCGAAGTTTACTATAATGGTCAGAAATAGGATGTGACCTCTTCCAGCTTAGCTCAACACCAAGTTGAAAATGTTAGAGTTGATGGGTTCACAAGGACTATGAAACTATTTGCACCTGAAACATTAAGAAACAATGTGTTACCGCCAAGGGATAATGCAGAAGCCCAAGCAAGAGCAAAGGGAAAGCAAGCCATGACCAGTGATGTCCCTGTACCAGAGCCTAATATCACTTTCGACAAAGAAGTGGAGGAATTTTTGAGAATCATTAAAAAGAGCGATTACAAAATAGTTTATCATTTGTAGCAAACTCCCTCCAAGATTTCAATATTGTCCTTGTTGATGTGTTCAGACTCACACAGGAAAGCGTTGCTGAAGATTTTAAACAATGCCTACGTGCCACAAGACATATCAGTAAATTAGCTTGAGACGAAGGTGTCAAGTGTGAACGCCATCCATGGTTTAAGGTTTACAGATATGGATTTGACCACTGAGGGACACTGCCACAATCGAGCTCTACACATTTCTATGGAATGTAAAAGAGTTGTGCTCTCTCATGTACTTGTGGACACATGATCATCCCTGAACTTACTTCCAAAGAAAGCACTAATTAAGTTGGACTATGACGGGGTGGTGCTCAGGCCAAGCGACTTGGTGGTCCAAGCGTTCGATGGCTCAAAAAGGTTTGTCTTTGGAGAAGTGGAACTACCAATCAAGGTAGGAACACAAGTTTTCAATACAACCTTTTATGTTATGGATATCAAACCAGCGTATAGTTGTTTGCTGGGACGACCCTGTATACATGCAACAGGGGCTGTGTCTTCAACCCTCCACCAGAAGCTCAAATTCGTCTGGGAAGGACAGATCGTTACAGTGTGTGGGGAAGAAGACATCTTCATTAGTCACTTGTCCTCATTCAAATATGTAGAGATGGATGGAGAGATTATTAAGACTCATTGTCAAGCCTCTGAGCCAGTCAGAACCGAGGGTACACCGTCATCAGTTTCTCTTTCTGAGGATAAGAAGAAAGGTGTGTCAATCTCATCCTACAAACATGCCTTGGAGGTTGTGGAATCAGGTACGAATGAGGGCTGGGGAAAAATGATTGAAGTCTCAAAGAAAGAGGATATGTTCGAGAATAGTTATAATCCTGGCCAGTTAATGCCAAATCAGAATGCTAGAGGTCGGAAAAGCCCAATTACTTTCACAAGTGCAGGATGGGTTGATCATGGCAGCATCTGTACAGTGTAAGATGAAGTAGTTGATAGTGATTGTAAATTGGACGAGTGGATAAAGCCCTGTGTCTCGGGTGTGCAACTCAGCAATTGGTCAGCCGAAGCAATCGTCTCTGTCACTCAACCACAAGAGTAATAGTTTTGCGTTTCTATTCTTTTGTATGAAAGCTCTATGCCTTGCCCGAGGCATAGTAGCTCATTGTGAGGGTTCATTGTTTCATAATGCAATAATACAATCACTAATAAAGTGTACATTTTGGCATTCATTCATGGTGTTTCTTGTCTTTCGTTTGTATTTTTGTTTAAAAAATATAAAATAAATGGCAATGTTTTTCCATGTCTCCCACTTTTTCTAAAATTTAGCATGAATCATCATTCATGCAGATGTGCCCCATCGGGTCTCATCAGTGAAGATCTTGCTATGGCTCAATATGAATTAGAAAATCCAATTTACCTAGCCGACGAGGAAGGTGAAGAATATTTTTAATTACCTGAAGAATTAGCCTGAATGCTCAAACAAAAGGAGAGAGTGATTCAGCCGCACGAAGATGCCATTGAAGTGGTAAACCTGGGTACAAAAGAGGACAAAAAAGAGGTCAAGATCGGGGCCGCATTGGAAGAATCTGCAAAGAGTCGTTTGATTTCCATGATCCGTGAATATGTTGACGTCTTCTCCTGGTCTTACCAGGATATGCCATGGTTGGACATCGATATTGTAGTGCACAAGCTGCCACTCAGAGAAGATTGCCCGCTGGTGTAAACACCCCAAATTTTCCCTCACTCATTTCACCATGGCTTGTGATTCTTCTCATTTGCATAAGTTCAATCATATCATCTCATATTGCATTTTTGCTTCACTGCATAGGTTCTAAGTCATCTGCATCTAGGGTTTGTGATTTGAGCCATCCCTGAGCCCCATGAGCAACTCCAAAGGTCTTTAATCATCTCAAGAGGATCCATGTATGTTCAAGCATCATATTATATCTTCCCAAGATCAAGAAAGTCAGAAAATCACAAGAACTGAGAAAGGCATAGAAGCAGAGCCAAGCTTAACTGCACAGATGACCTAAAATTGGGGTTTTGGTTTCAGAGGCCATAAATCCAAATTTTTTTGGTCATTCTTGTTTCTATTGGTCTCTATATGATATAAGAATCATGCATACCAATTTTCATGAAAAAATTCAATGGGGAAGGCATCTGATCAAAAGATGACTTCTTAAGCAAGTCAGTGCAAAATCAGGGCATCTGAGGCCCCCAGTCATCCAACCAAAGGGTCTTCTCCATCATTTTGAATGTGTATGATCTTTATTTGATCTTAGAAGAGGTTAGAAGTTCACAAAATTGGATAATTTCAAGCCATTTGCAAAGTTGCCATTTTGGGAAAGTGACTTGTAATGTAAACTTGCCATTTTGGGAAAGTATTTCAACCTCCTCTTTTTGATTCAAAAATGCTTCAAATGAAAAATTCTTGGTCATGAAAGTTGTAGATTGGATCCTCCCATTTTCAAAAAGTACAAGAACTTGATCTAATTCATTCTAGAACTAAAGTTATGGCCTTGCAAAGTTGGGAAAAATCACAAAAATTCACTTATGTGCCAAAGAGGGAAACTTGCAAATTCTTGTACCAAGGCAATTTGTGACTTCTAATTGATGTCTAAGCATTACACAAACATCATACATGACATAAAATTCAGAATTGCCCAAAGATTTCTCAAGTTTCATGCCTTGATCATTAAGATTTCTCAAAGGGGCCAAGAACTTCATGATTTGCAAAATCACCCACAAACTTCATTCAACTTGCTGCCTTGCCTCAAAGCTGATCCCATGGACCTCCCTAAAGTCAGCTGCGCAGGACACCCCATTGTCCTTGACCTTCCATGTGCCCATACCTCAAGTACACCAACTTTTGACATTTTGGCAACTTGCCCATACCAATCAACATAGGCCAGCACCCACTCTCTGACCTATCACATTACATTATGTGGATCAAAACCAAGCAAAAGCACATAACATTACAGCCTAACACTTGAGAATACACAGCATACTCAAAAATCACCAAATTTGCAAAAGCCTTCGAATCTCATAACTCAACCATCAAACCTTCAAACTTTTTCCACCATTCAACTCCATAAACATCACTGATCATTTCCCACCCTTCATTTTGCCCTAAAACACTCAGAATCGAAAATACGATTTTGACATTTTGTGAACTGAACTTCTGCCAACTTCCTCTTGAGGCCATTTAAACTCCAACCAAGCATCACAAGCTCTTGGGGGAATCATTGGAGTGGATTTGAGGCAAAGAACTGGCCAGAAAGCTCCTGTTTCGAAAGCTCAACTTCAGGTAGCCATGAAATTTATTTTTCCAGAACTCTCATTTTATGTTATAGAATGATTTTACATGTTTCACTGATCACCATGATGTCTTTACTTTTGAGAATAGTTGAGAAATAAGCATTTCATAAGCTTCTGAAATTTTTGCCATGTTTTCCGTTTTGCTTTGATTCGTGCTTTTGATGATGAACAAATGATTTTTGGTGGTTGATTCCTGTTGGGGTTGAGGAGAGGATCATTTCTGGAGTTTTAGGGGTCTTGGGGTTGCGTATTGAGGGAGATTGAGTGAGGGGCTAGCCGGAGAAGATGACCGGAACACTGTTCCGGTCACCTGAAAGTAATTAGGGCTCAGATTAGGGTTTTAATCATAATTAGGGAAGTTTGAATTCTGGCCATTCAGATGCGCGCGCTGGTCAATTCCCGCATCTCAGCTTTAAACCAGGGCCTTTGGATCTGCTGACTTTCATTTTAATTTCATTTTTATTACATTTCTTTCTACATTTTATTTAAAATAGTAAAACATTTCTAAAAAATTTCATTTTTTGCATCATGTCTTAAAATATTTTTCTCATCCTGAAAATAATTTTTATTTTATTTTTTGCATAATTTTCGTATTTTTAAAATATTTAAATGTTTATTTTAATTACTTAATGAGAATTAATTAATTAAAATACCATTTAAGTTTCTAAAAATCACCAAAAAAATCACATTGCATCTTGATACATTTAGAAACATTATCAAACTCTTCAAACAAATTTCTTTTTGGTCCTTGACCTATTTTGACATTTTTCTTTGGAATTAGGGTTCTTAAAAGTCAATATTTTTGCCCTAACTTAGAAAAATCCCTTCTACATAACCATGAGGAGTTTGATGATGGTTATTTTTGTTTCATTACTCATGACATGTAGTTTCTAGGATAAAATTGGTTTGAATTTATCTTTCATTTTCAATTTTTTGTGCATTTTCCCTTTTGAAGTGCCTCAAAACCCAAGCCAACTTAAGAAAATCATAACCTCTTTAGGGTTAAGAGTTAGGCCTCCTCCTTTGGGCAGTGAACTTGTATAGGTTTAGGGTACCTTTGATTCCATTTTCAATTTTTTATCATGTCATTTGCTTCTAGTTTTGAATTTTGTATTGCATGTTATGTATAAACCCTCATTTTTTGCCTTCATTTGCATTCATCACTCATATGCTTGCATACATGAACTTGCCATGACATTTTGTGCATTAACATGACTCCTAAGACATATTAGGACACATTAGAATCATGATAAATCATTTCTTCATCCATTTTCCATGTTATGCCTCCATTGCATTTCATAAGTTTTCATGAACTTTTAAGGTTCAAAACATGCTTCATTTGCATCCTCATCCTTGTATGATCACCCACAACTCTTGACATGTGTTTGCATTATCTCTTAGCATCATTGACATCATGTTTATGCTTCTGGTTTTGGTTTGCATCATTGCATTCATTTAATGTTCACTTCATTTCATTTCTTTTTGCTAACTTTTCAGGTGGTAAGTACTTGAGAAGTGAATTTGCCTTCACTTTTCATAATCTTTTCTCATCTCTCTTATACATTCATTGCTGCATTTTATTTGTGGATTATAGTGAGCTTGCTCATTCATGTTCCCTCCTCACTTTCTTTCTTCAAGCAACTTGTCTTCTTAAGTGAAGCAAGTTGTCTTGCTTCTCTCTGCTTCTCCTTCTCTTCATCCTGCTTCTTTCTTGGTGGCTTTCCTCTTGAAGATCTTTTGCAAGCCACATAAACCCTAGGAAAATCCAAGCATGATCACAATTAGGGTTGATTAGTCCCCCATTAGTTTTACCTTTGTGTCATCTTTGTGTCTTCTCTTCTCATCTCTTAATCAAGGACTAAACCTTAAAAAATTTAAGGCTTTGTGATTAGGGTTATGCCTGTATCCTTCTATTAGGATGGAGTGTATAACTTTAATACTAAGTGTTAAACCCTTAATGTGTTTAAATCCTTTAATCAACCCATCTAATAATCACTAAGACATCAAACTTGTAACTTGGGCCTTGCATTAGGGTTCTAATTCTTCCTTAATTGGTTAAGAAGGACTAACCCTAGTGTTAATGGACAAGTCCCCCTCAAGTTGCCATACAAACCATAAAATCCACTTCTTAATCTTTCCATTAACTAAAATCCATTCTAATAAAGGCTTTGTTTTGTCATGAAGTTAATCCCTAATCATGGATTAAGTTGAGGAGCCTTCCTCAGCTTAAATGTTCTCATCTATTATCCTTCTATTAGGATGGTGTAATGAGTCCATTAAATCCTTGATTATGGCTTAAACTCATTACTTAACACTAAACAAAAACAACAAAAGCATCTAAATAAATGCAAGTAGGTTAATGATCTTAATCCTACATCATGGTGATTAAGTGTGAGGTGCTTACTTCATACTTAAGGTATTCTCATTACCCCTAATCAAAGGAAAGATGTGATGAGTTTACTAACCCTTGGTTTAGGCTTAAACTCATTTTCTTATGACAAACTCCAAAAGCAATAAAAGATTGAAATCACCAAAAACAAACAATAATCGTCTCCTCCGGGATTCTTTTCTTATCTCATTCACTCACAAACAAGAACTTGCTTCTTCCGTCTAATGCAAGACAGTTTGCACCTGAGCCAGACAGGTCATACACTTGAGCATAGACAAGCAAGCAGTTCATCAATCAATTTACTTTTCAGTCTCTTTGAATCGAACTACGGTGTTCTGACTTCCTCATTGCACGAGAGGATACGTAGGTATAACTTAACAGTTATCGAACAAAAGTATCTGTATATTCCCCCTCCTTCTAGCATTATTCTCTAAGCCTCATAGTCTTGAGCTTTGCACTCTTTCTTTACACTGACACTTCCTTATTACACTTTACACTTCTTTCCAGCACTGACACTTGTATTCTATTCCTGCTTTTTCACACAAAATAGCACTGACACTACCCCTTTAAACACAAATCTTTCAAGCGTGGATCCCGTCGAGTACGGAGGACAATCTGGGTGCTAATACCTTCCCAGGTTGTAACCAACCCCCTTTCTCAGTTTCTCTGGTTCACAACCGTCTTATCCATCTTTTCTTAGGTTTATGCAGCATTACCTTTCCTTCGGGATAAAAATGCCTAGCTGGCGACTCTTTTCCTTTCAGTTCACCCTTGTGTGTTCTCTCCTTTCGCCGACCGTTCGCGTCTGTACCCTATCTGAGTTGATCTCATTTGGTGGGAGCGACAACTTGGCAACTCTGCTGGGGACCCTTATATTGTAACCAGGGCTTCTGGTTCTTTTTGTGGGTTCCTCCTAGCGCTTGTTTGATTTTTGTTTACTGGGGTGTTATGTGCTAATTGTGTTTATTTATTTGCTTTATTTATTGCTTTATGTACAGCTTTATTTATTGCTTTCCTTTACAGTTTTTTCATATTTCATACTGTCATTATCATTGCTGGATCTGGTTTCTATTTTGGTGGGTGGGGTTCCATTGAGAGTTTAAGGTCCTATACCTGGGACCTGAGTGACACCTAGGCTAGAGTGGTTCATGTTCTTTCCCATTCCATTTCGGTCTGGTGCGGGAATATGAAACACGGTTCAGATGTGGGTTTCTTCTTGAGAACTCTGTGCTACGGATTTCCTGTAGTGCTAGGGCTATCTGGGAAGCCTGCTAAGTCTGGATGACCTTTATTGTGACCTTCAGAATCTGAGGTGAATTAGAGGAGGATCTTTTATGGTTATTGTAAACATTATACCTCCGGGTTAGAAGTGTTTACACTTCTCATAACTGATCCAAGTCTGAGGATCTTTGTTCTAGAACATTACCTGTGAGGGGGTTGGGCTGTTTACAGGTTTGAAGGAACCCTTGGCCACATCATACCCTGTTACTGTATTGTTCAAGAATACTTCACTTTGGACAGTTCTTGTGATTAACCCTGGACATGTGACTCTTTATTTGAGTCCCCCACCCTGGTTATTGGATTTCTGGGCCTTCATCTGGACTTTTTGAACACACATGGGCCTTATATCAAGACAGATAATCAGATCCAGCTTGATCACAACCCTTTCATATCATTTGCATATATCATCATTGCATCATTTAACATTTGTTTATTTGCTTTTCAGGGTATCCATCTCATTGTATCTTGGTTTTGGTTTTGACCCCTTCTTCTGCATAGACCTCTGCTTCAGCTGTCTTCATCAGTTATTTGCTTCAGTTATTTCCACCCTCACCAGCACCAGCCTGTCAATGGCTCATTTCCAGCATCAGTCTGTGATCTTCATCAGCACCTATCTTCAGTTTCTTCAGTAGCACTCATGACTACTCCCAGGAAAAGCAACATATCCTACCACTTTTTTGAGCCTGTGTTGACTGGTATCAGGCAGGACTAGTCACTCATCACACCTGATTATATCCCTTTGTTTAGAGAGTATTATGGAGGTATCCTGGATATGGTTATGGACCTTGACCCTTCTCAGAGGAGCATGATCCACACATGCCTGCAGTTTTATGACCCTCCTTTGAGATGTTTCACATTTCCAGACATTCAGCTAGGGCCTCTACTGGAAGAGTTTTCTTTATTGATTAGAGTACCTATCAGAGGAGGAGTCCCTTTCAACCAGGATATGACTGCTCCTAGGAATGAAGAGATAGCAAGGGCACTGTACTTGGAGCCTGCCCTGATTGAGCAAAGTATGACAACAAAGGTTGGGATCCCTGGTTTGCACTTGGACTTCTTGATTTCTCAGGCCATCCTGAAGGCTTCATTGGGGGAGTGGAGGGCAGTCTGTGCACTGTTAGCTCTCAGCATATATGGGGCTATATTGTTTGCAGATGAGCCCAAATTTGTCAGCAAGAATGCCATCCATTTGTTTCTTCTGAAGAACCCAGTGCCCACATTACTAGGAGATTTTTACTACTCCATTCATCAGATGAATGAGAAACAAAGGGGGAAGTTGGTAAGATGTTGTGCTCCTTTGTTCTATACCTGGCTGCTCAGACACCTTCCTAAGACAGATGCTTTCCTGAATCCCCACCAGCAGAAGAATTGGGCTAAGAGGCGCATTGCCTTGACTTTAGATGATATCAGATGGTGCACCCAGAGCACCAAAGGCAAGGACATTATCACCAGCTGTGGACAATACCCAAATGTGCCTATGATAGGAGTAAAGGGTTGCATCAACTACAATCCTTTACTGTTTAAGAGACAACTGGGCTATGCCTTGGTTCACCCTCCCAGAGGACAGGATTTAGCTGAGACCCTGTATTGTGAAGTGAAACCTAATTCAGCTGCTGTCAGACAAGCATCCTGGGCTTGGGACAACATCCAGACAAAAGGGGTAGCTATTCTTGGAAGATGTAATAATGTTGCTTCAGCTCAGTACTATGACTGGTCCCGTACTAGAGCTCAAATTACCAGAATGCCTTTCATCTTGGAAGACATACCTGGGTCATCCACAGTACATCCTGCAGCAACAGTGAGCCTAGAGGAATTTGAGAAGCTGAAGGAAAGAAATGAGAACTTATCTCAAGCTTTAAAGAAGACTCTTTGGTAAATAAGTGATGGTCGTCTGGATATTGAGAGATTGGAGAAGCTTAGGGTGGAGTGTCTTGCCAAAATTGAGAAGACAGAGGACTACATCAGGAAAGCAAGAGCCGAGGAACAAATATTGAAGAATGCCTGTAAAGAGGCCAAAATTCAGAAGGCTAGGACTGAGCTCTATCTGCAAGAGAGTCAGGCTAGGTGGGTCAGGATAACTGAGGCCCGTACACAAGAAGACCAGAAGACTCAAGCCAAGATTGAACAGCTAGAGGCCAATGAGAAGAAGCAGGAGGAAGCTTTGTTGGCAGCCCAGAAGGAGATTTCAGAGTTGAAGCTCAGAGCAGGATTGAAGAGATCAAAGGACCAGGACATGCATAAGAAGCTGACCACTGCCATTGCTACCAAGAACCTCCTCATTAGGACCATTACAGAGAACCCAGCTGGTCCAGTGACTGAGGCACTCCTAAAGGAGGTCAGAGAGGATGAGTTTGTACTGGATGTATGATTCTTTGCTTGATGTTTGTTTCAATTTGATGTACTTTTCCTTTTATTGTATTTTGACTCTCCATGGGCATGTGTTGTAAAACAGACTATGTATTGTTCGCCATTTGTAATATATTTTAGTTTGTTTTCATTTGGGTTTTCTCTCAACAACATCAAGCATCTTCCTCGAGGTCTGGAAAGGTCAAAACCAAGAACCAAACCGGATACCTTGGAAAACAAATAAGCATACTGCATTGCATACTATCTTTTGTTTTGTTTTGTAGGTTTTGTTATTATTATTGTTTCTAACTTTGTTGTGACTTCAGGAAACATTGCTCGTCGCCGAGTGTTCCCTGTCAACCGTGCGCACCGGTACCCGACTCGTAACAACCTTCCCGGTATTCAAATGGAACAAGTACAGCAGGATTTGACTGAAGTCAGGAATCAGATGGCTAATGAGAGAGTGGAGATGAGAAATCAGATGTCTCAATTCATGGCAGTAATGACTGGCTTAGCCCAGAGTCAGGAAAGGTTAAGAGAGCTGGTGGAAAGACAAACTCCTGAGGAACCTCATCTTGGAACAGGAGGAACTAGTAACAATGAACGGGGCCAGCCTCGTATTGACCCACCAGTATTTGGACCTCATCTGGATCTAGAAGCTAACATTCCGAGAAATGTGCAAGGTAATAATGCTGGGGGGAGAATCTTGCAAGAGGATCCCCAGGAAGAACAGTTTACTGTTATGAGGGCTGGAGATGAAGTGTATGACCGGAGATTGGACGAAATTGCTAAGAAGTTAAGATCTTTGGAGTCTCAGAATTCTTTGGGCTTCGATGTGATGGACATGGGGCTAGTGGACGGGGTGAGAATTCCCCACAAATTCAAACCCCCTTGCTTTGAGAAGTACAATGGGACCTCCTGCCCACGAACTCATCTGCAGTCTTTCCTGGGAAGACTCAAAGCGTATACCATGGATGAAAAGTTGTGGATGTTCTACTTTGAAGACAGTCTGACTGGGGCTTCAAGAGAGTGGTATTCACATTTGTCTAGGGCCACTGTAAGATGTTGGAAAGATTTGGCTGAAGCTTTCATCCGTCAATATCAATACAATATGGACATGGCTCCCAATAGGACCCTCCTAATGGGAATGTCTCAGTCTTCCCGAGAGAGCTTCAGGGAATATGCCCAAAGGTGGAGACAGCTTGCTGCTTCGGCCCAACCACCCATGTCAGAGAGGGAAATGGCTGACATGTTCATGAATACTTTGCAAGGGACCTATATTGATAGATTGGCTGCCTTCTCCTCTACCAGTTTTGCTGATGTGGTCATAGCTGGTGAAAGGATTGAAAGTCTACTGAAGATGGGCAAAATTTCCGACAGTGGTGCAAGCTCGTCCAAAAATCCCAGAAAGCCTTTTGTGGGACCCCGAAGGGTCGGTGAGACAAATTCCATTCATACAAGCAGGGGCAGGCCTCAGTATGTTCACCGGTCAGTAGCAGCAGTTACCATTCCAGCTCCGATTCCTCAACAATCAGCATTTCCTCAACAACAACAACCACAATATCAACAACAAGTTCATTATCTGCAACAGAGAACCTACAACAACAGCAATAACAACCAACAACAGCGTCCTTTCCAACAAAGGCCATCACAAGCAAATAGGGTGATTGACCCAATCCCAATGCCGTATGCTGCACTCTTGCCACAGCTCCTGAAGCTCAACCTGGTTGAATTAAGGACATTGGCACCACCAGATCCCACCAATATGCCAAAGAATTATGATGCAAATGACAGGTGTGCATTTCACTCAAACGCACCGTGGCATAATACTGAAAAATGCAGGGCCGTACTGATGAAAGTCCAAGATCTGGTAGACACAAAAGCTCTCAACTTTGCACCTCCTCCAAATGTCACAAGAAATCCAATGCCTAGTCACAACGGGCCTAGGATTAATGCTATTGAGGATGGCAAACCATCCACCTTAATCACCAGTGTTGCACAAATTCGAACACCTTTGGTTGAAATCAAAGCTCAACTTTTAGAATGCCAAGTGTTCCCCGGGTGTGAGCTCGGCTGTGGGTATTGCAATATTGCAGTCAATGGGTGTGAAAGGCTGAGAAACGACATAGATGGTCTTATTAAGGATGGTATCCTTCAGATTACGACAACATCGCCTACAACTCCACCAATCCCTTCATCAACAATCCCAAATACTCCTACAACGTCAGCAACCATTGTTCCAACGGATTCTACTACAACTCCAACAACTGATCAATCAATCATTTCAATGGATACAAGTTCAGTCACCATTCCTGCTACAACTTCAACACCCATTCAGTCAACAGTACCTTCTACAACATCAGCAGCAATTGATGAAAGCATCTCAACGGTTACAATATACTACGATCCCGCAAATGTTCCTACCAACAATTCACAACAAAATGTTACTCCCGTCAGAGCACCAATTACCATATACTATGATCCACACACCATTGTGGTCCCCTATGCAGCTGCTATCAGTCCGGTCACTATCACAGTGCCTGGGCCAGTTCCTTACGAAAGCAATAATGTCATCCCTTGGCATTATGGCTCAGATCTATACTGCGAGGGGCAGAAAATCACTTTGGAGTCATCAACTTCTTCACCTCAAATAGACAATGTTGGGGGAGGCGGGGGCTTCACTAGAAGCGGACGTCTCTTCGCCTCGCAAATTCCAAGACCCATTGCCGAAGCAGAAGCTGCTGCCAAGGCAAAAGGAAAGAGCATGGTGCAAGAAGAACAAGTTGTCAAAGAAGCTTTGAAGACTCCTTTTGATCAAGAGGTTGATGAATTCATGAGAATTATAAAGAAAAGTGATTACAAGGTGGTAGACCAGCTTCACCAAACACCTTCCAAAATCTCCATACTATCATTGCAAATGTGCTCCGAGGCTCATTGGAACGCACTATTGAAGGTCCTGCATGCAGCTTATGTTCCGGAGGAGATTACCGTCAATCAGTTAGAGGCTGTGGTTGGAAATGTCAACGCTAGTAATGGACTAGGATTTACCAACACTGATCTAATAACGGAAGGTCGCAATCACAACAAGGCTTTGCACATTACCTTGGAGTGTAAGGGTGCAGTTCTTTCTCATGTACTGGTAGACACAGGGTCATCCCTCAATGTCCTGCCCAAGAAAGCCCTTGTGAAGCTGGAGTATGATGGATTGGCACTACGCCCAAGTAACTTGGTAGTGAGAGCCTTTGACGGTTCTAAAAGATCAGTTCTGGGAGAGATAGAGTTACCAATAATGATTGGCCCACAAGTTTTCAAAACGACCTTCTTTGTGATGGATATACAGCCTGCCTACAGTTGTTTATTGGGTAGACCATGGATACACGCCGCTGGCTCCGTGACATCAACCCTTCACCAGAAGTTAAAATTCGAGTGGGAAGGCCAAGTCATTACCATTTGTGGGGAAGAAGATATCTTCGTTAGCCAGCTGGCTACTTTCAAATACATTGAAATGGATGGGGAGATCCATGAGACCATGAGTCAAGGGTTTGAGGCCCTTAATATTAATGAAGCCTCTGCTGTATCTGGGACCTCCATCACATCATATCGACAAGCCCGGAAGGTTGTTGAGGAAGGTACCGCCCAAGGCTGGGGCAAGCTGCTTCCCGTAGAAAAGAAAGAGGACCGATTCGGGTTAGGTTACAGACCAACTCGACAAGATCAACCAGAGGATGCAAAGGAGCCCAAGTTTGTCAGCGGGGGAATGCTCACCCCAGATGCTGTGAACAGTTTGGAAGATGAGTCAGAAGACGAACTCAAACTGGAAAGCTGGATACGTCCAAGGATCCCGGGGAGCCATGTCTCAAATTGGTCTTCCCAGGAAATTATAAGAGTTACTCCTGCAGAGTAATTATTATTTCCTATTTTTAAAGCATGCATCAAGTCCTGCATCTTACCCAAGATGTCAGGGCTCATTTTGTAATCGGGCCATCTTGTATTTTGTGCAAAGATCAATTAATGAATATCAGGACATCTTTTGCAAATGAGTCTTTTCTTTTCCGCTCACTGTTTTTCATTTTTTATTTTTTGTACAAAAATAAAATGGAAATGTTTTTCAAAATAAAAACTTAATTTTCATTTTTTCTAAGCAAGATAAAACTGATCACTAAAATGAACAAATCTAAACCCTTGCATAGAGTGCCTTCCAGACTGCACCGACAACAACACTACTATGACTTCGTATGACTTTGACAATCAGATTAATCAAGATGATGAAGGGGTTGAAGAAGATTATGAGCTACCTGAAGAGCTAGCCAGGTTGTTGAGACAAGAGGAGAAGGTTATCACTCCTCATTAGGAGGAAGTTGAGACAGTTAATCTTGGTACAGAAGGAGACCTGAAAGAAGTTAAGATCGGGTCCTGCCTGCAAGATTCAGTGAAAGAGCAACTTATTGACATGCTTCGGGAGTATGTGGATGTTTTTTCTTGGTCTTATCAGGATATGCCAGGGTTGGACACCGACATTGTTATGCACAAGCTTCCTCTGAAAAAAGGTTGTCCGCCAGTAAAACAGAAGCTGCGCCGCACTCGCCCGGATATGGCAATGAAGATCAAAGAAGAGGTACAAAAACAGTGGGACGTCGGCTTCCTTGCTTGACTAGTTACCCTCCGTGGGTTGCTAACATTGTGCCTGTACCTAAGAAGGATGGAAATGTGAGGATGTGTGTGGATTACCGGGACCTGAACAGAGCTAGCCCGAAAGAAGACTTCCCTTTACCTCACATTGATGTATTGGTTGATAATACGGCTCAGTTCTCGGTGTTCTCCTTCATGGATGGATTTTCAGGATATAATCAGATCAAGATGTCACCGGAAGACATGGAGAAGACAACTTTCATCACACCCTAGGGCACATTCTGTTATAAGGTGATGCCATTCGGACTGAAGAATGCTGGTGCCACTTATCAACGGGCTATGGTAACATTATTCCACGACATGATCCACAAAGAAATTGAATTTTATGTGGATGACATGATTGCCAAGTCCCTCGCAGAGGAAGACCACCTGGTGAATCTGTTGAAGCTATTCAAGCGTCTGAGGAAGTACCAATTGAAGTTAAACCCCAACAAATGCACATTAGGGGTGCGGTCCGGTAAACTGCTGGGATTTATTGTAAGTGAGAAAGGGATTGAAGTTGACCCTGACAAAGTCAAAGCCATTCAAGAAATGCCTGCACCGAAGAATGAAAAAGAAGTTCGGGGGTTTCTAGGTAGATTGAACTACATTTCACGGTTCATATCTCACCTAACAGCAACCTGTGAGCCTTTGTTCAAATTGTTAAGAAAAGAACAAACGGTCAGGTGGAACGAAGACTGCCAGAAGGATTTTGACAAAATCAAGGAATACTTACAAGAGCCTCCAATCCTTATGCCTCCAGTTGAAGGAAGACCTCTAATCATGTACTTGACAGTATTAGAAGGGTCAATGGGATGTGTGCTGGGCCAGCATGACGAGTCTGGTCAAAAAGAGTATGCAATATACTACCTAAGCAAAAATTTTACCGACTGTGAACAACGTTATTCACTGCTCGAGAAAACTTGATGTGCTTTAGCGTGGGCTGCTCGCCGACTGAGATAGTATATGTTGACCCACACTACCTTATTAATCTCAAAGATGGACCCAGTCAAGTACATTTTTGAGAAACCAGCACTTACCGGACGGGTTGCAAGATGGCAAATGATCCTCACAGAATATGACATTCAATACACATCTCAGAAAGCCATCAAGGGTAGTGTGTTGTCTGATTATCTTGCTGAGCAACCCATTGATGATTACCAGCCTATGAGATTTGACTTCCCCGATGAAGACATCATGTTCATAAAAGCAAAAGATCATGAAGAGCTTGTTCACACTGAAGGGCCCGACCCAGAAGAAGAATGGACTATGATGTTTGATGGGGCCTGGTCGTGGTGTTGGTGCAGTACTCATTACACCTAAGGGAGTTCACATGCCTTTCTCGGCAAAGTTCACCTTTAACTGCACTAACAACGAAGCTGAATACGAAGCTTGTATTATGGGTCTTGAGGAAGCCATTGACCTCAGGATCAAGACTTTAACTGTATTCGGAGATTCAGCTCTGGTAATCAATTAAACCAACGGCAAATGGTACACTCACCAAGATCGTCTGATTCCATACTGGGATTATACAAGGAGGTTACTCACTTTTTTCACTACAGTCAAGCTTGAGTATATCCCTCGAGATGAAAATCAGTTTGCAGATGCCCTGGCTACCATTTCGTCCATGATCAAAGTTCAAGCCACCAACTTTGTGCCTCGGATTTCGGTATCCAGACTTGACAGACCAACATACGTATTCTCAGCAGACCTTGCTGAAGATGATAAGCCTTGGTTCCACGACATCAAATGCTTCTTGGAGGACCAAACATACCCACCTGGGGCATCTTCCAATGATAAGAAGACATTAAGAAGGCTAGCTGGTAGTTTCTTCCTGAATGCTGATGGTTCCTTGTACAAGAGAATCTTTGACATGGTACTTCTCAAATGTGTTGATAAGACAGAAGCAAATTTGTTGATGCACGAGGTGCACGAAGGATCCTTTGGTACCCATGCTGGAGGGCATGCTATGGCTAAAACGTTGTTAAGATCAGTCTATTAAGGATCCTTTGGTACCCATGCTGGAGGGCATGCTATGGCTAAAACGTTGTTAAGATCAGTCTATTACTGGATCACAATGGATGCAGACTGTTGTGGTTATGCTAGGAAATGCCACAAATGCCACATTTATGCGGATAAGGTGTATGTGCCTCTGAATCCTTTGAATGTGATGTCTTCACCCTGGCCCTTCGCCATGTGGGGCATTGATATGATTGGAAAGATTGAACCGACTGCTTCAAATGGCCACAGATTCATCCTGGTAGCCATTGACTATTTCACCAAGTGGGTTGAGGCATCTTCGTATGCAAATGTCACCAGGCAAGTGGTAGCCCGATTTCTGAAGAGAGATATCATCTGTCGGTATGGAGTACCCGAGCGAATCATTACTGATAATGGTTCCAACTTAAACAATAAAATGATGGCAGAGCTATGTCGGGACTTCAAGATCCAACACCATAATTCTTCTCCTTACAGGCCAAAGATGAATGGCGCTGTGGAGGCAGCTAACAAGAATATCAAGAAGATTGTGCAGAAAATGGTGGTCACCTACAAAGACTGGCATGAAATGCTACCATTTGCCTTGCATGGGTACCGTACGTCAATCAGAACATCCACCAGGGCAACACTGTATCAGCTTGTGTATGGTATGGAGGCAGTCCTACCTGTTGAAGTTGAATTACCCTCCTTACGGGTATTAATGGATGTTAAGCTGAACGAAGCAGAATGGGTTCGATCCCGGTACGAACAACTAAGTCTGATCGAAGAGAAGAGATTGGCTGCAATCCGCCATGGGCAGCTGTATCAGAAAAGAATGAAGAAAGCCTTCGATCAGAAAGTCAGGCTTCGAGAATACCAGGTAGGAGATCTTGTGCTGAAAAGACTCCTTCCTCCTCATACAGACCATAGGGGCAAGTGGACTCCAAACTATGATGGTCCGTTCATAATAAAGAATGTTTTCTCTAGTGGAGCACTAATGCTCAGTACTATGGATGGTGAAGACTTCCTGTCCCCTGTGAATTCAGATGCAGTTAAAAAATACTTCGCATAAAATGACCCGCTGGACATAAAAATAGAATGTAAGTCCAGGCAAAAATAGGGCATCCCGGCGAGTCAAAAACAAAATAAAAGACTCGGGCAAAAATAAGGGAAAATAATAAAAAAAATGTACACCCTCTGAGTTGAAAAGCCGCATTGGACAGCTCAGGCAAAAATGGGTATCTCGGTGGATTGAAAACCCAAAAGGGAGATCCACGCAAAATAAGGGAATAAGCGAACAAATGCATTATGAATTCGTCTGTATCACCCAAAACACGGCAAGCTTCGAAAGGTTAAAGCATCGGTCATAATCAGCCTTCTTCAGAAAGCAAGATGAGAAAAACATCAATGTCATACAAGTCATAGCAAAAGGGAAGCACCGAAGCGTCATCAACATTGCCAGCATCTTTTTGTTTTCTCATTTTGTAACAATCTCCTCATTTCAGGGGATTTGTTTCTTTGACTGTACTCGCCAATTCAGGGTGCCCCAAATTAATAAAATCAGATTTTCAGTCATATTTTGTCTCGTACATTCCGTTTTCATTTGCAAAAATGTCCGATGTCCTTTGATTGCATAAATACAGATGCGTCTTTTCTAAATTACATGCTTACAGGAAATATAGTTACAGGAAATATACTTGTACGTTTCTTTGTCATGACAGGATTGCAGGTATTCAAAACGCAACATGGGGCATAAAAGCTTCTCCCCAGCGAGATGCCAAATCATTACTTACTAATCACATCTTCCAAATAGCACCAGAGATGCTTCTCCCCAACAGAATCCTTACAGAACTTTAGGAAGATCGTTCAGTGATCATTCCTCCCCGACCAAGTGTTGGACAGGAAACCACCTCCCCGCAAGAATTTCAGTCTCTATCCAGAAGAGCAATGTTGAAGATTTCACGACAAAGTAACGAAAGCCTCCACGGACCCCAGCTGGGCCCCTCATTACCAAGATAGGTCTATCAGTGACCTATTTCCCCAAGCAGAGTCATATATATCAGATCTACCAATGATCTCGCCCCCAGTTGGGACATCACTTCAAGCAAATCAGCCAGAGATCTTCACCGCAACGGGATCCGAATCCCGGATCGGTATCTTTGCACAATCATAGCATTCACATCATATTCCCCCCCAAAGCGTAGCATTACGTCTAACACGGAGCATTACGGAAAAAATCAAACATATTGCATAGTCATAAGCCATGTTTTGAATCAAACACCTGTATACACCAACATTCCATCAACAATATACAAAATACCTCTCAAGCCCCCCGACAGAAAGCCAATGCGTCCCCTTTGCACTCTCTAACACAAGTATATATGCTCACTCGACACTCATCCGTGTCATTTTCCCCAGTAAAAGTCGCCAGAATCTTTTATATAAACAGATACTTCCACATAACAGATACTTCTGGACACTTGTCTGTGTCCTATCCCTAGCACAGTTGCCTAAAACCTTGCTTATTATATCTTCCGACACCCGTCCGTGTCATCCTATCCCCGCAAATTGTCAGAATACCTCTCGCATTTATAAGTTTATAATTTATACACTTTCTCTTACGATACTCGTCTGTATCATATTCTCTCTGCAAGTTGAGCACTCGCCTGTGTCTCATACTTTTCACTCATAACAGATACTCGTCCGTATCTTGCATACACACCTTTTTCCCCTCAAAGTCGACATTCGCCCATATTCTTTGATTAAACTAGTTGATACTCGTCTGTACCATAGTCTTAAGGATGCTCGTCCGCATCTTTAATCTATACACCGTGTCAAACACTTATATCTTCTTGAAATTAGACACTCGTCTGTGTCTACCATTCACCAGAAGAGTTCCCGGCAAATCCCGATAAATTATCTCCTTTCTATCTGACATTCGTCCTATGTCATGATATTTCCGGCAGCCGTACCCTGCCAGGTGATCGTCCTTCACCTTTTTGATGATCGTCCTTCATCGTCCCCAGCGGAGTCTCTATTTATTAGAACCCCTTCCTATCTAACATTCGTCCTATGTCGTGATACTTTAGCAGCCGTCCCCTGCTAGGTGATCGTCCTTCACCTTCTGATGATCGTCCTTCATCATTCTATCCGATGGCCGTCCCCATCGTAGATCTTGTTATCTGACATTCGTCCTATGTCATGATAAAACCCGAGAGCGGTCGTACCCTGCTAGATGATCTTCCTTCACCCTGTTGATGATCGTCCTTCATCATGCTTATCCGATGGTCGTCCCCATCGTCGACCTTTTCTATCCGGCATTCGTCCTATGTCGTGATGCTTTCGGCAACCGAACCTTGCCAGGTGATCGTCCTTCACCTTAGATGACCGTCCCTCATCTTATCCCCAACAGAGCAGCCGTCCCCTGCTAGGTGATCGTCCTTCACCTCTGATGACCGTCCCTCATCATTTATTTCTTTAACCTAATGGTCGTCCCCATCATTGCCTTTTCCTTTAATCCCCAGAGAGTCTTATTTCTTTACCTGATGGCCTTCCTCATCAGGATCTCGTTATTTCACTAGCATGTCGGCCATTCCCGTCATTACTTCATCCCCGGCAGTCGTCCTCTGCCCGACGGTCATCCTCCGTCGCCCGCACTTTATAATCATACTTTTTATTCCTTTTACAATCTATATCCCTTTTCTTCTTCATCTAGTGAGTGCAAATTTTGGACTGTCTTTGGTATTCAACCACAAGTTATCTTGTTTGTCTGTTAAGCCAGGCGCTTACATCCTACATAGCTAACTCATGCTTGAATAGGGGCAGCTGTAAACACCCCAAATTTGCCCTAACCTATTTCACCATGGCTTGTGATTCTTCTCATTTGCATAGGTTCAATCATATCATCTCATATTGCATTTTTGCTTCACTGCATAGGTTCTAAGTCATCTGCATCTAGGGTTTGTTATTTGAGCCATCCCTGAGCCCCATGAGCAACTCCAAAGGTCTTTAATCATCTCAAGAGGGTCCATGTATGTTCAATCATCATATTATATCCTCCCAAGATCAAGAAAGTCAGAAAATCACAAGAACTGAGAAAGGCATAGAAGCAGAGCCAAGCTTAACTGCACAGATGACCTAAAATTAGGGTTTTGGTTTAAGAGGCCATAACTCCAAATTTTTTTGGTCATTCTTGTTTCTATTGGTCTCTATATGATATAAGAATCATGCATACCAATTTTCATGAAAAAATTCAATGGGGAAGGCATCTGATCAAATGATGACTTCTTGAGCAAGTCAGTGCAAAATCAGGGCATGTGAGGCCCCCAGTCATCCAACCAAAGGGTCTTCTCCATCCTTTTGAATGTGTATGATCTTTATTTGATCTTAGAAGAGGTTAGAAGTTCACAAAATTGGAGAATTTCAAGCCATTTGCAAAGTTGCCATTTTGGGAAAGTGACTTGTAATGTAAACTTGCCATTTTGGGAAAGTGACTTGTAATGTAAACTTGCCATTTTGGGAAAGTTTTTCAACCTCCTCTTTTTGATTCAAAAATGCTTCAAATGAAAAATTCTTGGTCATGAAAGTTGTAGATTGGATCCTACCATTTTCAAAAAGTACAAGAACTTGATCTTATTCATTCTAGAACTAAAGTTATGGCCTTGCAAAGTTGGGGAAAATCACAAAAATTCACTTATGTGCCAAAGAGGGAAACTTGCAAATTCTTGTACCAAGGCAATTTGTGACTTCTAATTGATGTCTAAGCATTACACAAACATCATACATGACATAAAATTCAGAATTACCCAAAGATTTCTCAAGTTTCATGCCTTGATCATTAAGATTTCTCAAAGGGGCCAAGAACTTCATGATTTGCAAAATCACCCACAAACTTCATTCAACTTGCTGCCTTGCCTCAAAGCTGATCCCATGGACCTCCCTAAAGTCAGCTGCGCAGGACACCCCATTGTCCTTGACCTGCCATGTGCCCATACCTCATGTACACCAACTTTTGACATTTTGGCAACTTGCCCATACCAATCAACATAGGCCAGCACCCACTCTCTGATCTATCACATTTCATTATGTGGATCAAAACCAAGCAAAAGCACATAACATTACAGCCTAACACTTGAGAATACACAGCATACTCAAAAATCACCAAATTTGCAAAAGCCTTCGAATCTCTTAACTCAACCATCAAACCTTCAAACTTTTTCCACCATTCAACTCCATAAACATCACTAATCATTTCCCACCCTTCTTTTGCCCTAAAACACTCAGAATCGAAAATATGATTTTGACATTTTGTGAACTGAACTTCTGCCAACTTCCTCTTGAGGCCATTTAAACTCCAACCAATCATCACAAGCTCTTGGGGGGAATCATTGGAGTGGATTTGAGGCAAAGAACTGGCCAGAAAGCTCCTGTTTCGAAAGCTCACTTTAGGTAGCCATGGCATTTATTTTTCCAGAACTCTCATTTTATGTTATAAAATGATTCTACATGTTTCACTGATCACCATGATGTCTTTACTTTTGAGAATAGTTGAGAAATAAGCATTTCATAAGCTTCTGAAATTTTTGCCATGTTTTTCCGTTTTGCTTTGATTCGTGCTTTTGATGATGAACAAATGATTTTTGGTGGTTGATTCCTGTTGGGGTTGAGGAGAGGATCATTTCTGGAGCTTTAGGGGTCTTAGGGTTGCGTATTGAGGGAGATTGAGTGAGGGGCTAGCCGGAGAAGATGACCAGAACACTGTTCCGGTCACCTGAAAGTAATTAGGGCTTAGATTAGGGTTTTAATCATAATTAGGGAAGTTTGAATTCTGGCCATTCAGATGCGCGCGCTGGTCAATTCCCGCGTCTCAGCTTTAAACCAGGGCCTTTGGATCTGCTGACTTTCATTTTAATTCATTTTAATTTCATTTTTATTACATTTCTTTCTACATTTTATTTAAAATAGTAAAACATTTCTAAAAAATTTCATTTTTTGCATCATGTCTTAAAATATTTTTCTCATCCTGAAAATAATTTTTATTTTATTTTTTGCATAATTTTCGTATTTTTAAAATATTTAAATGTTTATTTTAATTAATTAATGATAATTAATTAATTAAAATACCATTTATGTTTCTAAAAATCACCAAAAAAATCACATTGCATCTTGATACATTTAGAAACATTATCAAACTCTTCAAATAAATTTCTTTTTTGTCCTTGATCTATTTTGACATTTTTCTTTGGAATTAGGGTTCTTAAAAGTCAATATTTTTGCCCTAACTTAGAAAAATCCCTTCTGCCTAACCATGAGGAGTTTGATGATGGTTATTTTTGCATTGCATTACTCATGACATGTAGTTTCTAGGATAAAATTGGTTTGAATTTATCTTTCATTTTCAATTTGTTGTGCATTTTCCCTTTTGAAGTGCCTCAAAACCCAAGCCAACTTAAGAAAATCATAACCTCTTTAGGGTTAAGAGTTAGGCCTCCTCCTTTGGGCAGTGAGCTTGTATAGGTTTAGGGTACCTTTGATTCTATTTTCAATTTTTTATCATGTCATTTGCTTCTGGTTTTGAATTTTGTATTGCATGTTATGTATAAACCCTAATTGTTTGCCTTCATTTGCATTCATCTCTCATATGCTTGCATACATGAACTTGCCATGACATTTTGTTCATTCACATGACTCCTAAGACATATTAGGACACATTAGAATCATGATAAGTCATTTATTCATCCATTTTCCATGTTATGCCTCCATTGCATTTCATAAGTTTTCATGAACTTTTAAGGTTCAAAACATGCTTCATTTGCATCCTCATCCTTGTATGATCATCCACAACTCTTGACATGTGTTTGCATTATCTCTTAGCATCATTGACATCATGTTTATGCTTCTGGTTTTGGTTTGCATCATTGCATTCATTTCATGTCACTTCATTTCATTTCTTTTGGCTAACTTTTCAGGTGGTAAGTACTTGAGAAGTGAATTTGCCTTCACTTCTCATAATCTTTTCTCATCTCTCTTATGCATTCATTGCTGCATTTTATTTGTGGATTAGAGTGAGCTTGCTCATTCATGTTCCCTCCTCACTTTCTTTCTTCAAGCAACTTGTCTTCTTAAGTGAAGCAAGTTGTCTTGCTTCTCTCTGCTTCTCCTTCTCTTCATCCTGCTTCTTTCTTGGTGGCTTTCCTCTTGAAGATCTTTTGCAAGCCTCATAAACCCTAGGAACATCCAAGCATGATCACAATTAGGGTTGATTAGTCCCCCATTATTTTTACCTTTGTGTCATCTTTGTGTCTTCTCTTCTCATCTCTTAATCAAGGACTAAACCTTAAAGGTTTTAAGGCTTTGTAATTAGGGTTATACCTGTATCCTTCTATTAGGATGGAGTGTATAACTTTAATCCTACGTGTTAAACCCTTAATGTGTTTAAATCCTTTAATCAACCCAACTAATAATCACTATGATATCAAACTTGTAACTTGGGCCTTGCATTAGGGTTCTAATTCTTCCTTAATTGGTTAAGAAGGACTAACCCTAGTGTTAATGGACAATTCCCCCTCAAGTTGTCTTACAAACCATAAAATCCACTTCTTAATCTTTCCATTAACTAAAATCCATTCTAATAAAGGCTTTGTTTTGTCATGAAGTTAATCCCTAATCATGGATTAAGTTGAGGAGCCTTCCTCAGCTTAAATGTTCTCATCTATTATCCTTCTATTAGGATGGTGTAATGAGTCCATTAAATCCTTGATTATGGCTTAAACTCTTTACTTAACACTAAACAAAAACAACAAAAGCATCTAAATAAATGCAAGTAGGTTAATGATCTTAATCCTACATCATGGTGATTAAGTGTGAGGTGCTTACTTCATACTTAAGGTATTCTCATTACCCCTAATCAAAGGAAAGATGTGATGAGTTTACTAACCCTTGGTTTAGGCTTAAGCTCATTTTCTTATGACAAACTCCAAAAGCAATAAAAGATTGAAATCACCAAAAACAAACAATAATCATCTCCTCCGGGATTCTTTTCTTATCTCATTCACTCACAAACGAGAACTTGCTTCTTCCGTCTAATGCAAGACAGTTTGCACCTGAGCCAGACAGGTCATACACTTGAGCATAGACAAGCAAGCAGTTCATCAGTCAATTTACCTTTCAGTCTCTTTGAGTCGAACTACGGTGTTCTGACTTCCTCATTGCACGAGAGGATACGTAGGCATAACTTAACAATTATCGAACAAAAGTCTCCGTATATTCCCCCTCCTTCCAGCATTATTCTCTATGCCTCATAGTCTTGAGCTTTGCACTCTTTCTTTACACTGACACTTCCTTATTACACTTTACACTTCTTTCCAGCACTGACACTTGTATTCTATTCCTGCTTTTTCACACAAAATAGCACTGACACTACCCCTTTAAACACAAATCTTTCAAGCGTGGATCCCGTCGAGTACGGCGGACAATCTGGGTGCTAATACCTTCCCAGGTTGTAACCAACCCCCTTTCTCAATTTCTCTGGTTCACAACCGTCTTATCTATCTTTTCTTAGGTTTATGCAGCATTACCTTTCCTTCGGGATAAAAATGTCTAGCTGGCGACTCTTTTCCTTTCAGTTCACCCTTGTGTGTTCTCTCCTTTAGCCGATCGTTCGCCTCTATACCCTATCTGAGTTGATCTCATTTGGTGGGAGCGACAGATGGTGAAGCAAAAACTGAGAAGAACTCGACCTGACATGGCAATAAAAAATCAAGTAAGAAGTTGGAAAGTAGTTTGATGTCGGATTCATGGTTGTGACAAGTTATCCTCCGTGGGTTGCAAATATCGTACCGGTTCCTAAGAAGGATGACAAGGTTAGAATGTGTGTGTACTATCGATACTTGAATCGGGCAAGCCCCAAAGATGACTTCCTGTTACCACATATTGATGTGCTAGTTGACAATACGGCCCAATATTCTGTGTTTTCCTTCATGGATGGCTTCTCGGGCTACAATCAGATCAAGATGTCGTCAGATGACATGGAAAAGACTACTTTCATTACCCCATGGGGCACCTTTTGTTACAAAGTAATGTCGTTCGATTTGAAGAATGTCGGGGCAACATACCAATGGGAAATGGTGACTCTATTCCACGACATGATTCATCACGAGATCGAGGTCTATATTGATGATATGATCATAAAGTCACAAACAGAAGAGGAACACTTAGTCAACTTGGCCAAACTTTTTGACAGGCTTCTGAAGTTTAGATTTAGGTTAAACCCGAACAAGTGCACATTCGGGGTGCGTTCCGGAAAGCTATTGAGCTTTATTGTTACTGAAAGGGGGATTGAGGTCGACCCTGCAAAGGTGAAAGCAATTCAGGATATGCCTGAGCCAAGAACAGAGAAAGAAGTACGTGGCTTCTTAGGGAGATTGAACTACATTTCACGGTTCATCTTTCACCTAACACCTACGTGTGGACCTATTTTCAAGCTTCTGAGGAAGAATCATGCCATCAAGTGGAATGATGACTGTCAATTAGCTTTCGACCGAATTAAGGAGTATCTGCAAGAACCTCTGATTTTCATACCTCCAATGCCAGGGAGACCTTTGATCATGTACCTCACAGTGCTCCAGGGTTCAATAGGTTGCGTATTGGGTCAGCAGGACGAGTCTGGTCGAAAAGAGCACGCAATCTATTACCTTAGCAAAATGTTTACCGACTATAAGACACGATACTCACTGCTTGAGAAAACTTGATGCGCTTTGGCATGGGCTATTCGCCGACTAAGACAGTACATGTTGACTCATACCACTCTGTTGATTTCCAAGATGGACACCGTCAAATACATCTTTGAAAAGCCAGCTCTGACCAGAAAAGTAGCTCGGTGGCAGATGATTCTGACAGAATACGATATCCAATATACTTCACAGAAAGCTATAAAGGGAAGTGTATTGTCAGATTATCTAGTTAGCAACCGATTGAGGATTACCAGTCAATGAGGTTCAAGTTACTAGATGAGGACATTATGTTCCTCAAGTTGAAAGACTGTGAAGAGCCACTCCCAGAGAAGGGGCCAGACCCCGAATCCAAATGGAGTCTGATGTTTGATGGGGCCATTAAAATAAACAAAAGTGGAGTTGATGTTGTTTTATCTCAGCGGAAGGGATCCATATGCCCTTCACTTCCCGGTTGACATTCGAGTGCACCAATAACGAAGCAGAGTATGAAGCCTGTATAATAGGGATCGAGGAAGCAATTCATTTGAGAATCAAGAACCTCGAGATCTTCGGTGATTCGACTTTAGTTATCAATCAGGTTAATAGAAAATGGCTGGTTCACCAACCTCATCTGACTCCTTACATGGACTATACCAAAAGGTTGTTAACTTTCTTCACAAAAGTCAAGCTGCACTATATACCTCGGGACGAGAATCAATTTTCTGATGCTTTGGAAACCTTGTCTTCCATGATCAAGGTTCACATTGAGAATTATGTGCCTAAAATCGATGTGTCTCGTCTTGATAGGAAAATATATGTGTTTGTAGTAGACGGTGTTGATGATGACAAACCTTGGTACTAAGATATCAAGTAATTTCTGAAATATCAAGAATACCCAGCAGGGGCATCAAGTAAAGACAAGAAGACCCTTAGGAGGTTGGCAGGCAGATTTTTCTTGAACCAGGATGGTATACTCTATAAGCGGAACTTCGACATGGTCTTGCTCAGATGTGTGGATAGACACGAAGCAGACATGTTGAAGCAAGAAGTTCATGAAGGCTCCTACGGTACCCATGTTGGAGGACATGTTATGGCAAAGAAAATTATGAGGTCGGGGTATTATCGGATCACCATGGAATCTGATTGCTGTAAATACTCTCGGAAGTGCCACAAGTGCCAAATTTATGCTGATAAGGTGCATGTGCCTCCAAATCCCTTGAGTGTCATGTATTCACCTTAGCCCTTCTCCGCTTTGGGCATTGATATGATTGGCAAGATCGAGCCAACTGCTTCCAATGGTCACCGTTTCATCCTGGTCGCCATAGACTACTTTATGAAGTGGGTCGAAGCGGCGTCCTATGCCAATGTCGCCAAAAAAGTGGTAGATCGGTTCATAAAGAGGGATATTATTTGTCGATATGGAATACCCAAAAGGATCATTACTGATAATGGTTCTAACCTCAACAATAAGATGATGGCAGATCTATATCGGGATTTCAAGATCGAGCATTACAACTCTTCGCTGTATCGCCCGAAGATGAATGGCGCCGTCGAGACGGCCAATAAGAACATCAAAAAGATTGTACAGAAGATAGTTGTGACGTACAAAGATTGGCATGAGACGTTGTCGTTTGCATTGCATGGGTACCGAACATCTGTGCACACCTCAACAGGGGCGACCCCGTTCTCGCTTGTGTACGGTATGGAGGTAGTCCTACCAGTTGAAGTCGAGATTCCTTCTTTGAGATTAATGATGGATGTCAAACTCGACAAAGCTGAGTGGATGCAGTTGTGATAAGAACTTCATCCTGTCAGGTAAGTTTGGAAGTGCTACTGTTTCGATTTACACAAATTTTTTTCCAGAAGTTCAGAAAAAAATTAGAAGAACAATACTCTTTTATAATAGAATTCTAAAGGATTTTGACCCTCAAAATTGCACATTCCTCTTTTTTCTATTTTATTTGATTTATTTTCTATTTCCATATTCTAAAAAAATATCTGAAAAAAATTGTGTGCTCTTTATTTGATTTTATTAGATATTTAGCATTGTTTTAATATTTTTTAGATTTTATATTAATCTTTTTTCTTATTTTCCATTATTTTAAAATCTACAGTTATTTTATTTGTTTCTGTTTATTTTTTTCTTCTAATAGTATATATCAAAAAAATCAAAATATTATCCATAATAAAAAAAAATATCCTCCTCTCATCTTAAAGACTCAAAATTCTTCTGATCTTTTCGTTTTGATTGTTTTACGATTTCTAGAAAATGTATATGTGCCAAAAAGACTTATAATTTATTCTTTCCATAATTTATTTTTACTTATGTAACTACCAATGGAATGTAATAGTCTAATTAGGATTTTACTTTCTGCACTCCTTAATCATGTAACTCTCCAAGGCCTTGTAATAGTTTAGGATTTTATTTTCCGCATTTTAACTTTCTGCACCTATAAATTGCTTAGATGTATGACTAATAGGATTGTATGATAAGAATAAAAACAACTTAGAAAACTTTAAATCCCAGATAAAATAACTGAAAATGACTCACATTTTACACTTGCACCTTTAGGGTAGCCTCTCCTGTTGCCTTACGAATAATGGTCAAGTCCCTCGAACGTAGAGGTGTCTTAGCAAAGTTTCCTAAATAAATATCATCATAGTCCCTTCGATATAAAGATCAAAGTCCCTCGATGACCTTTTGAGTTGCCTACAAATAAGTGATCTAGTCCCCCAATGACCCTATGAAAAAATGATGATAGTCCCTTCAAGTTGCTAAGATACCTTTACAAGGTTGTCTTCTATGACATCCAAAGATAAGACTACTTACTAACTAATAGTACGGACAATTCTATCTCTAAGGAAAAAGGAGAATAACATGAATGACCTTGAGTAGGTAGGATCCCTTAAATGCTTGCTCATAATTTCAAAACAAACACTCTTTGCACCTCATACCTTCCAAAAAACCACTTTGTATGCATTCATACGAGAATCATTATAAAGGCGGGCCTTTTCTAAATACATTACCTCTATTTTTTTCAAACAAAAACAACATGAGCTAAGCAGTTAAGAACCCATAGATAATCATTAATACCAAGGGTTCTAACACCTCCCCTTTGTATAACATACCCCCCGAACTCAAAATCTAAACCAAGGTATTTCCTGTTCTTTTCCACCTTTCCTATTTGGATAAAAGAAAAACGACAAAGTCAGTTTTCCCACCGTATTATAGTTGGTGAATATAGTCTATGAAAGTATGGAACTCTGGTTCTGCTAAGGGAGGAGTTCTTTCAAGTAGAAGAAGAAGGAGTTAACTTCAACAGCTGGATATGGAATGATAATGTTCAAACATCTAGTTCAACATCAGAGTCTAAATTGGTGAAGTGGCACATCAATTTAAGATAGAAGGATCTACAGGGATTGAATGCTTCAAAAGGTAAGTTATCTTGATAGCTGGTTGAAGATCAATTTTATTGATCAGGATATTTTTGGAAGACTTTTGATAAACGTGAAGAAGACAAGTGTGGCAATTGGATTTTTCATATAAGGGTTCATAAATTAGGTGATCAAAATGCGGCATTTGGTTGATCTCTATTGTAAACACCCCAAATTTTCCCTCACCTATTTCACCATGGCTTGTGATTCTTTCCATTTGCATAGTTTCAATCATAGCATCTCATATTGCATTGTTGCTTCACTGCATTGGTTCAAAGTCATCTGCATCTAGGGTTTGTGATCTGAGCAATCCAAGAGCCATTTGAGCCACTTCAAAGGTCTTCAATCATCTCAATAGGCTCCATGTATGTTCAAACATCATATTCTATCCTCCAAATATCAAGGAAGTCAAAGAATCACAAGAACTGAGAAAGGCATGGAAGCAGAGCCAGGTTTAACTGCACAGATGACTTAAAATTAGGGTTTTGGTTTCAGAGGCCATAACCCCAATTTTTTTGGCCATTCTTGTTTCTAGTGGTCTCTATATGCTATGAGGATCATGCATATCAATTTTCATGAAGAAATTCAATGGGGAAGGCATCTGATCAATAGATGACTTCTTGAGCAAGTCAGTGCAAAATCAGGGCATCTGAGGCCCCCAATCACCCAACCAAAGGGTATTATCTATCATTTTGAATGTGTATGATCTTTATTTGATCTTATAAGATATTATAAGTTCACAAAATTGAAGAATTTCAAGCCATTTGCAAAGTTGCCATTTTGGGAAAGTGACTTGTAATGTAAACTTGCCATTTTGGGAAAGTTTTTCAACCTCCTCTTTCTGATTCAAAAATGCTTCAAATGAAAAATCTTTGGTCATGAAAGTTGTAGATTGGATCCCCCCATTTTCAAAAAGTACAAGAACTCATTCTAATTCATTTTAGATCAAAAGTTATGGCCTTGCAAAGTTGGATAAAATCACATAATTTCATGTTTCATGCCAAAGAGGGAAACTTGCAAAAGCCTTTGCCAAACCAATTTGTGACTTCAAAATGACTTCTAAGCATTACATAAATATAACACATGACCTAAAACTCAGAATGGCCCAAAGAATCACTCATTTTCATGCCTTGATCATTAAGAAATCCAAAAGGGGCCAAAACTCCATGAATTTGCAAAATGACCCAAAGCTTCTCATCCACTTGTGCCAGCTGCCAAAAATGACTTCCATGGACCTCCTTGAAGCAAGCTGATTCGAACCATACCCTTGTACCATGACTGAACCAGCCCATACCTTCACTTACACAAATGTTGACTTTATACAACTTGAGCCATACCAATCAAACTGAGCCACACCAACTACTCTGACCAATCACAGCTTCACATACATGCCTCAAGGATCACATTTCACACAATCTTGGAGCCTGAAACCAGAGCATCACCATAGTTCACAAAAACCCCCCTCTTTGCATTTTCATTCAAATCCAATCACACAAGCCTCAAACCTCAAAACAAACTTCACAGAACAATTCACCATGATCCACTGATCATTTCCCAACCATCACTTTGCCCTAAAAAGCCTAGAATCAAAAACACGATTTCCACACTCCATGAACTGAGTTTCTGCCATTTCCATTTTTGGGCCATACAAACTCCAACCAAGCATCATAAACACTTCAGGAGGGCCATTGGGGGTGATTTGGAGCAAAGAACTGCCCAGAAAGTTGCAAACTGAGGAAGCTCAAGCTCAGGTACCTCAAGAACTTTTTTTCCAGAAATTGCTTTTTATGCTATAGAATTGTTGCTTATGCTTCATTGATCACTATGGTGTTTGTACTTTTTTAAATGGTTGAGAAATAAGCCTGAATCGAAGCTCTGAAATTTTTCCAGTTTTTCTGTTTTGATCCATATCTTGAGATGTAGGTTGTAAAAATTTGTTTGGATGCTTGATTCATCTTCAGGGTAGTTAGGAGGTACAATCTGGAGCATTAGAGCTTTTGATTTTGCCTGTAGAAGAAGTTAGTCTTTTGTGCTTGCCGGAGAAGATGACCGGAACCACTGTTCCGGTCATCTGAAAGTGATTAAATTAGGGTTAGGGTTTAGGTGAGTTTGAATGTAGGACTTTGGATCCATCTTCCCGCGCGCTGTGAACGGCCCAGATCTTTTGATTTAGCCTTAATCCAGTCATTAACGTTAATTAATTAGGATTAAATTTAAATTTTTCCAGAATCAATCCTAGCCACTGAAATGCGCGCGGGTCAACTCCCTCCAAAAATCTTTGAATCTCAGCCTCAGGATCCTCATACTTTTCCATTTTATTTGTTTTATTTCATTTTATTTCTATTTAAACTCCACGAATTTTTAAAAATAGTAAAATACATTAAAAAAATCTGAAAATTTTTATCAAATCTTTTATTAATTTTTAGAACCCAAAAATATTTTTATTTTCATTTTTTGCATTAAAAATTATTTTTAAATCATTTAAATGTTTATTTTTAATTAGTTAATGAGAGTTAATTAATTAAAAATGCATTTAGGTATTTAAAAATCACAAAAACATTCACATTGCATTTTAATACATTTAGAAACATTATCAAGCTCTTCAAACAAATTTCTTTTTGGTTCTTGATGTATTTTGACATTTTTCATTGGGATTAAAGTTCTTGAAAGGCATTATTTTTGTTCTAACTTAGAAAATTTCATTCTGCCTAACCATGAAGAGTTTGATGTTGGTTATTTTTGCATTGCATTTTTCATATCATGTAGTTTCTAGGGTAAAATTGGTTTGAATTTATCTTTCATTTTCAATTTGTTTTGCATTTTTCATTGTGAGGTATCCCCAAACCCTAGAAAACTTGAGAAAATGATAACTCCAATTAGGTTAAGAGTTAGGTCCCCTCCTTTGGGCAGTGAACTTATGTAGGGTTAGGGTTCCTTTGTTCCCATTTTCAATTTTTCATCTCATGTCTTTCTTCTGGTTTTGAATTTTGTATTGCATGTTATGTATAAACCCTAATTTTTGCCTTCATTTGCATTTATCCCTTATTTGCTTGCATCCATGAACTTGCCATGACATTTTGCACATCCACATAACTTCTAAGACATCTTAGGACATATTAGAATCATGTTTGATCATTGCATCATTCATTTGCCATGTTATGCATTCATTCCATTCCATAAACATTCTTGGACTTTTATGGTTCAAAGCATGCTTCATTTGCATCCTCATCCTTGTATGATCATCCACAACTCTTGGCATGTGTTTGCATCATCTCCTAGCATCATTAACATCATGTTTATGCTTCTGGTTTTGGTTTGCATCATTGCATTTCATCTCATTTTCATTGCATTTCATTTCTTGTTGCTAACTTTACAGGTGGTAAGTGTTGAGAAGTGAATTTGCCTTCACTTCTCAGAATCTTTTCTCACCTCTCTTTATGCATTCTTGCTGCATTTTACTTGTGTATTAGAGTAAGTTTGTTCATTCATGTATCCTTCCCACTTTCTTTCTTCAAGCAACTTATCTTCTTAAGTGAAGTAAGTTGACTTGCTTCTTCTGCTTCCTTCTCCTTTCATCTGCTTCTTCCTTGGTGGCTTTTCTCCTGGAGATCTTTTGCAAACCTCATAAACCCTAGGAACAACCAAGCATGATAACAATTAGGGTTTGATTAGTCTCCCATTAGTTTTAACTTTGTGTCATCTTTGAGTCTTCTCTTCTCATCTCTTAATCAGGGACTAAACCTTTAAGGTTTTAAGGCTTTGTGATTAGGGTTATGCCTGCATCCTTCTCATAGGATGGAGTGTATAACTTTAATCCTAAGTATTAAACCCTTAATGTGTTTAAATCCTTTAATAAATTCACCTAATAATCACTAAGACATCAAGCTTGTAACTTGGGCCTTGCATTAGGGTTCTAATTCTTCCTTAATTGGTTAAGAAGGACTAACCCTAGTGTTAATGGACAAGTCCCCCTCAAGTTGTCTTACAAACCATAAAATTCACTTCTTAATCCTTACCATTAACTAAAATCCACTCTAATAAAGGCTTTGTTTTGTCATGAGGTTAATCCCTAATCATGGATTAAGTTGAGGAGCCTTTCTCAACTTAAATGTTCTCATCTATTATGCTTCTATTAGGATGGTGTAATGAGTCCATTAAATCCTTGATTATGGCTTAAACTCATTACTTAACACTAAACAAAAACTCCAAAAACATCTAAATAATTGCAAGTAGGTTAATGATCTTAATCCTACGTCATGGTGATTAAGTGTGAGGTGTTTACTTCATACTTAAGGTATTCTCATTATCCCTAATCAGAGGGAAGATGTGATGAGTTTACTAACCCTTGGTTTAGGCTTAAGATCATTTTCTTATGACAAACTCCAAAAGCAATAAAAGACTGAAAACACAAAAACAAACAATAATCGTCTCCTCTGGGATTCTTTTCTCATCTTATTCACTCACAAACGAGAACTCGCTTCTCCCGTCTAATGCAAGACAATATGCACCTGAGCCAGATAGGTCATACACTTGAGCATAGACAAGTAAGCAGTTCACAAGTCAATTTACCTTTTAGTCTCTTTGAGTCGAACTACAGCGTTCTGACTTCCTCATTTCACGAGAGGATACGTAGGCATAAATTAAGAAATTGTGGTGAATTAGAGGAGGATCTTTTATGGTTATTGTAAACACTGTACCTCCGGGTTAGAAGTGTTTACACTTCTCATAACTGATCCAAGTCTGAGGGTCCTTGTTTTAGAACACTACATGTGAGGGGGTTGGGCTGTTTACAGGTTTGCAGGTACCCTTGGCCACAACATATCCTGTTTTTGTTTTGTTTAAGAGTACTCCACTTTGGACAGTTCTTGTGATTTAACCCTGGACATGTGACTCTTTATTTGAGTCCCCCACCTTGGTTATTGGGTTTCTGAACCTCCATCTGGGTCTTCTTTGAACATACATGGACTTATATCAAGACAGATAATCAGATCCAGCTTGATCACAAACCCTTGCATATCATTTGCATACATCATCATTTCATCATTTAACATTTGTTTATTTGTTTTTCAGGGTATCCATATCATATCTGGTTTGGTTTTGACCCTTTCTTCTGCATAAACCTCTGCTTTATCAGTTATCTGCTTCAACTATCTTCATTATCACCAGCATCAGCCTGTCAGTGGCTCATTTCCAGCATCAGTCTGTGATCTTTATCAGCACCTATCTTCATCTTCTTCAGTAGCATTCATGACTACTCCCAGGAAGAGTGACATATCCTACCATTTCTTTGAACCTGTGTTGTCAGACAGGTCCAGTCACTTATCACACCTGACCACATCCCATTGTTTAGAGAACACTATAGAGGTATCCTGGATACAGTTATGGACCTTGACCCTTCTCAGAGGAGCATGATCCACACCTGCCTACAGTTTTATGACCCACCTTTGAGATGCTTCACCTTTCCAGACTTTCAGCTAGGGCCTTTGCTGGAAGAGTTCTCTTCATTGATTGGAGTACCTGTCAGGGGTGGGATCCCCTTCAACCCAGAGATGACTGCTCCCAGCAATGGAGAAGTGGCAAAGGCACTGTACCTGGAACCTTCCTTGATTGAGCAAAGTATGACAACAAAAGCTGGAATCCCTGGTTTGCATTTGGATTTCTTGATTTCTCAGGCCATCCTGAAAGCTTCATTGGGAGAATGGAGGGCAGTCTGTGCACTATTAGCCCTCAACATATATGGGGCTATACTATTTGCAGATGAGCCCAAATTTATCAGCAAGAATGCCATCCATTTATTTCTTCTGAAGAACCCAGTACCTACATTGCTGGGAAATTTTTATTACTCCATCCATCAGAGGAATGAGAAACAAAGGGGGAAATTGGTAAGATGTTGTGCTCCTTTGTTTTACACCTGGTTGCTCAGACACCTACCTAAGTCAGATGCCTTCTTGAATCCTCACCAACAGAAGAATTGGGCCAAGAGGCTTATTGCTTTGACTTCATATGATATTAGATGGTGCACCCAGAGCACCAAGGGCAAAGACATTATCACCAGCTGTGGGAAATACCCAAATGTGCCCCTGATAGGAGTGAAGGGTTGCATCAATTACAATCCTTTACTGTTCAAGAGAAAATTGGGCTATGCTTTGGTTCACCCTCCTAGAGTGCAAGATTTAGCTGAGACCCTGTATTGTGAAGTGAAACCTAATTCAGTTGCTGTCAGGCAAGCATCCTGGGCTTGGGACAACATCCAGACAAAAGGGATGGCTATTCTTGGAAGGTGTAATAATGTTGCTTCAGCTCAATACTATGACTGGTCCGGTAATAGAGCTCAGATTACTGGAATGCCTTTTACCTTGGAAGACATGCCTAGACCATCTACAGTACAGCTAGCAGCAACTGTCAGCCAGGAAGAGTTTGAGAAGCTGAAGGAAAGGAATGAGAACCTATCTCAAGCTTTGAAGAAGACTCTTTGGGAAAGGAGTGATGGTCGTATGGACATTGAAAGATTGGAGAAGCTCAGGGTGGAGCATCTTGCCAAAATTGAGAAGATAGAGGACTACATCAAGAAAGCAAGGGCTGGGGAGAAAATATTAAAGAATGCCTGTAAAGAAGCCAAGTTTCAGAAGGCTAGGACTGAGCTCTATTTGCAAGAGAGTCAGGCTAGGTGGGTCAGGATCACTGAAGCCCATACACGAGAAGACCAGAGGACTCAAGCCAGGATTGAACAATTAGAGGCCAATGAGAAGAAGCAGCAGGAAGCTTTATTAGCAGCCCAGAAGGAGATTTCAGAGTTGAAGCTCAGAGCAGGATTGAAAAGATCAAAGGACCAGTGACTTAGGCACTCCTGAAGGAAGTCAAAGAGGATGAGTTTGGATTGGATGTCTGATTCTCTGTTTGTTGTTATTTCCATTTGATGTACTTTTCCTTTTATTGTATTTTGACCTTCCATGGGCATGTGTTGTAAAAGCAGACTATGTATTGTTCACCATTTGTAATATATTTCAGTTTGTTTTCATCTGGGTTTTCTCTCAACAACATCAAGCATCTTCCTCGAGGTCTGGAAAGGTCAAAACCAAGAACCAAACCGGATACCTTGGAAAATAAATAAGCATACTGCATTGCATACTAACTTTTGTCTTGTTTTGTAGGTTTTATTATTCTTGTTTCTAACTTTGTTGTGATCTCAGGAAACATTGCTCGTCGCCGAGTGTTCCCTGTCAACCGCGCGCACCGGTACCCGACTCGTAACAACCTTCCTGGTATTCAAATGGAACAAGTACAACAGGATCTGACTGAGGTCAGAAATCAGATGGCTAATGAGAGAGTAGAAATGAGAAATCAGATGTCTCAATTCATGGCTGTGATGACTGGCTTAGCCCAGAGTCAAGAAAGGTTAAGGGAGCTGGTGGAAAGGCAAACTCTTGAGGAGCCTCATCTTGGGACAGGAGGAACTAGTAACAATGAACGGGGCCAGCCTCGTATTGACCCACCAGTATTTGGACCTCACTTGGATCCAGATGCTAACATCCCGAGGAATGTTCAAGGTAATACTGCTGGAGGGAGAATCTTGCAGGAGGATCCCTAAGAAGAGCAGTTTACTGTTATGGGGGATGGGGAAGAAGTTTATGACCGGAGATTGGACGAAATTGCTGAGAAGTTGAGATCTTTGGAGTCTCAGAATTCTTTGGGCTTCGATGTGATGGACATGGGGTTAGTGGATGGGGTGAGAATTCCCCACAAATTCAAACCCCCATGCTTTGAAAAGTACAATGGTACCTCCTGTCCTCGTACTCATTTGCAGTCTTTCCTGGGCAGACTTAAAGCGTATACTATGGATGAAAAGCTGTGGATGTTTTACTTTGAAGACAGTCTGACTGGGGCTTCGAGGGAGTGGTATTCACACTTGTCTAGAGTCACCATAACATGTTGGAAGGATTTGGCCGAGGCTTTCATCCGTCAATATCAATACAACCTGTTCATGGCTCCCAACAGGACCCTTATAATGGGAATGTCTCAGTCTTCCAGAGAGAGCTTCCGGGAGTATGCCCAAAGGTGGAGACAGCTTGCTGCTGCTGTCCAACCACCCATGTCAGAAAGGGAAATGTCTGACATGTTCATGAACACATTACAAGGGACATATATTGATAGATTGGCTGCCTTCTCCTCTACCAGTTTTGCTGATGTGGTTATAGCTGGTGAGAGGATTGAGAGCCTCTTGAAGATGGGCAAGATCTCCGACAATGGTAAAAGTTCATCCAGTAAATACAGAAAGCCTTTTGTGGGACCCTGAAGGGCTGGTGAGACAAATTCCATTCATGCAGGCAGGGGCAGACCTCAGTATGTTCACCGATCAGTAGCAGCTGTTACTATTCCAGCTCCGATTCCTCAACAATCAACATATCCTTAACAACAACAACCACAGTACCAGCAACAAGTTCAGTATCCGCAACAAAGAACCTACAACAACAACAATCAACAACAGCGTCCCTTCCAACAAAGACCATCACAAGCAAACAGGGTAATTGACCCAATTCCCATGCCATATGCTGCACTCTTGCCACAACTCCTGAAGCTCAACCTGGTTGAGTTAAGGACATTGGCACCTCCAGATCCTTCCAATATGCCAAAGAACTATGATGCCAATGCCAGGTGTGCATTCCACTCAAACGCACCGGGGCATAATACTGAAAAATGTAGGGCCTTACAAATGAAAGTCCAAGATCTGGTGGACTCAAAGGCTCTCAACTTTGCACCTCCTCCAAATGTCACAAGAAATCCAATGCCTAGTCACAACGGGCCTAGGATTAATGCTATTGAGGAAGGCAAAACATCCACCCTAATCACCAGTGTTGCACAGATTCGAACACCTTTGGTTGAAATCAAAGCTCAGCTTTTAGAATGCCAAGTGTTCCCTGGGTGTGAGCTCGGCTGTGGATATTGCAATATTGCAGTCAATGGGTGTGAAGAGCTGAGGAACGACATATATGGTCTTATTAAGGATTGTATCCTTCAGATTACGATAACGGCACCTACAAATCCATCAACTCCTTCGCCGGCAATCACAGATACTCCTACAACATCAGCGACCATTGTTCCAACGGATTCTACTACAACTCCAACAACTGCTCAATCAATCACTTCAACGGATGCAAGTTCAATCACCATTCCTGCTACAACTTCAACACCCATCCAGTCAACAATGTCTTCTACAACATCAACAACAATTGATGAAAGTATCTCAACGGTTACAATATACTATGACCCTGCAAATGTTCCTGCCAACAACCCACAAAATGTTACTCCTGCCAGAGCACCAGTCACCATATACTATGATCCACACACCATTGTAGTCCCCTCTGCTGCTGCTATCAGTCCGCTCACTATCACAGTACCTGGGCCAGTTCCTTACGAAAGCAATAATGCCATCCCTTGGCATTATGGCTCAGATCTATACTGCGAGGGGCAGAAAATCACTTTAGAATCATCAACTTCTTTACCTCAGATTGACAATGTGGGGGGAGGCGGAGGATTCACTAGAAGCGGACGTCTCTTTGCCTTACAAATTCCAAGACCCACTGCTGAAGCATAAGCCGCTGCTAAGGCAAAAGGAAAGAGCATGGTGCAAGAAGAACAAGTTATCAAAGAAGCTTTGAAGACTCCTTTTGATCAAGAGGTTGATGAATTCATGAGAATCATAAAGAAAAGTGATTACAAGGTAGTAGACCAGCTTCACCAAACACCTTCCAAGATCTCCATATTATCATTGCTAATGTGCTCCGAGGCTCATCGGAACGCACTGTTGAAAGTCCTGCACGCAGCTTACGCGCCGGAGGAGATTACCGTCAATCAGTTAGAGGCTGTGGTTGGAAATGTTAACGCTAGTCATGGACTAGGATTTACCAACACTGATTTGACAACGGAAGGTCGCAATCACAACAAGGATTTGCATATTACCTTGGAGTGTAAGGGTGCAATTCTCTCTCATGTATTGGTGGACACAGGGTCATCCCTCAATGTCCTACCCAAGAAAGCCCTGGTGAAGTTGGAGTACGATGGATTGGCACTACGCCCAAGTAACTTGGTAGTAAGAGCCTTTGACGGTTCTAAAAGATCAGTTTTGGGAGAGATAGAGTTGCCTATAATGATTGGCCCACAAGTTTTCAAAACGACCTTCTTTTTGATGGATATACAGCCTGCCTACAGCTGTCTATTGGGTAGACCATGGATACACGCCGCTGAGGCCGTGACGTCGACCCTTCACCAGAAGTTAAAATTTGAGTGGGAGGGCCAAGTCATTACAATTTGTGGGGAGGAGGATATTTTTGTTAGCCAGCTGGCTACTTTCAAATACATTGAAATGGATGAAGAGATCCATGAAACCATGAGCCAAGGCTTTGAGGCCCTTAATATTAATGAAACATATGTTGTGCTTGGGACCTCCATCACATCATATCAGCAAGCCCGGAAGGTTGTTGAGGAAGGCACCGCACAAGGCTGAGGCAAGTTGCTGCCCGTGGAGAAGAAAAAAGACCGATTCAGGTTGGGTTACAAACCAACTCGACAAGATCAATCAGAAGCCGCGAAGGAGCCCAAGTTCATTAGTGGGGATATGCTCACCCCAGATGCTGTGAATAGCTTGGAAGATGAGTCAGAAGGCGAGCGTAACCTGGAAAGCTGGATACGTCCATGGATCCCAGGGAGCCCTGTCTCAAACTGGTCTTCCCAGGAAATTATAAGAGTTACTCCTGCAGAGTAATTATTATTTCCTATGTTTTTAAGCATGCATCAAGTCCCGCATCTTGCCCAAGATGTCAGGACTCATTTTGTAATCGGGTCATCTTGTATTTTGTGCAAAGATCAATTAATGAATATCAGGACATCTTTTGCAAATGAGTCTTTTTCTTTTTCGCTCACTGTTTTTCATTTTTCACTTTTTGTACAAAAATAAAATGGCAATGTTTTTCAAAATAATAGCTTCATTTTCACTTTTTCTAAATAAGATAAAACTGATCACTAAAATGAACCAATCTAAACCCTTGCAGAAAGTGCCCTCCAGACTGCACCGACAATAACATTGCTATGACTTCGTATGACTTTGACAATCCAATCAATCAAGCTGATGAAGGGGTTGAAGAAGATTATGAGCTACCTGAAGAGCTAGCTAGGTTGTTGAGACAAGAGGAGAAGGTTATCACTCCTCATCAGGAGGAGGTCGAAACGGTTAATCTTGGTACAGAAGAAGACCTGAAAGAAGTTAAAATCGGGGCCTGCTTACAAGATTCAGTGAAAGAGCAACTGATTGACATGCTTCGGGAGTATGTGGATGTTTTTTCTTGGTCTTATCAGGATATGCCAGGGTTGGACACCGACATTGTCATGCACAAGCTACCTCTGAAAGAAGACTGCCCACCAATGAAACAGAAGTTGCGCCGTACTCGCCCAGATATGGCAATGAAGATAAAAGAAAAGGTACAAAAACAGTGGGATGCTGGTTTCCTTGCTGTAACTAGCTATCCGCCGTGGGTTTCTAATATTGTACCTGTGCCTAAAAAGGATGGCAAGGTGAGAATGTGTGTGGATTACCGGGATCTGAACAGAGCCAGCCCGAAAGATGACTTCCCTTTACCTCATATTGATGTATTGGTCGACAATACGGCTCAAGTCTCGGTGTTCTCCTTCATGGATGGATTTTCAGGATATAATCAGATCAAAATGTCACCTGAAGACATGGAGAAGACAACTTTCATCACACCCTGGGGCACATTCTGTTATAAGGTGATGCCATTCGGACTGAAGAATGCGGGTGCCACTTATCAACGGGCTATGGTAACATTATTCCATGACATGATCCACAAAGAAATTGAATGTTATGTGGATGACATGATTGCCAAGTCCCTCATAGAAGAAGACCACCTAGTAAATCTGTTGAAGTTATTCAAGCATCTGAGGAAGTACCAGTTGAAGTTAAACCCCAACAAATGCACATTCGAGGTGCGATCCGGTAAGCTGCTGGGATTTATTGTAAGTGAGAAAGGGATTGAAGTTGACCCTGACAAAGTCAAAGCCATTCAAGAAATGCCTGCACCGAAGACTGAAAAAGAAGTTCGGGGGTTCCTAGGTAGATTGAACTACATTTCAAGGTTCATATCTCACCTTACTGCAACCTGTGAGCCCTTGTTCAAGCTGTTAAGAAAAGAACAAACGGTCAGGTGGAACGAAGACTGCCAGAGGGCTTTTGACAAAATCAAGGAATACTTACAAGAGCCTCCAATCCTTATGCCTCCAGTTGAAGGAAGACCTCTAATCATGTACTTGACAGAATTAGAAGAGTCAATGGGGTGTGTGCTTGGCCAGCATGACGAGTCTGGTCGAAAAGAGTATGCAATATACTACCTAAGCAAAAAGTTTACCGACTGTGAACAACGTTATTCACTGCTCGAGAAAACTTGATGTGCTTTAGCGTGGGCTGCTCGCCGACTAAGGCAGTATATGTTGACCCACACCACTTTATTGATCTCCAAGATGGACCCAGTTAAGTACATTTTTGAGAAGCCAGCTCTTACCGGACGGGTTGCAAGATGGCAAATAATCCTTACATAGTATGACATTCAGTACACATCTCAGAAAGCCATTAAAGGCAGTGTATTGTCTGATTATCTTGCTGAGCAGCCCATTGATGATTACCAGCCTATGAGATTTGACTTCCCCGATGAAGACATCATGTACTTAAAAGCAAAAGATCATGAAGAGCCTATTCACACTGAAGGGCCCGACCCAGAAGAAGAATGGACTATGATGTTTGATGGGGCTGTTAATATGAATGGTCGTGGTGTTGGTGCGGTACTCATTACACCTAAGGGAGTTCACATGCCTTTATCGGCAAAGCTCACCTTTAACTGCACTAACAACGAAGCTGAATACGAGGCTTGTATTATGGGTCTTGAGGAAGCCATTGACCTCAGGATCAAGACTCTAACTGTATTCAGAGATTCAGCTCTGGTAATTAATCAAACCAACGACAAATGGTACACCCACCAAGATCATCTGATACCTTATCGGGATTATACAAGGAGGTTATTGACTTTCTTCACTACAGTCAAGCTTGAGTACATCCCTCGAGATGAAAATCAGTTTGCAGATGCTCTGGCTACCATTTCATCCATGATCAAAGTTCAAGCTGCTAACTTTTTGCCTCGGATTTCAGTATCCAGGCTTGACAGGCCAGCATATGTATTCTCGGCAGATATTGTTAAAGATAACAAGCCTTGGTTCCATGACATCAAATGCTTATTGGAGGATCAAACATACCCACCCGGGGCATCTTCCAATGATAAGAAGACATTAAGAAGGCTAGCTGGTAGTTTCTTCCTGAACATTGATGGTTCCTTATACAAAAGAAACTTTGATATGGTACTTCTCAGATGCGTTGATAAGGCAAAAGCAGACTTGTTAATGCACGAGGTGCATGAAGGATCTTTTGGTACCCATGCTGGAGGGCATGCTATGGCTAAAAAATTGTTGAGATCAGGCTATTACTGGATCACAATGGATGCAGACTGTTGTGCCTATGCCAGAAAATGTCGTAAATGCCAGATTTATGCAGATAAAGTGCATGTGCCTCCAAATCCTTTGAATGTGATGTCTTCACATTGTCCCTTTGCCATGTGGGGCGTTGATATGATCGGTAAGATTGAACCAACTGCTTCAAATGGCCACAGATTCATCCTGGTAGCCATTGACTATTTTACCAAGTGGGTCGAAGCAGCTTCTTACGCAAATGTCACCAGGAAAGTGGTAGCCCGATTCCTGAAGAGAGACATCATCTGTCGGTATGGAGTGCCCGAGAGAATCATTACTGATAAAGGTTCCAACTTGAACAACAAAATGATAGAAGAACTATGCCGGGACTTCAAGATCCAACACCACAATTCTTCTGCTTACAGGCCAAAGATGAATGGCGCTGTAGAGGCAGCTAACAAGAATATCAAGAAGATTGTGCAGAAGATGGTGGTTACCTACAAAGACTGGCATGAAATGCTACCGTTTGCCTTGCATGGGTATCGTACGTCAATCAGAACATCCACTGGGGCAACACCATACCATCTTGTTTATGGCATGGAGGCAGTCCTACCTGTTGAAGTCGAGTTACCCTCCCTGCGGGTACTCATGGATGTCAAGCTGAATGAAGCAGAATGGGTCCGATCCAGGTACAACAACTAAGTCTGATCGAAGAGAAGAGATTAGCTGCAATTTTTCATGGGCAGCTGTATCAGAAAAGAATGAAGAAAGCCTTCGATCAGAAAGTCAGGCTTCGAGAATACCAAGTAGGAGATCTTGTGCTGAAAAGACTCCTTCCTCCTCATACAGACCACAGGGGCAAGTGGACTCCGAATTATGATGGTTCGTTCATAGTAAAGAAAGTTTTCTCTGGTGGAGCACTGATGCTCAGTACTATGGATGGCGAAGACTTCCTGTCCCCTGTGAATTCAGATGCAGTTAAAAAATACTTCGCATAAAAATGACCCGCTGGACACAAAAACAGAATGTAAGTCCAGGCAAAAATAGGGCATCCCGGCGAGTCAAAAACAGAATAAAAGACTCGAGCAAAAATAATGGAAAATAAATAAAAAAAATGTACACCCGCTGAGTTGAAAAGCCGTATTGGACAACTCAGGCAAAAATGGGTATCTCGGTGGATTGAAAACCCGAAAGGGCGATCCACGCAAAATAAGGGAATAAGCGAACAACTGCATTCCGAATTCGTCTGTATCACTTACAATGTGGTAAGCTTCGAAAGGTTCGAGCATCGGTCAGAATTAGCCTTCTTCAGAAAGCAAGATGAGAAGAACGTCAATGTCATACGAGTCCCAGCAAAAGGGAAGCTCACGAAAGCGTCATCAACATTGCCAACATCTGTTTGTTTTCTCAATTTGTAACAATCTCCTCATTTCAGGGGATCTGTTTCTTTGACTGTATTCGCCAATTCAAGGCACACAAATTAATAAAATCAGATTTTCAGTCATATTTCATCTCGTACATTTTATTTTCGTTTGCAAAATGTCCGATGTCCTTAAGATGTTGATTGCATAAGTACAAATGCGTCTTTTCTAAATTACATGCTTACAGGAAATATATTTGCTCCCGGGAGTGTCTAGACTCCTATGATGGAATCCAATAAGGGATACCTCAGGGTACTTGTGCGTTTCTTTGTCTTAACAGGATTGCAGGTATCCAAAGTGCAACATGGGACATGAAAGCTTCTCCCAACAAGCTGCCAAATCATTACTTCCTCAACATGTCTCCCAAACAGCATCATAAGGGGCTCAGTTCTCCAGCTGAATTCATCATCCTCAACAGGATCCCCCACAGAAATCTCTAGGAAGGTCGTTCAGTGATCATTCCTCCTCAACCAAGTGTTAGGCAGGGAACCATCTCCCCGCAAAGCTCCAGCCTCTATCCAAAAGAGCAATGTCTGAAGATCTCACAACAAAGTTACGGAAGCTCCCGCAGACCCCAGCTGGGCTCCTCTTTACCAAGATGGGTTTATCAGGAATTTATTCCTTAAGCAGAGTCATATATATCAGATCTACCAATGATCCCATCCCCAACTGGGATATCACTTCAAGCAGATCAGCCGGAGATCTTCACCGTATTGAGATCCGAATCCCGGATCGGTATCTTTTGCATAATCATAGCATTCACATCATATTTCCCCAGAGCGTAGCATTCCATCTAATACGGAGCATTACGACAAAAATCAAACATATTGCATAAATCATAAGCCATGTTCTGAATTAAACAGCTGTGTATACCAACACTCCATTTGCAAATATACAAAATACCTCTCAAGCTCCCCGGCAGAAATCCAAAGCATCCTCTTTGCACTCACAAAAACAGATACATGTTCCTCTTTGCACTCGTCTGTGTCATCATTCCCCAATAAAGTCGCCTGAGCGTTCTCTACAGACAGATACATATATATATACATTTCCCTGACACCCGTCCGTGTCACCTTCCCCAGCATAGTTTCCTAAACACTTTGTAAACAAAATACTCGTTTATAATAAACTTCTTCCGACACCCGTCCGTGTCGTGTTCTCCCCGGCAATTTGGACACTCGTCTATGTCTCACTCATCACTTTTTACTCGTATAGATACTCGTCCGTATACACCACTTAAATCCCCTCAGAGTCGATACTCTTCCGCGTTCTTTGTTATCTAGTTGATACTCGTCCGTATCATCATCTCTGAGCATGCGTCCAGCGTTTGTTTCTACTGATACTCGTCCGTATCGTAGTCTTAAGGATGCTCGTCCGCATCTTTAATCTATACACCGTGTCAGACACTTATGCCTTTGTTTTCTTGAAACTAGACACTCGTCTGTGTCTACCATTCCCCAGAAGAATTCCCGGCAAATCTTGATGAACTATTTCCTCTCTATCTGACATTCGTCCTATGTCATGATACTTCCGGTAGCCGTACCCTGCCAGGTGATCGTCCTTCACCTTTTGATGATCGTCCTTCAGCATCCCCAGTGGAGTCTCTAATCATTAAAACCCCTTTCTATCCGACATTCGTCCTATGTCGTGATATTTTAGCAAGTTGTCCCTTGCTAGGTGATCGTCCTTCACCTTCTGATGATCGTCCTTCATCATGCTTATCCGATGGCCATGCCCATCGTTGATCTTTTTATCTGACATTCGTCCTATGTCATGATAAACCCCGAGGGTAGCCGTACCCTGCCAGGTGATCGTCCTTCACCTTGGATGACCATCCCTCATCCTTACCCCCAACAGAGCAACCGTCCCCTGCTAGGTGATCGTCCTTCACATTTGATGACCGTCCCTCATCATTTATTTCTTCAAACTGATGGTCGTCCCCATCATTGCATTTACCTTTAATCCCCGGAGAGTCCTATTACTTTACCTGATGGCCGTCCCCATCGTAATCTCTTTATTTCCCCAGCATGTCGGCCGTCCCCGTCATTGCTTTTTCCCAGCAGTTGTCCTCTGCTCGACGGTCGTCCTCCGTCGTCTGCACTTTATAATCTTACCTTATTTCCTTTTATAATCTATATCCCTTTTCTTCTTCATTCAGTGAGTGCAAATTTTGGACTGTCCTTGGTATTTAACCACAAGTTATCTTGTTTGCCTGTTAAGCCGTTGCTTACATCCTGCACAGCTAACTCATGTTTGAATAGGGGCAGCTGTAAACACCCCAAATTTTCCCTCACCCATTTCACCATGGCTTGTGATTCTTTCCATTTGCATAGTTTCAATCATAGCATCTCATATTGCATTATTGCTTCACTGCATTGGTTCAAAGTCATCTGCATCTAGGGTTTGTGATCTGAGCAATCCAAGAGCCATTTGAGCCACTTCAAAGGTCTTCAATCATCTCAAGAGGGTCCATGTATGTTAAAACGTCATATTCTATCCTCCAAATATCAAGGAAGTCAAAGAATCACAAGAACTGAGAAAGGCATGGAAGCAGAGCCAAGTTTAACTACACAGATGACTTAAAATTAGGGTTTTGGTTTCAGAGGCCATAACCCCAATTTTTTTGGCCATTCTTGTTTCTAGTGGTCTCTATATGCTATGAGGATCATGCATATCAATTTTCATGAAGAAATTCAATGGGGAAGGCATATGATCAATAGATAACTTCTTGAGCAAGTCAGTGCAAAATCAGGGCATCTGAGGCCCCCAATCACCCAACCAAAGGGTATTCTCCATCATTTTGAATGTGTATGATCTTTATTTGATCTTAGAAGATATTATAAGTTCACAAAATTGAAGAATTTCAAGCCATTTGCAAAGTTGCCATTTTGGGAAAGTGACTTGTAATGTAAACTTGCCATTTTGGGAAAGTTTTTCAACCTCCTCTTTCTGATTCAAAAATGCTTCAAATGAAAAATCTTTGGTCATGAAAGTTGTAGATTGGATCCCTCCATTTTCAAAAAGTACAAGAACTCATTCTAATTCATTTTAGATCAAAAGTTATGGCCTTGCAAAGTTGGGTAAAATCACATAATTTCATGTTTCATGCCAAAGAGGGAAACTTGCAAAAGCCTTTGCCAAACCAATTTGTGACTTCAAAATGACTTCTAAGCATTACATAAACATAACACATGACCTAAAACTCAGAATGGCCCAAAGAATCACTCATTTTTATGCCTTGTTCATTGAGAAATCCAAAAGGGGCCAAAACTCCATAAATTTGCAAAATGACCCAAAGCTTCTCATCCACTTGTGCCAGCTGCCAAAAATGACTTCCATGGTCCTCCTTGAAGCAAGCTGATTCGAACCATACCCTTGTACCATGAATGAACCAGCCCATACCTTCACTTACACAAATGTTGACTTTATGCAACTTGAGCCATACCAATCAAACTGAGCCACGCCAACTACTCTAACCAATCACAGCTTCACATACATGCCTCAAGGATCACATTTCACACAATCTTGGAGCCTGAAACCAGAGCATCACCATAGTTCACAAAAACCCCCCTCTTTGCATTTTCATTCAAATGCAATCACACAAGCCTCAAACCTCAAAACAAACTTCACAGAATAATTCACCATGATCCACTGATCATTTCCCAACCATCACTTTGCCCTAAAAAGCCTAGAATCAAAAACACGATTTCCACACTCCATGAACTGAGTTTCTGCCATTTCCATTTTTGGGCCATACAAACTCCAACCAAGCATCATAAACACTTCAGGAGGGCCATTGGGGGTGATTTGGAGCAAAGAACTGCCCAGAAAGTTGCAAACTGAGGAAGCTCAAGCTCAGGTACCTCAAGAACTTTTTTTCCAGAAATTGCTTTTTATGCTATAAAATTGTTGCTTATGCTTCACTGATCACTATGGTGTTTGTAATTTTTGAAATGGTTGAGAAATAAGCCTGAATCGAAGCTCTGAAATTTTTCCAGTTTTTCTGTTTTGATCCATATCTTGAGATGTAGGTTGTAAAAATTTGTTTGGATGCATGATTCATCTTCAGGGTAGTTAGGAGGTACGATCTGGAGCATTAGAGCTTTTGATTTTGCCTGTAGAAGAAGTTAGTCTTTTGTGCTTGCCGGAGAAGATGACCGGAACTACTGTTCCGGTCATCTGAAAGTGATTAAATTAGGGTTAGGGTTAAGGTGAGTTTGAATGTAGGCCTTTGGATCCATCTTCCCGCGTGCTGTGAATAGCCCAGATCTTTTGATTTAGCCCTAATCCAGTCATTAACGTTAATTAATTAGGATTAAATTTAAATTTTGCCAGAATCAATCCTAGCCACTGAAATGCGCGCGGGTCAACTCCCTCCAAAAATCTTTTAATCTCAGCCTCAGGATCCTCATACTTTTCCATTTTATTTGTTTTATTTCATTTTATTTCTATTTAAATTCTACGAATTTTTAAAAATAGTAAAATACATTAAAAAAATCTGAAAATTTTTATCAAATATTTTATTAATTTTCAGAACCCAAAAATATTTTTATTTTCATTTTTTGCATTAAAAATTATTTTTAAATCATTTAAATGTTTATTTTTAATTAGTTAATGAGAGTTAATTAATTAAATATGCATTTAGGTATTTAAAAATCACAAAAAAATTCATATTGCATTTTAATACATTTAGAAACATTATCAAGCTCTTCAAACAAATTTCTTTTTGGTTCTTGATGTATTTTGACATTTTTCATTGGGATTAAAGTTCTTAAAAGGCATTATTTTTGTTCTAACTTAGAAAATTTCATTCTGCCTAACCATGAAGAGTTTGATGTTGGTTATTTTTGCATTGCATTCTTCATATCATGTAGTTTCTAGGGTAAAATTGGTTTGAATTTATCTTTCATTTTCAATTTGTTTTGCATTTTTCATTGTGAGGTATCCCAAAACCCTAGAAAACTTGAGAAAATGATAACTCCCATTAGGTTAAGAGTTAGGTCCCCTCCTTTGGGAAGTGAACTTATGTAGGGTTAGGGTTCCTTTGTTCCCATTTTCAATTTTTTTCTCATGTCTTTCTTCTGGTTTTGAATTTTGTATTGCATGTTATGTATAAACCCTAATTTTTTCCTTCATTTGCATTTATCCCTTATTTGCTTGCATCCATGAACTTGCCATGACATTTTGCACATCCACATAACTTCTAAGACATCTTAGGACATATTAGAATCATGTTTGATGATTGCATCATTCATTTGCCATGTTATGCATTCATTCCATTCCATAAACATTCTTGGACTTTTATGGTTCAAAGCATGCTTCATTTGCATCCTCATCCTTGTATGATCATCCACAACTCTTGGCATGTGTTTGCATCATCTCCTAGCATCATTAAAATCATGTTTATGCTTCTGTTTTTGGTTTGCATCATTGCATTTCATCTCATTTTCATTGCATTTCTTTTCTTGTTGCTAACTTTTCAGGTGGTAAGTGTTGAGAAGTGAATTTGCCTTCACTTCTCAGAATCTTTTCTCATCTCTCTTTATGCATTCTTGCTGCATTTTACTTGTTTATTAGAGTAAGTTTGCTCATTCATATCTCCTTCTCACTTTCTTTCTTCAAGCAACTTATCTTCTTAAGTGAAGTAAGTTGACTTGCTTCTTCTGCTTCCTTCTCCTTTCATCTGCTTCTTCCTTGGTGGCTTTTCTCCTGGAGATCTTTTGCAAACCTCATAAACCCTAGGAACAACCAAGCATGATAACAATTAGGTTTTGATTAGTCCCCCATTAGTTTTACCTTTGTGTCATCTTTGAGTCTTCTCTTCTCATCTCTTAATCAGGGACTAAACCTTTAAGGTTTTAAGGCTTTGTGATTAGGGTTATGCCTGCATCTTTCTCTTAGGATGGAGTGTATAACTTTAATCCTAAGTGTCAAACCCTTAATGTGTTTAAATCCTTTAATAAATTCACCTAATAATCACTAAGACATCAAGCTTGTAACTTGGGCCTTGCATTAGGGTTCTAATTCTTCCTTAATTGGTTAAGAAGGATTAACCCTAGTGTTAATGGACAAGTCCCCCTCAAGTTGTCTTACAAACCATAAAATTCACTTCTGAATCCTTACCATTAACTAAAATCCACTCTAATAAAGGCTTTGTTTTGTCATGAGGTTAATCCCTAACCATGGATTAAGTTGAGGAGCCTTTCTCAGCTTAAATGTTCTCATCTATTATCCTTCTATTAGGATGGTGTAATGAGTCCATTAAATCCATGATTATGGCTTAAACTCATTAATTAACACTAAACAAAAACTCCAAAAACATCTAAATAATTCAAGTAGGTTAATGATCTTAATCCTACATCATGGTGATTAAGTGTGAGGTGTTTACTTCATACTTAAGGTGTTCTCATTACCCCTAATCAGAAGGAAGATGTGATGAGTTTACTAACCCTTGGTTTAGGCTTAAGATCATTTTCTTATGACAAACTCCAAAAGCAATAAAAGACTGAAAACAAAAAAACAAACAATAATCGTCTCCTCCGGGATTCTTTTCTCATCTCATTCACTCACAAACGAGAACTCGCTTCTCCCGTCTAATGCAAGACAGTTTGCACCTGAGCCAGACAGGTCATACACTGAGCCAGTTGGTAATAGGTTATAAATAGAAACCTTTTAACCTAGGTGTAACCAACCAACCAAAAATGTAATAGACATATCATTAGGGTTGTGTTCTTATATTAGTTGTGCGCAACAAGGTTTATGTTGTGGCTGTTTTATGTGTAAACCTCGAAGCTTCTAAGTAAGAGGTAGATTGTACTTAACTGAAGCTACTAAGCAAGGTTAAGTTATTGTCATGGAAGTGTGGATTCTTTTTTGAATTGTTGGTGTAGGTAAAGAGCCGTCAATAATAGCAAGTGACTGTTGGGACTGTGATACATCACTAAGGTGATTGGAAGTGGGGATGGGTTTCTCATATTTAGGAGTTCCTAAGTAGAAGTTGCAATGGTAGTGATTAAGTGAGAAGAATGTAAAAGTTTAGGTGTTTGATGATAAGTCTATGAATTGATACTACATAACATAATGGATTTCCTTCCTAGCTTGGTATCCCCTAGAGTAGATGAGTTAGCATCGAAATGGGTTAACAATTTGAATGTGTTCTTTACAACTTTCAGTTTATTTTATGAAGTATATGTGATGAATGTCATATCAGATGTTGAAACATCCTCAAGAATGTTTGAATCTGATACATCAGAATTTTAAAAGTTTTGTTGTTTGTGCCTTGCCATGTTTATATGTAACATATAAGATGTCTCAAGATCATATTCGACATCTGAGTCTGTCATACCAGAATTTCAATTGGTATCAGAGCAGGCATCCTAGTCTGTTTCTGGATGAGATCCAAGGGGGATACTTTATGGTTCATGGTCAAGGTAGAAGTGTTCTACTAAAAATCTGGTTGTTTTGGGAATGGTCCCCAGAAGTGGAGGATGGATTATTTTATTGTGGTAGCATGATGGTGTGCTACTGATGTGACAGGTTTGATTTATTTTCAAACCTATGGCTATTGGTGTCACCTAGAGATATTGGAAAGGCTAATTTGTGACACTTGAAGCTTCTGAGGAGTTTGTATATGTTGCTTATCTAACTGATAACTCCTTATGCTTGAGAAGGTTACTCTTCTCTAGAGATATATCTTATAATGTTGTGGATACATGTTTATCTGCTTTTTATAACTGTGCTAATGATACTTGAAGACTCTTTTTCAAGTCCACTCAAGGAACTGTGAAGAGAAATGGTTGTTTGGAGATATGTAGACTTTTTAAAACAAACCTATCTCTTACCTGTAGATCTCTTTTTGATCCTTGGAAGGATGTCTTATCCTTTGATAGAACATCACATCAGAATTAGGCATGATTCTGCTGTCTAAGGGTTGATTTTATAGATGCTTGGGTGCTAAACTATTGTGTTTATTTTTACACATGTTTAGAACCTACTCTTGATCTAGAAGAGGAGGCATCTGTATGGTGTGTCTAAGAAGGTTCTGGCCCTGGAACCTCTCTTAGACGTGTGTGTTGATCAAGGAGTGATCAACATGTCTTGTTCTCCTGAGGACATTTTATTTCTGATCCTTGTTGCAGGAGTGAAGTACTTGAGCTTCAAGGAGTATTATTTCAGAGAGACTCCTTGTACATGAAGGTCAAGTTGTGTCAACTGGTGGAGTTGACTATTGTGTATATAGTTGATCAGTCGTTATATTGTGTGTGAGGACATCTCAAATCAGACAGTCTGAATACTGAGTCTGAAGGAGAAGTTTGTGTTCCAGCTACTGCATATGTCTGTGGTTTGGTCTGGTCAACTACTGATGTCTGATTCTCTTGTGTTCCCTTACCTGTGTATGGATTACTATGATGGGTGTCTTCAAAACCAGAGTAATCTATGAAGTTGTGACTGATACTGATGTCTGAAAGAATGTTAGAACATCATCTCAAAAAGTGTCAGATTCCTACAGAAGAAGAAGAAGAAGTCATATTACATGTCCTGCCTTGTGTGAGAAGGTAATTTTATCTGACCAATAGTAAATTCCTTGACAGGAGATTTGGTATTTGTCTATTGTTTATTTGTTGCATAAAGGTAGATACTTTGATGGGAGACTTAGTATTTATCAGAGAAGTATGCATATCTGCAGTCTAAATCGTATGGTTCAGAAAGTGTACTAAGCAACTAATGCTCATCCTCAGAAAGAGCTTTGGTTGTTCATGAAAGGGGGAGTTAAGAAGTGATATATATGTTCTATGGATGCAAGAATGAAAATTGTTGTTTGGAAGGTGCAGTTGGAGTTTGTTCTTCCCATGACAAGGAAGTGTGTATTATCATGAAGTTACAATTGATAAATCATCGGGATTTTGTGAAGATTTCTTTACTCAAGGAAACGTGTCATCCTTGGTATAACTACAAGGTATAGTTCTGAACTATTCCTTATGAAGATTCAGACAGTGGTGGGTTTGAAGACTTTGGAGAAATCAGTAGGAGTTTCTCATCAATATGTGATATTGGTAGGGATTTCTGCAGTATCAACAGAATAGAGGTTGTTTACTCAAACTTGGTTGATGAATCAAGTCTATGAAAGCATGGAACTTTTGTTCTGTTAAGGGAGGAGGCTTTTTCAAGTGGCAGAAGAAAGAGCTAAGTTCAACAACTGGATGTGGAATTATAATGTTCAAACATCTAGTTCAACATCAGAATCTCAATTGGTGAAGTGTCACATCAATTAAAGATAAGATAATTTACAACAAGTAGATCAAAATATTTTTATGAGATTTCTGAAAAACGTGAAGAAGACAAAGGGTGGTGTAGTGGTAAAATCATGACTGTAAGCTATTGGTTAACTTAATTCAAAGTAAACAGAGTCGCCACCGCGCTTTTATGTATTCCAAATGGAAAAGGGAAAAAGAGCGAATAAAATCCTAATGAATCTAAAAGAAAAAAAGCTAAAAGAATCAAGCAGAGAACGGGTAAGGGGATAGGTTACAAATTGGGAAGGTTTTACGCACCCAAAAATGTATGTGGTACTCCACGGGAGCCCTTTGAAATATTTATTGCTTTTTTGGTTTGAAAAAGGTTTGTTTAAAAGAGATTGAAGAGATGAGAAGAGAAATGTTTTTATGATTTTTGTGTTTGAAGAGACGTTCGTCTCATGCCTACGTACCCACAAAGTGCAATGCAAGATCAAAACCTTGTAGTTCATGGTACAAAATGTGAAAAGAAACAATGCGTTGAATTGATTTTAAAAATGTAAAGATAAGTCGTCATTCTTTAGCGAATACTTCCGCTAGAAATAATGAATCATGTCTAAACATGTGAAAAGAAAAGTGCACGAGGGCACAAAAACAATTGAATGAGTTTTGAATTTTTTAAAGTCTTGAAAATGAAAGTTTCGATATGCTTATGTGGTTTAGAATTTATTAAGAAACGAAATGAAAGGGTAAAACTGCTTGACCTAAGTCAAGGTTTGATTATGAAAATGTTTGAAGTTTGAAAACAAAGAAGGTTTTGAAAATAGGAAGAAGATTTGAAAATTTAAGAAGAGGAGGAGATGAAGTGACTATCCTAAGAAGTAAAGTAAAAGTTAAGGGAAGAACAGACAAACCGTATAGTGAGTATTCTTCGAAACAATAGGACTTCCATCTTCGTAAACAAGTGAACCAGATCGGCTAAGGTCTTCAATCCATAATAACTCAAGCAAAGGGCAAGATTCTAAAATCTAAGTCCAAATCTCCAAGTCCAATGCTAAGGATAATGGCCATAGTCCAAAATTAAAGTTACAAGTCTTTTAGATGTTTAATCCTTTATTAATTTTTTTGTGTCCAAATGGACAAAGGAAAAATCACAAGAATAATATGAATATAAACATAAACAATATGATGAATGATATGGTATAATAAAAGCATAATAAAAGAGATAAGGAGCGAGAGATTGAAATAAAGAGGATAAGGTGCGATAATGAATTAAAATGTTAGTATATTTAATAGTATAATAATGTTTACATAACAATGGTATGGTGAACTTAATCAACCACAAAAAAAAAAGATAACCAAAATCGCAAGGCAACCAGATCCAATTGGATATTATTCCGAATTCGGGACAAGTTTAGGTCTATGTTAAGCAATCGCCGAGTAATTTACGAAGTAATTACCCTACACATGAGGCCGGCCAACACCAATTAAGGTGAACAATATTTGTGCTAATACATGTTAGAGAAATGATATAATGGATCATTCTCCGAAAACATGTCGCACGAAAAGAAAAAGTGGTAACGGTCTAATCTTAATCGAGATTTCACATTGAATTATCGAAGGCAACCTATCATGATCCCAAAGTATGGAGAATGATCCAAATGATCATTCATCCATAGATTTGAAATAATGAAGATTAGACATCTTCAAAAACCAATAATCTTCGAATCGGAGATCTCATCGACCAAAAATAAAAATAAGATGAAGAGAAATGGAACCACTATAAAATCCATAAAAAACAATTAAAATATATTTTTTTAAATCTTTTCCAATGATCTTTAAATCTTTCAAATATTCTTTCAATTTGAAAAAAAAGAGGAGAAAAAACAAATAAAAATAAAGAAATAACCAGGGGGAGTATTTCGCTGAATACTGAGGGTGTTGATAACAACAATTGGTCCAAAAGCCCAAACAAATTTGTGAAAGGAACAAAAAATATGAAAAAAATAAGTTGAGGGAGGTATCGCATGATAATGGTGGTGTGAGTTGTAGAATAATGGTCCAATGCCTGAAGGCCCAAACTCACATCAATATCATTAAACAAAGGAAGAACAAAACAAAACAAAAACAAAAAAAAAGATTATTAAAAAAATGCAGCGATCTTCTGCTTCTTTCTCACGCTGCGGTACTGTACACAACGGTATGCCATCACTTCGGAGCTCCTCCGAATCGGAGCGGCAGAGCTCCGAAATTACGCAGTTGTGATCGAAACTCAAAGCTCTACATGATTCTGACTTCAAATCCAAGCAAAAGCCCAACACGATCACAAATTTGAAATCACAGATTTACCGGAAAACTCCAATTACCTTCAGATTCAGGTTTGTTAGCTTCCAATACTCTCTCCTCTTTTTGGTTTTTCAATTTTCGGCTTCAAATTTGTTGTTATTGTGATCGTGTGGTTGTTGTTGATTTATTGATAGAAGTTGGGAATGATTGAAATGGTTTTTGAGATTGAAGCCTGGATTGAATTTTGCAGGGATTTAATGTGCTTTTTAAGCTTAGCATTGAAGGTTGTATGAAGGTGTATTTATAGAAGGATGAGTGTGAGATTTGATGTCGTTTTGAACTGAATTTTCCGCGTTTTCGTTGATGAGAAACGCGTGTTCAATTTGAATTTTTTTTCTACGTTTTGTGTTGTGGAGCTGGTCATTTTGTTCTGATTGCAGGGCGTTTTAATTTGAAAATACCTCTGCGTTTTGTATTTTTCTTATGCGTTATGATGCAGCTTCAGCGTGTTTTATGTTGTGCGAAGTCGTTTTCTTCGTGTTTTGAGAAGTGTGTTTGGTGCTGATGTGTGATGTACAGGTTCACGTGTGCATTTTGGTGTTTCGTGCTATCCGCATGCGATTTCAAAATGAAGCCGAAGCCATGTAGGTGCTGGATTAATGCTTGTACGATTTGCAACGTGATGTGAATTTGGAAACAGAGGCTAGATGGCTTGTAGATTGAGGAAGTGTGGCTGAATGTGTTTGGGAAAGTTGAAGTGGGCTAGCGTGATGGCTGAAATCAAAGGCTAATACTCCCTATTTTTTTGTGTAAAAAAATGTAAAAGAAAATTTTAATATTTGTTTTAGCCAAAGTTTTCCAAAGTGTGAGATTGTAAGTTCTGTAATTTTAGATTGGAATGAATTTTGTAAATACAAATATAGTAGCAGTGTGTATGTACATGATCTTTTTAAATTAAAAATAACATTAATCAAGGAGTACTTTTGTGTGCCCAAACATGTTGTGTTGAAGTGTTTCAACATTTGGAACAACATGTTGAAGAAGATGTCAAGACAGTTCATTCGACATCATGAACTGCTGAAGATGGATTGCAGTTTCTATTATGGTTTTAATAGAAAAATAATATTTAGAAGATTTGAATCAATCCAATGGAGTTTCTTGTAAAAGATATTGAAGACTCAAATTTACACTGAAGGCAAAATCAAATATTAAAAAATATAGAGTTTCTATATTTAGAGATATTTTAGGGAGTTGTCGATTTGAAGATCTTTTTATTTTGTAGCAAATTTTTCTGCATTATTGTAGCAACTGTTATGTTGTACATTTTAGGCCCAAATATAGTTATGATTAGGTTATAAAAAGAAACCTTGTAACCTAGGTTTAACAACCAACCGAAGATGTAAAAATCATATCATTAGGGTTGTGTTCTTATGGAAGTCGTGCGCAACAAGAAACAATGTTGTGGTTGCTTTATCTGTAAACCTCGAAGCTGCTAAGTAAGAGGTGGATTATTCTTGGAGAAAGCTTGTAAGTAACTCTAAGTTATTGTCATGGAAGTGTGATTTCTGGTTTGAATTATAGGTGAGGTAAAGAATCTTCAATATCAGAAACTGAGTGTTGGGACTATGAGACATCAGTGAGGTGATTGGAAGTGAGGATGAGTTTTTCATATTTAGGATTTCCTAAGTAGAAGTTGCACGGGTAGTGATTAAGTGAGAAGGCTGTAAACTGTAGGTGTTTGCTGAGAAGTCTTTGAATTGATACTACATACTGGATTTCCTTCTTGGCTTGGTAGCCCCCAGAGTAGATGAGTTTGCATCGAAATGGGTTAACAATTTGAATGTGTTCTTTACAGCTTTTTTGTTTATTTTATGTAGTATGTGTGTAAACACCCCAAATTTTCCCTCACTAAGTTCACACCATGGCTTTTGATCTTTCATACTTGCATTAGTTCAATCATATCATATCATGTGGCATTTTTGCTCCACTGCATTGGTTCAAGTTCATCTGCATCTAAGGTTTGTGATTTGAGCTATCCACGATCCATCTGAGCCACTCCAAAGGTCTTCAATCCTCTAAAGAGAGTCCATGTATGTTCAATCATCATATTTTATCCTCCAAAGATCAAGGAAGCCAAAGAATCACAAGAACTGGCAAGGCATGGAAGCAGAGCTAGGGTTTAACTACACAGATGACCTAAAATTAGGGTTTTGGTTTCAGAGGCCATAACTCCAATTTTTTTGGTCATTCTTGTTTCTATTGGTCTCAATATGATATAAGGATCATACATGCCAATTTTGATGAAGAAATTCATTGTGGAAGTCATCTGTTCACTGGGTAACTTCCTGAGCAAGTCAGTGCAAAATCAAGGCATCTGAGGCCCCCATCAATGGACCCAAAGTGGATTTTTCATCAAATTGAAGTTATATGGTCTTTATTTGATCATTGAAGTGTTTAGAAGTTCACAAATTTGAAGAAGAGTGGGCTAAACCAAAAGTTGCCAAAAATGGAAATGACTTGTAATGTAAACTTTCTATTATGCGAAAGTTTTTCAACCTCCTTTTTCTTAACCAAAAATGCTTCAAATGAAAAATTGTTGGTCATGAAAGTTGTAGATTGGATCATTCCATTTTCAAAAAGTACAAGAACAAGATCTAATTCATTTTGGAACTCAAGTTATGGCTTTTCAAAGTTGGCAAAAATCACATAATTTCATGTTTCATGCCAAAGAGGGATTATTGCAAAACCTCTTGCCAAGCCATTTTGTGACCTCAAATTGAATTCTAAGCATCATACAAACATTATGCAATGCCTAAAACTCAGAATTGCCCAAAGAATTTCAAAATTCCATGCCTTGCCCATGAAGAAATCTCAAAGGGGCCAAACTTTCTTCAAATTGCAAAACCTCCCATAACTTATTCCCCACATGCTGAATTGCCTCAAAGTGATTTCCATGGCCATCCTTGATCCTTGCTGCACCAGACACCCCATTGTACCATGCCTGAACCAGCCCATACCTCAAAGTACACATAATCTTGACTTTTTGCATTTTCACCCATACCAATCACACTATGCCACAACCACTCTCTGAACCAATGGCATTTGTTTATACTAACCTAAATCAAGCCAAACATAACAAGAACCAAGCCTGGATCCTCAGCATTCACAAGTTCACAAAATACTCCCCTCTTGCAAAAACCTTCGAATTTCATAACTCAGCCATCCATTCTTCAAACAAACACCCCCATTCATTCTCAAATCAATCACTGATCACAAACCACCCCTCAAAACAGCCAAGAACACATCACAAACAAAACACGATTTTCTGACCAGTTGATCACAAACTCACAAGCCTGCCTTCCTCAAAGCTCTCCAAGCATCAAAGCTTCTTCAGGGAGGTCATTGGAGGCATTTTGAAGCAAGAAAGCAGCCAGAAAGCTCAAGGGTTGAAAGCTCCATCTCAGGTAGCCATGCGAATTAATTTTTCCAGAACCTTTATTTTAAGTTACTAAATGGTTAAGCATGTTCCCCTGAGTATACTGAACTTTTTATTTTTGAAAATGATGAAGAATTGAGAATGTATGGCTTGTCTGAAAGTTTCACCATTTTTTGTTCATTGCTTCGAATCTTGAGTTTGGTTGAAAAGAAATTGTTTTTGAGGGTGGGGTTCATCTTAGGAGAGTGAGAGGAGTCAATCTGGAGCTTTAGAGCTCCATAAATGACCTAGGGAGTGATTTGGAAATTTTTCAAGGGAGGTGTGGTCGGAGAAGATGACCGGAGGTCATTTCCGACCACCTGAAAGTAATTAATTTGATTAATTAGGGTTAGGGCATAGTTTAAACCCGGACCATTGGATTTGAGTTTGGCGCGTGTTCTGGATGGCTAGGATCAGATCATTAGTTTTAATTTAGGATTAAATAATTAATTAATCAGGTTTAGCTTGGTTTGAATTTTGTCCCTTGGATTTGGCGCGTGGTCAATAGATATAAACCCAGAATCAATCCCCACCATCCATTCAGCATACTTTTGTTTATTTCATTTTTTAATTCATTTTTCTTATTTTATTTTGCACGAATTGTTAAAAATAGTAAAAAACATCAAAAAAATTCTGAAATTTTTTATCAAACATTTTATTAATTTTCAGAACCCAAAAATATTTTTATTTTTATTTTTTGCATTAAAAAAGTATTTTTAAATCATTTAAATGTTTTATTTAATTAATTAATGAAAATTAATTAATTAAAAATACATTTAAGTATTTAAAAATCACAAAAAAAATCAGAGATCATTCTTATACATTTACAAACATTTACAAACTCACCATACAAATTTCTTTTTGGTTTTGATCATGCTTTGACATTTTTCAATGAATTAGGGTTCTTAATTTTTTTCATTTTCAACCCTAACTTCAAAAATTCATAACTTTTAAACCAACTTGAGTTTGTGAATGATTCTTTTAGCATTGTTCTATGCATGGCTTCTAGTTTCTAAAAACATTTTTGTTTCATTTGTATTCTCCATTTCCAATTTGTTTGGCATTTTGCATTGAAGATCACCCTTAAAAACCCTAGAAACTTAGAAAATTCATAACTCCTTCTAGGTTTATCTTCTGACCTCCCCCTTTGGATGGTAACCTAGTATAGGTTTAGGGTTCCTTTGAGTGCATTTTCAATTTTTTATCTTATGATTTTCTTCTGTTTTTGAGTTTTGCATCTCACATGTTCATATAACCCTAATTTTTCATCTTCATTTGTATTCATCTTGTATATGTTTGCACTCATAAACTTGCCATGACATTTTATGCATCCACATGACTCTTAAGACATCCTAGGACACATTATAATCATGTTTGATCATTTCTTCAACCATTTTCCATGTTATGCATTCATTTCACTTCATGTGCATTCATGAACTTTCATGCTTCCTTTATGCTTCATTTGCATTCTCATCCTTTGTATGATCATCCATGACATTTGACATACATTTGCATCATCTCTTAGCATCATTTGCATCATGATTATGCTTCTGGTTTTGGTTTTCATCTTTGCATTTCATTCCATTTCCATTTCATTTCATTTCCTTTTGCTAACTTTTTAGGTGGTAAGTTACTTTGAGAAGTGAATTTTCCTTCACTTCTCTTAATCTCTTCTCATCTCTATTATGCATTCATTGCTGCATTTTGTAATTGTATTAGAGTGAGCTTGCTCATTCATGTTACTCCCTCACTTTCTTTCTTTAAGCAACTTATCTTCTTAAGTGAAGTAAGTTGACTTGCTTTTTTGCTTCTCCTCCTTCCATCTTTCTTCTTCCTTGGTGGCTTCTCCTGAAGATCTCTTGCAAGCCTCATAAACCCTAGGAATACCCAAGCATGATCACAATTAGGGTTTTATTAGTCCCCCATTAGTTTTACCTTTGTTTCATCTTTTGTGTCTTCTCTTCTCATCTCATAATCAGGGACTAAACCTTTAAGGCTTTAAGGCTCTGTGATTAAGGTTATGTCTGCATCCTTCTCTTAGGATGGAGTGTATAACTTTAATCCTAAGTGTTAAACCCTTACTGTGTTTAAATCCTTTAATCAATTCATCTAATAAATCACTAAGACATCAAACTTGTAACTTGGGCCTTGCATTAGGGATCTAATTCTTCCTTAATTGGTTAAGAAGGACTAACCCTAGTGTTAATGGACTAGTCCCCCTCAAGTTGTCTTACAAACCATAAAATTCAATTCTTAATCTTACCATTAATTAAAATCCACTTTAATAAAGGCTTTATTTTGTCATGAGGTTAATCCCTAATCATGGATTAAGTTAATGATCTTAATCCTACATCATGGTGATTAAGTGTGAGGTGTTTACTTCATACTTAAGGTATTCTCATTACCACTAATCAGAGGGAAGATGTGATGAGTTTACTAACCCTTGGTTTAGGCTTAAGCTCATTTTCTTATGACAAACACAAAAAGCAATAAAAGATTGAAAACCCAAAAACAAGCAATAATCGCCTCCTCCGGGATTTTTTTCTCACCTCATTCACTCATAAACGAGAACTCGCTTCTTCCGTCTAATGCAAGACAGTTTGCACCTGAGCCAGACAGGTCATACACTTGAGCATAGACAAGTAAGCAGTTCACAAGTCATTTATCTTTCGCTCTCTTTGAGTCGAACTACGGTGTTCTGACTTCCTCATTGCACGAGAGGATACGTAGACATAACTTAACTGTTATCGAACAAAAGTCTCTGTCTCTCCCCCCCTCTTCCAGCATTATTCTTTAAGCATCATTGTCTTGAGCACTGAACATTTTTCTTGCACTGACACTCCTTTTATTCACTTCACACTTCTTTTGCACTGACACTTGTATTCTTTTCCAGCTTTTGCACACATAATGTCACTCTCACTACCCCTTTAAACAAAAACTTTCAAGCGTGGATCCCGTCGAGTACGACGGACAATCTGGGTGCTAATACCTTCCCAGGTTGTAACCAACCCCCTTTCTCAGTTTCTCTGGTTCGCGACCGTCTTATCCATTTCTTTCCCAGGTTTATGCAGCATTACCTTTCCTTCGGGATAAAAATGCCTAGCTGGCGACTCTTTTCAGTTCATCCTCATGTTCTCTCTCTTTCTCCGACCATTCGTGTCTATACCCCTCTGACCTGGGTGTCATCAGGTGGGAGCGACAGCTTGGCGACTCTGCTGGGGACCCTTATACTGCAACCAGGGCTTCTGGTTCTTTTTCAGGGTTCCTCCTAGCGCTTGTTTGATTTGTGTTTACTGGGGGTGTTATGTGCTAATTGTGTTTATTTATTTGCTTTATTTATTGCTTTATGTACAACTTTATTTATTGCTTTCTTTACAGTCTTATGCATATTGCATACTGTCATTATCATTGCTGGATCTGGTTTCTGTTTTGGTGGGTGGGGTTCCACTGAGTGATTAAGGTCCTATACCTGGGACCTGAGTGACACCTAGGCTAGAGTGGTTCATGTTCTTTCCCATTCCATTTTGGTCTGGTGCGAGAATATGAAACACGGTTCAGATGTGGGTTTCTTCTTGAGAACTCTGTGCTACATATTTCCTGTAGTGCTAGTGCTATCTAGGAAGCCTGCTAATTCTGGATGACCTTTATTTTGACCTTCAGAATCTGGGGTGAATTAGAGGAGGGTCTTTTATGGTTATTGTAAACACGGTACCTCCGGGTTAGAAGTGTTTACACTTCTCATAACTGATCCAAGTCTGAGGATCCTTGTTCTAGAACATTACATGTGAGGGGGTTAGGTTGTTTACAAGTTTGCAGGAACACTTGACCACATCATACCCTGTTACTGTATTGTTTAAGAATACTTCACTTTGGATAGTTCTTGTGATTAACCCTGGACATGTGACTCTTTATTTGAGTCCCCCACCCTGGTTACTGGATTTCTGAGCCTCCATCTGGACCTTTGAACATATATGGACTTTATATCAAGACAGATAATCAGATCCAACTCTAGATCACAAACCCTTGCATATCATTTGCATATATCATCATTGCATCATTTAACATTTGTTTATTTGTTTTTCAGGGTATCCATCATATTATCTTGGTTTTGGTTTTGACCCCTTCTACTGCTTAGACCTCTGCTTCATTTATCTTCTTCAGCATTTTCTTCAGCTATCTCCATCAGTCTGTCAGAGAATCACTTGCATCAGTCTGTCAGAGACTCGCCTCTGTAAACACCCCAAATTTTCCCTCACTCATTCACACCATGGCTTGTGATCTTTTCATTTTGCATAGATTCAATCATAGCATCCCACATTGCATTTTTGCTTCACTGCATTGGTTCAAAGTCATCTGCATCTAGGGTTTGTGATCTGAGCCATCCCTGAGCCATTTGAGCCACTCCAAAGGTCATCAATCACCTCAAATGGGTCCATGTGTGTTCAAGAATCATATTATATCCTCACAAGGTCAAGGAAGTCAAAGAATCACAAGAACTGAGAAAGGCATGGAAGCAAAGCCAGGCTTAACTGCACAGATGACCTAAAATTAGGGTTTTGGTTTCAGAGGCCATAACTCCAAATTTTTTGGTCATTCTTGTTTCTATTGGTCTCTATATGTTATGGGGATCATGCATATCAATTTTCATGAAGAAATTCAATGGGGAAGGCATCTGATCAAGAGATGACTTCTTGAGCAAGTCGGTGCAAAACCAGGGCATCTGAGGCCCCCAATGACACAACCAAAGGGTGTTCTAGGTCATTTTGATTGTGTATGATCTTTATTTGATCATATAAGATGTTAGAAGTTCACAAAATTGAAGAATTTCAAGCCATTTGCAAAGTTGCCTTTTTGGGAAAGTGACTTGTAATGAAAACTTGCCATTTTGGGAAAGTTTTTCAACCTCCTCTTTTTGATTCAAAAATGCTTCAAATGAAAGAACTTTGGTCATGAAAGTTGTAGAATGGATCCTCCCATTTTCAAAAATTACAAGAACTCATTCTAATTCATTTTAGATCAAAAGTTATGGCCTTGCAAAGTTGGGAAAAATCATGAAATTTCACTTATGCACCAAAGGAGGAAAGTTGCAAAACTTCATGCCAAGGCCAATTGTGACTTCAAATCAACTTCTAAGCATTACACAAACATAAGTTATGACCTAAAATTCAGAATGCACCAAATAATTGCTCATTTTCATGCCTTGATCATTAAGAAACTTCAAAAGGGCCAAACTTAGTGAAATTAGCAAAACCTCCCACAAGTCCTCACAAACTTGCTAATTGGCCTCAATCTGAATCCCATGGTTGCCCTTGATCCTTGTTGCGCAGGACACCCCATTGTCCTTGGCCTGCCATGACCCATACCTCAAAGGACACCTAACATTGACTTTTGGCAAAATGGACCATACCAATCAAGCTAAGCCACACCAACTACTCTGACCAATCACAGCTTCACATACATGCCTCATGGATCATTTCTCACACAATCTTGGAAGCTGAAACCTCCCATAACACAGCATTCTCCAAAATCCCTCTTTATGCATTTTTCTTCGAATCTCAATACACAAGCCTCAAACCTCAAAACAAACTTCATAGAACAACTCACCTTAACCCTCTGATCATTTCTCAACCATCACCTAGCTCTAAAAGGCCCACAATCAGAAATACGATTTTCACCTTGCACAAACTGAGCTTCTGCAATCTTCATTTTGAGACCACAAAAACTCCAGCTAAGCATCACAAACACTTGGGGGAGACCATTGGAGAAGTTTTGAAGCAAAGAAGCAGCCAAACAGTGCCACTTTCGAAAGCTTCAACTCAGGTAACCTTAAGAACAAATTTTCCAGAAGCTTGATTTTAGGTTATAAACTTGTTCCTCATGTTGCCCTGATCATGTTGATGTTTTTATTTTTGAAAATGATTGAGTTTTGAGAATGTTATGTTGTTCTGAAACTTTGCCCGTGAAATGCGTTTTGATTTGATTCTCTTGATTCATGGAAAATAAATGATTTTTGGGGTGGGGTTTAGATTCAGTGATGTTTAAGGGTTGATTCTGGAGATTTTGATGAAGTTTTGATGTGTATTAAGTGAGATAGGAGTTTTGGCTGGCCGGAGAAGATGACCGGAACACTGTTCCGGTCATCTGAAAGTGATTAGGGTTCAGGATTAGGGCTTAATCATAATTAAGTGAGTTTGAATTCCAGCCGTCCATTAGCACGCGTAGTCAACTCCCGCCTCCTTGAGTTTGAATCCTGGCCCTCAGATTAGCTGACTTTCTTATTTTCTCATTAATTTCATTTTATTTTCATTTGTTTTGTATTTAATTTGTACATTTTATTAAAAATAGCAAAATGCATTAAAAAATTCTGAAAATTTTTGTCAAGCCTTTTATTAATTTTCAGAACCCAAAAATATTTTTATTTTTATTTTTTGCATTAAAAATTATTTTTAAATCATTTAAATGTTTATTTTTAATTAGTTAATGAAAATGAATTAATTAAAAAATACATTTAGGTATTTAAAAATCACCAAAAAATTCACATTGCATTTTAAAACATTTAGAAACATTATTAAACCCTCAAAACAAATTTCTCTTTGGTTCTTTACCTATTTTGACCATTTTCATTGGAATTAAATTTATTTAAAGGCAATATTTTGGTCCTAACTTAGAAAAATTCATTCTGCCTAACCATGAAGAGTTTGATGATGATTCTTATTGCATTGCATCCTTCATAGCATGTAGTTTCTAGGGTAAAATTGGTTTGAATTTATCTTTCATTTTCAATTTGTTTTGCATTTTTTATTGTGAGGAATCCCAAAACCCTAGTTGACTTGAGAAAATCATAACTCCCATTAGGTTAAGAGTTAGGTCCCCTCCTTTGGGCAGTGAACTTGTGTAGGGTTAGGGTTCCTTTGATCCCAATTTCAATTTTTTATCTTGTCATTTGCTTCTGATTTTGAATTTTGTGTTGTATGTTATGCATAAACCCTAATTTGTGCTTTCATTTGCATCCTCCTTTCATATGCTTGCATTCAAGAACTTGCCATGACATTTTGTGCATCCACATGACTTCTAAGACATCTTAGGACATATTAGAATCATGTTTGACCATTGCATCCTTCATTTTCCATGTTGTGCATTCATACCATTTCATAAACTTGCATAAACTTTCATGGTTCAGAACATGCTCCATTGACATCCTTATGCTTGTGTGATCATTCTCATATCTTGTCTTGTGTTTGCATCATCTCTTAGCATCATTAACATCATGATTATGCTTCTGGTTTTGGTTTGCACCATTGCATCTTTTGAATTTTCATTTCATTTCATTTTCTTTGCTAACTTTTTAGGTAGTAAGTTATTTTGAGAAGTGAAATTGCCCTCACTTCTCACAATCTCTTTTCATCTCTTTTATGCATTCTTTGCTGCGTTTTGTGTGTGTATTAGAGTGAGCTTGATCATTCATTCCCTTTCTCACTTTCTTTCTTCAAGCAACTTGTCTTCTTAAGTGAAGCAAGTTGCCTTGCTTCTCTCTGCTTCCTCCTTCTTTCATCTTGTTCCTCCTTGGTGGCCTTTGAGGATCTCTTTCTTTCTTAAGCCTCATAAACCCTAGGAACAACCAAGCATGATCACAATTAGGGTTTAATTAGTCCCCCCATTAGTTTTTTCCTTTATGTCATCTTTGTGTCTTCTCTTCTCATCTCATAATCAGGGACTAAACCTTAAAGGTTTTAAGGCTTTGTGATTAAGCTTATGCCTGCATCCTTCTATTAGGATGGAGTGTATAACTTTAATCCAAAGTGTTAAACCCTTAATGTGTTTAAATCCTCTAATCAATTCACCTAATAATCATCAAGACAGTAAACTTGTAACTTGGGCCTTGCATTAGGGTTCTAATTCTTCCTTAATTGGTTAAGAAGGACTAACCCTAGTGTTAATGGACAAGTCCCCCTCAAGTTGTCTTACAAACCATAAAATCCACTTCTTAATCTTACCATTAATTAAAATCCATGTTAATAAAGGCTTTGTTTTGTCATGAGGTTAATCCTTAATCATGGATTAAGTTGAGGAGCCTTCCTCAGCTTAAATGTTCTCATCTATTATCCTTCTATTAGGATGGTGAAATGAGTCCATTAAATCCTTGATTATGGCTTAAACTCATTACTTAACACTAAACAAAAACTCCAAAAACATCTAAATAAATGCAAGTAGGTTAATGATCTTAATCCTACATCATGGTGATTAAGTGTGAGGTGTTTACTTCACACTTAAGGTGTTCTCATTACCCCTAATCAGAGGGAAGATGTGATGAGTTTACTAACCCTAAGTTTAGGCTTAAGCTCATTTTCTTATGACAAACTCCAAAAAAGTAATAAAAGATTAAAAACAAAAAACAAACAACAATCGTCTCCTCCGGGATTCTGTTCTCATCACCTTCACTCACAAACGAGAACTCGCTTCTTCCGTCTAATGCAAGACAGTTTGCACCTGAGCCAGACAGGTCATACACTTGAGCATAGACAAGTAAGCAGTTCACAAGTTAATTTATCTTTCAGTCTCTTTGAGTCGAACTACGGTGTTCTGACTTCCTCATTGCACGAGAGGATACGTAGGCATAACTTAACAGTTATCGAACAAAAGTCTCTGTATATTCCCCCTCCTTCTAGTATTATTCTTTTAGCCTCAAAATCTTGAGCTTCACTCTTGTTCTTACACTGACACTTCTCTTATACACTCCACATTATTTTTACACTGACACTTGCATTCTTTTCCAGCTTTTGCACACAAAATAGCACTGACACTACCCCTTTAAAACACAAATCTTTCAAGCTTGGATCCCGTCGAGTACGACGGACAATCTGGGTGCTAATACCTTCCCAGGTTGTAACCAACCCCCTTTCTCAGTCTCTCTGGTTCGCGACCGTCTAATCCATATCTTTTCTTAGGTCTATGCAGCATTACCTTTCCTTCGGGATAAAAATGCCTAGCTGGCGACTCTATTCATTTCCTTCCCTTTCGCCGACCGTTCGCGTATGTACCCCTCTTGGCCCTGTGTCATCAGGTGGGAGCGACAGCTTGGAGACTCTGCTGGAGACCCTTATACTGTAACCAGGGCTTCTGGTTCTTTTTGTGGTTCCTCCTAGCGCTTGTTTGATTTGTGTTTACTGGGGTGTTATGTGCTAATTGTGCTTATGTATTTGCTTTATTTATTGCTTTATGTATATCTTTATTTACTGCTTTCTTTACAGTTTTCCATATTTCGTACTGTCATTATCATTGCTGGATCTGGTTTCTGTTTTGATGGGTGGGGTTCTATTGAGAGTTTAAGGTCCTATACCTGGGACCTGAGTGACACCTAGGCTAGAGTGGTTCATGTTCTTTCCCATTCCATTTCAGTCTGGTGCGGGAACATGAAACACGGTTCAGATGTGGGTTTCTTCTTGAGAACTCTGTGCTACAGATTTCCTGTAGTGCTAGGGCTATCTGGGAAGCCTGCTAAGTCTGGATGACCTTTATTTTGACCTTCAGAAATTGAGGTGAACTAGAGGAGGATCTTTTATGGTTATTGTAAGCACTGTGCCTCCGGGTTAGAAGTGTTTACACTTCTCATAATTGATCCAAGTCTGAGGATCCTTGTTCTAGAACACTACCTGTGAGGGGGTTGGGCTGTTTACAGGTTTGCAGGTACCATTGGCCACATCATACCTTGTTACTTTTTTTGTTTAAGAGTACCCCATTTTGGACAGTTCTTGTGATTAACCCTGGATATGTGACTCTTTATTTGAGTCCCCTACCCTGGTTACTGGATTTCTGAACCTTCATCTGGACCTTCTTTGAACATACATGGACTTATATCAAGACAGATAATCAGATCTAGCTTGATCACAAACCCTTGCATATCATTTGCATACTCATCATTTGCATCATTTAACATTTGTTTATTTGTTTTTCAGGGTATCCACATAATATCTGGTTTGGTTTTGACCCCTTCTTCTGCATAGACCTCTGCTTCATCAGTTATTTGCTTCAAGCTGTCCTCATCCTCACCAGCATCAGTCTGTCAGTGGCTCATTTCCATCCTCAGTTTGTAATCTTCATCAGCACCTATCTTCATCTTCTTCAGCAGCACTCATGACTACTCCTAGGAAGAGCAACATATCCTACCATTTCTTTGAACCTGTGTTGACTGGCATCAGGCAAGTCCAGTCACTTATCACTCCTGACCACATCCCATTGTTCAGGGAACACTATGGAGGTATCCTGGATATGGTTATGGACCTTGACCCTTCTCAGAGGAGCATGATCCACACATGCTTGCAGTTTTATGACCCACCATTGAGATGCTTCACATTTCCAGACTTTCAGCTAGGGCCTCTACTGGAAGAGTTCTCCTCATTGATTGGGGTACCTATCAGGGGTGGAATCCCTTTCAACCCAGAAATAACTTTTCCCAGCAATGGAGAGGTAGTAAAAGCATTGTACCTGGAGCCTGCCTTGATTGAACAAAGCATGACAACAAAAGTTGGAATCCCTAGTCTTCACTTGGACTTCTTGATTTCTCAGGCCATCCTAAAGGCCTCCTTGGGTGAGTGGAGGACAGTCTGTGCCCTATTAGCCCTCAGCATATATGGGGTTATACTGTTTGCAGATGAGCCCAAATTTGTCAGCAAGAATGCCATCCATCTGTTCCTTCTGAAGAATCCAGTACCCACATTGATGGGAGATTTCTATTACTCCATTCATCAGAGGAATGAGAAACAAAGGGGGAAGTTAGTGAGATGTTGTGCTCCTTTGTTTCACACCTGGCTACTCAGACACCTGCCTAAGTAAGATGCCTTCCAGAATCCCCACCAACAGAAGAATTGGGCTAAGAGACTCATTGCTTTGACTCCAGATGATATTAGATGGTGCACCCAGAGCACCAAGGGCAAGGACATTATCACCAGCTGTGGGCAATACCCAAATGTACCTCTGATAGGAGTAAAGGGTTGCATCAACTACAATCCTTTGCTGTTTAAGAGACAACTGGGTTATGCTTTGGTTCACCCTCCCAGAGTACAAGATCTAGCTGAGACCCTGTATTGTGAAGTAAAACCTAATTTAGCTGCTGTCAGACAAGCATCCTGGGCTTGGGACAACATTCAGACTAAAGGGATGGCTATTCTAGGGAAGTGTAATAATGTTGCTTCAGCTCAGTACTATGACTGGTCCCATACTAGAGCTCAGATTACTAGAATGCCTTTCACCATTGAGGACATGCCTGGACCCTCTACAGTGCAACCTCCAGCAACTGTCAGCCTAGAAGAATTTGAGAAGCTGAAGGAAAGGAATGAGAATTTGTCTCAAGCTTTGAAGAAGACTCTTTGGGAAAGAAGTGATGGTCGTATGGACATTGAGAGATTGGAGAAGCTTAGGGTGGAGCATCTGGCCAAAATTGAGAAGACAGAGGACTACATCAAGAAAGCAAGGGCTGGGGAGAAAATATTGAAGAATTCCTGTAAAGAAGCCAAGTTTCAGCAGGCCAGGACTGAGCTTTATCTGCAAGAGAGTCAGACTAGGTGGGTCAGGATCACTGAAGCCCGGACACAAGAAGACCAGAAGACTCAGGCCAGGATTGAACAGTTAGAGGCCAATAAGAAGAAGCAGCAGGAAGCTTTGTTGGCAGCCCAGAAGGATATTTCAGAGTTGAAGCTTAGGGTAGGGTTGAAGAGATCAAAGGACCAGGACAGGCACAAGAAGCTGACCACTGCCATTGCCACCAGGAACCTCCTCATTAGGACCATTACAGAGCACCCGGCTGGTCCAGTGACTGAGGCACTCCTGAAGGAGGTCAAGGAGGATGAGTTTGGGTTGGATGTTTGATTTCTTCGCTTGTTGTTCATTTTCATTTGATGTACTTTTCTCTTTTTTGTATTTTGACCCTCCAGGGGCATGTGTTGTAAAACAGACTATGTATTGATCACCATTTGTAATATATATTAGTTTGCTTTCATCGGGTTTCTTTTTCTCAGCAACATCGAGCATCTTCCTCGAGGTCTAGAAAGGTCAAAACCAAGAACCAAGCCGGATACCTTGGAAAAACAAATAAGCATACTGCATTGCATGCAAACTTTTGTTTTGTTTTGTAGGTTTTGTTATTATTGTTTCTAACTTTGTTGTGATCTCAGGAAACATTGCTCGTCGCCGAGTGTTCCCTGTCAACCGCACGCACCGGTACCCTCCTCGTAACAACCTTCCTGGTATTCAAATGGATCAAGTACAACAAGATCTGACTGAGGTCAGAAATCAGATGGCTACTGAGAGAACAGAAATGAGAAATCAGATGACACAATACATGGCTGTGATGACTGGCTTGGCCCAGAGTCAAGAAAGGTCAAGGGAACTAGTGGAAAGACAAACTCCCGAGGAACCTCATCTTGGAACTGGAGGAACAAGTAACAATGAGCGGGGCCAGCCTCATGTTAATCCACCAGTATTTGGGCCCCATCTAGATCCGGAAGTCAATATCCCGAGAAATGTGTAAGGAAATACTGCTGGGGGGAGAATCTTGCAGGAAGATCCCTAAGAATAGCAGTTTACTGTTATGGGAGCAGGGGATGAAGTCTATGACAGGAGGTTAGATGAAATTGCTGAGAAGTTGAGATCTCTAGAGTCCCAGAATTCCTTGGGCTTCGATGTAATGGACATGGGATTAGTAGATGGGGTGAGAATTCCCCACAAATTCAAACCCCCGTGCTTTGAGAAATACAATGGAACCTCTTGTCCACGAACTCATTTGCAATCTTTTTTGAGAAGATTAAAAGCCTATACTATGGATGAGGAGCTGTGGATGTTCTACTTTGAAGACAATCTGATTGGGGCTTCAAGAGAGTGGTATTCACACTTGACCAGAGCTACCATTAGATGCTGGAAGGACTTAGTTGAAGCCTTCATTAGGAAATATCAATACAATCTGGATATGGCTCCTAACAGGACCCTTCTAATGGGAATGTCTCAGTCTTCCAGAGAAAGCTTCAGGGAATATGCCCAAAGGTGGAGACAGCTTGCTGCTGCTGTCTAACCACCCATGTCGGAAAGAGAAATGGCCGACATGTTCATGAATACGTTGCAAGGAACATATATTAATAGACTGGCTGCCTTTTCCTCTACCAGCTTTGCTGATGTCGTCATAGCTGGTGAAAGGATTGAAAGTCTATTAAAAATGGGTAAGATTTCTGACAGCGGTGCAAGTTCGTCCAGCAATCCCAGGAAGCCTTTTGTGGGACCCCGAAGGACCGGTGAGACAAATGCCATTCATGCAAGCAGGAGCAGACTTCAGTATGTACACAGGTCAGTAGCAGCTGTTACCATTCCAGCTCCGATTCCTCAACAGTCAGCATATCCTCAGAACAAACCACAGTATCAGCAACAAGTTCAGTATCCGCAACAGAGAACCTACAACAACAACAATAGCAACCAACAACAACGACCTTTACAACAAAGACCATCACAGGCAAACAGGGTGATTGATCCCATCCCTATGCCTTATGCTGCCTTATTTCCACAACTCCTGAAGCTTAACTTGGTTGAGTTAAGGACGTTGGCACCACCAGATCCCCTCAATCTCCCAAGGAATTATGATGTCAACGCTAGGTGTGCTTTCCACTCCAATGCACCTGGTCACAACACTGAAAAATGCAGGGCCTTACAAATGAAAGTCCAAGATCTGGTGGATTCTAAAGCCCTCAACTTTGCACCTCCCCCGAATGTCAACAAGAATCCTATGCCTAATCATGGTGGGCCGAGGATTAACTCCATTGAGGAAGACAAACCATCTACTTTGATCACCAGTGTTGCACAAATTCGAACACCTTTGGTCGAAATTAAAGCTCAGCTTCTAGAGTGCCAAGTGTTCCCCGGGTGTGAGCTCGGTTGTGGGTATTGCAACATTGCAGTCAATGGGTGTGAAAGGTTGAGAGGCGGCATAGATAGTCTTATCAAGGATGGTATCCTTCAGATTTCAACAACGGCGCCTACAAATCCAGCAATTCCGTTAACAACAATTCCCGATTCTTCTACAACAGCAGCCACAATCATTCCTACCGATTCATCAATATCATCAGCAATGGCTCTGTCCATCACTTCAACAAATCAAATGTCAACAACCCTTTCTTCTACAACATCAGCATCCATTTTATTAGCAGAATCTTCTACAACGCCAGCAAAAATTAATGAAGATATCTCAGCAGTTACAATCTATTATGACCCATCAGATGTTCCTCCCAACAGCAATTTCCGACAACAAGCCATGGCACCTCCTACCAGATCACCAGTCACAATTTACTATGATCCGCACACCATTACAGTACCCTCCTATGCAGCAGTCAGCCCAATTACTATTACGGTACCTGGGCCCGTTCCTTATGAAAGAAGTATTGCCATACCTTGGCATTATGGCTCCGATCTCTACTGCAACAGGGAGAAAATCACTCTGGATTCATCAACCTCTTCTCCACAAATTGATAATGTTGGGGGAGGCGGAGGCTTCACTAGAAGCGGACGCCTTTTTGCCTCACAAACACAAAGGCCTAATGTTGAAGCAGAGGCTGTTGCCAAAGCAAAGGGAAAGAGTGTGGTACCCGAAGAGCCATCTACCAAAGAAACTCAGAAGACATCTTTTGAACAAGATGTAGACGAGTTTATGAGAATCATAAAAAGAAGTGATTACAAGGTGGTGGACCAGCTTCACCAAACTCCCTCTAAAATCTCCATTTTATCACTGTTGATGTGTTCTGAAGCTCACAGGAATGCCCTATTGAAAGTCCTGCATGCAACATACGTGCCAGAGGAGATTACTGTTAATCAGCTAGAAACCATGGTTGCAAATGTCAACACCAGTCATGGACTGGGCTTTACCAATGCTGACTTAACAACAGAGGGACGTAACCACAACAAGGCTTTACATATCACCTTGGAATGCAAGGGTGCTGTGCTATCTCATGTACTGGTGGACACTGGGTCATCCCTCAATGTCCTACCGAAGAAAGCCTTAGTGAAGCTGGAGTATGATGGCTTGGCATTGCGTCCGAGTAATTTGGTGGTGAGAGCATTTGATGGCTCTAAAAGATCAGTGCTTGGGGAGATTGATCTGCCTGTGTTGATTGGCCCGTAGACCTTCAAAACTACCTTCTTTGTGATGGACATACAGCCGGCCTACAGCTGTCTGTTGGGTAGACCCTGGATCCACGCCGCTGGCGCTGTTACGTCTACCCTTCACCAGAAGTTAAAATTTGAGTGGGAAGGCCAAATCATCACCATCTGTGGGGAAGAGGACATCTTTGTTAGTCAACTAGCTATGTATAAGTACATTGAGATGGACGGGGAGATCCATGAAACCATGAGCCAAGGGTTTGAGGCCCTGAACATTAATGAAGCATCTGCTGTACTGGGAACTTCCATAACATCATACCAGCAAGCCCGAAAGGTTGTTGAGGAAGGTACCGCCCAAGGCTGGGGCAAGCTGCTGCCCGTGGAGAAGAAAGAAGACCGATTTGGGTTGGGTTACAAACCAACTCAACAAGATCAACCAGAGGCTTCAGAAGAGCCCAAGTTTATTAGCGGGGGAATGCTCACCCCGGATGCTGTGAACAATTTGGAATACGAGTCGGAAGATGAGCGCAACCTGGAAAGCTGGATACGTCCAAGGACCCCGGGGAGCCATGTCTCAAACTGGTCTTCCCAGGAAATTATAAGGGTTACTCCTGCAGAGTAATTATTATTTCCTGTATTTTAAAGCAGCATCAAGTCTTGCATCTTGCCCAAGATGTCAAGACTCATTTTGTAATCGGGCCATCTTATTTTGTACAAAGATCAAATTAATGAATATCAGGACATCTTTTGCAAATGAGTCTTTTTCGCTCACTGTTTTTCATTTTTCACTTTTTGTACAAAAATAAAATGGCAATGCTTTTCAAAATAAACAACTTCATTTTCACTTTTTAAATAAGATAAAACTGATCACTAAAACGAACCAATCTAAACCCTTGCAGAAAGTACCCTCCAGACTGCACCGACAACAACACTGTTATGACCTCGTATGACTTTGACAATCCAATCAATCAAGCTGATGAAGGGGTTGAAGAAGATTATGAGCTACCTGAAGAGCTAGCTAGGTTGTTAAGGCAAGAGGAAAAGGTTATCACTCCTCAGCAGGAGGAGGTCGAGACAGTTAATCTTGGTACAGAAGAAGACGTGAAAGAAGTCAAGATCGGGGCCTGCTTACAAGATTCAGTGAAAGAGCAACTGATTGCCATGCTTCGAGAATACGTGGATGTTTTTGCTTGGTCTTATCAGGATATGCCAGGGTTGGACACCGACATTGTCATGCACAAGCTGCCGCTGAAAGAAGACTGCCCGCCAGTAAAACAGAAGTTGCGCCGTACTCGCCCAGATATGGCAATGAAGATAAAAGAAGAGGTACAAAAGCAGTGGGACGCCGGTTTCTTTGCTGTGACTAGCTATCCGCCATGGGTTGCTAACATTGTACCTGTGCCTAAGAAATATGTAAAAGTGAGGATGTTTGTGGATTACCGGGACCTGAACAGAGCCATCCCGAAAGATGACTTCCCATTACCTCACATTGATGTATTGGTTGATAATACGGCTCAGTTCTCGGTGTTCTCCTTCATGGATGGATTTTGAGGATACAATCATATCAAGATGTCTCCTGAAGACATGGAGAAGACACCTTTCATCACACCCTGGGGCACGTTCTGTTATAGGGTAATGCCATTCGGACTGAAGAATGCTGGTGCCACTTATCAACGGGCTATGGTAACATTATTCCATGATATGATCCACAAAGAAATTGAATGTTATGTGGATGACATGATTGCCAAGTCCCTCACAGAAGAAGACCACCTGGTGAATCTGTTGAAGTTATTCAAGCGTCTGAGGAAGTACCAATTGAAGTTAAACCCCAACAAATGCACATTCGGGGTGCGATCCGGTAAGCTGCTGGGATTTATCGTAAGTGAGAAAAGGATTGAAGTTGACCCTGATAAAGTCAAAGCCATTCAAGAAATGCCTGCACCGAAGACTGAAAAAGAAGTTCGGGGGTTCTTAGGCAGATTGAACTACATTTCAAGGTTCATATCTCACCTCACAGCAACTTGTGAGCCCTTGTTCAAATTGTTAAGGAAAGAGCAAACAGTCAGGTGGAACGAAGACTGCCAGAGGGCTTTTGACAAAATCAAGGAATACTTACAAGAGCCTCTAATCCTTATGCCTACAGTTGAAGGAAGACCTCTAATCATGTACTTGACAGTATTAGATGAGTCAATGGGGTGTGTGTTGGGCCAGCATGACGAGTCTGGTCGAAAAGAGTATGCAATATACTACCTAAGCAAAAAGTTTACCGATTGTGAACAACGTTATTCACTGCTCGAGAAAACTTGTTGTGCTTTAGCGTGGGCTGCTCGCCGACTAAGACAGTATATGTTGACCCACACTACCTTATTGATATCCAAGATGGATCCAGTCAAGTACATTTTTGAGAAGCCAGTACTTACCGGACGGGTTGCAAGATGGCAAATGATCCTCATAGAGTATGATATTCAGTACACTTCTCAAAAGGCCATCAAAGGCAGTGTATTGTCTGATTATCTCGCTGAGCAACCCATTGATGATTACCAGCCAATGAGATTTGACTTCCCTGATGAAGACATCATGTTCATAAAAGCAAAAGATCATGAAGAGCCTATTCAAACTGAAGGGCCTGACCCGGAAGAAGAATGGACTATGATGTTTGATGGGGCTGTTAATATGAATGGTAGTGGTGTGGGTGCAGTACTCATTACACCTATGGGAGTTCACATGCCTTTCTCGGCAAAACTCACCTTTAACTGCACTAACAACGAAGCTGAATACGAAGCTTGCATTATGGGACTTGAGGAAGCCATTGACCTCAGGATCAAAACTTTGACTGTATTCGGAGATTCAGCTCTGGTAATAAATCAAACCAACGGCAAATGGTACACTCACCAGCATCATCTGATACCTTATCGGGATTATACAAGGAGGTTGTTGACTTTCTTCACAACGGTCAAGCTTGAGTATATCCCTCGAGACGAAAATCAGTTTGCGGATGCTCTGGCTACCATTTCATCCATGATCAAAGTTCAAGCTGCCAACTTTGTGCCTCGGATTTCAGTGTCCAGACTTGACAGACCGACATATGTATTCTCCACAGATGTTGTCAAATATGACAAGCCTTGGTTCCATGATATTAAGTGCTTCTTGGAGGATCAAACATACCCTCCTGGGGCATCATCCAATGATAAAAAGACATTAAGAAGGCTAGCTGGTAGTTTCTTCCTGAATACTGACGGTTCCTTGTATAAGAGGAACTTTGATATGGTACTCCTCAGGTGCGTTGATAGGACAGAAGTTGACTTGTTAATGCACGAGGTGCACGAAGGATCTTTTGGTACCCATGCGGGAGGGCATGCGATGGCTAAAAAGTTGTTAAGATTAGGCTACTACTGGATCACAATGGATGCAGACTGTTGTGCTTATGCCAGAAAATGTCATAAATGCCAGATTTATGCGGATAAAGTGCATATGCCTCCAAATCCTCTGAATGTGATGTCTTCACCCTGGCCCTTTGCCATGTGGGGCATTGATATGATTGGCAAGATTGAACCGACTGCTTCAAACGGCCACAGATTCATCCTGGTTGCTATTGACCAAGTGGGTTGAAGCGGCTTCTTATGCAAATGTTACAAGGCAAGTGGTAGCCAGATTCCTGAAAAGAGACATCATTTGTCGGTATGGAGTGCCCGAGCGAATCATTACTGATAATGGTTCCAACTCGAACAACAAAATGATGGCAGAACTGTGTCAGGACTTCAAGATCCAACACCATAATTCTTCTCCTTACAGGCCAAAGATGAACGGCGCTGTAGAGGCAGCTAACTAGAATATCAAGAAGATTGTACAGAAGTTGGTAGTCACATACAAAGACTGGCATGAAATGCTGCCATTCGCCTTGCATGGGTACCGTACATCAATCAGAACATCCACTGGGGCAATGCCGTATCAACTTGTGTATGGTATGGAGGCAATCCTACCTATTGAAGTTGAATTACCCTCCTTGCGGGTACTAATGGATGTCAAGCTGAATGAAGCAGAATGGGTCTGATCCCGATACGAACAACTGAGTCTGATCGAAGAGAAGAGATTGGCTGCAATTTGTCATGGGCAGTTATATCAGAAAAGAATGAAGAAAGCTTTCGATCAGAAAGTCAGGCTCCGAGAATACCAAGTAGGAGATCTTGTGCTGAAAAGACTCCTCCCTCCTCATACAGACCACAGGGGCAAGTGGACTCCAAATTATGATGGTCCTTTTATAGTAAAGAATGTTTTCTCTGGTGGAGCACTGATGATGTACTATGGATGGTGAAGACTTCCTGTCCCCTATGAATTCAGATGCAGTTAAAAAATACTTCGCATAAAAATGACCCGCTAGACATAAAAACAGAATGTAAGTCCGGGCAAAAATAGGGCATCCCGGCGAGTCGAAAACAGAATAAAAGACTCGGGCAAAAATAAGGGAAAATAAATAAAAAATGTACACCCGCTGAGTTGAAAAGCCACATTGGACGACTCAGACAAAAATGGGTATCCCGATGGATCAAAAACCCGAAAGGGTGATTCACACAAAATAAGGGAATGAGCGAACAACTGCATTCTGAATTCGTTCGTATCACTTGTAACACGGCAAGCTTCGAAAGGTTAAAGCGTCGGTCAGAATCAGCCTTCTTCAAAAGATGAGAAGAACGTCAATGTCATACGAGTCATAGCAAAAGGAAAACTCCTTGAAACGTCATCAACATTGCCAACACCTTTTTGTTTCTCAATTTGTAACGATTCCCTCATTTCAGGGGATCTGTTCCTTTGACTGTATCTTGCCAATTCAGGGCACCCCAAGTTAATAAAATCAGATTTTCAGTCACATTTTGCCTCGTACATTTTATTTTCGTTTGCAAAAAATGTCTGATGTCCTTATAAACTTTGTCTGCATGAATACATATGCGTCTTTTCTAAATTACATGCTTGCAGGAAATATATTTCTTACTCCCGGGAGTGTCTAAACTCCTATGATGGAATCCAGTAAGAGATACCTCGGGATACTTGTGCGTTTCTTTGCCATACAGGATTGCAGGTAGTCAAAGTGCAACAGGGGGGGCATGAAAATTTTCTCCCCAGCAAGCTGTCAAATCACCATTTTCTCAGCACTTCTTTCGACACCAGAGCTGCTTTCTCCCCAGCTGAGTTGCCAGTCATCATTCCACCTCGGCCAAATGTCAGACAGGGAACTATTATCCCCACAGAGTTTCAGCCTCTATTCAGGAGAGCAATGCCTAAAGATCTCACAACAGAGTGACGAAAGCTCCCACAAACCCCAGCTGGGTCCCTCATTACCAAGATAGGTCTACCAATGATTTATTTCCTCAAGTAGGGCCATATATGTCAGATCTACCAATGATCTCATCCCCAACTGGGATATCCACTTCAAGCAGATCAACCAGGGATCTCTACAGCAGCGGGATCCGGATCCCGGAACGGTATCTTTGCATAATCATAGCATTCGCATCATATTTTCCCCATAGCGTAGCATTCCGTCTAATACGGAGCATTACGGCAAAAATCAAACATATTGCATAATCATAAGCCATGTTCTAACACCTGTATATACCGACATTCCATCAACAATACACAAGATACTTCTCAAACTCCCCAGCAAAAAACCGAAACATCCTCTTTGCAAGTACAGATACATATATATACAACTCCCTGACACCCGTCCGTGTCACCTTCGCCAGCATGGTTGCCTGAACTCTTTGTAAACCAAATACTTGTTTATAATACGCTTCTTCCGACACCCGTCTGTGTCATGCTCTCCCCAGCAAGTTAGACACTCGTCTATGTCTCATTCATCACCTTTTACTCAAACAGATACTCGTCCGTATCTGGTATACGCCACTTACATCCCCTCAGAGTCGACACTCGTCCGTGTTCTTTGTTGGTACTCGTCCATATCATCATCTCTAAACATGCGTCAAGCGTTTGTTTCTAATGATACTCGTCCGTATCATAGTTTTAAGGATGCTCGTCCGCATCTTTAATTTATACACAGCGTCAAACACTTATACCTTAGACACTCGTCTGTGTCTACCGTTCCCCAGAAGAATTCCCAGCCAATCTTGATAAACTATTTCCTTTCTATCTGGCATTCGTCCTATGTCATGATATTTCTGGCAGCCGTACCCTGCCAGGTGATCGTCCTTCACCTTTTAGATGATTGTCCTTCATCGTCCCCAACGGAGTCTCTATTCATTAGAACCCCTTTCTATCCGACATTCGTCCTATGTCGTGATATGTTTAGCAGCTGTCCCCTGCTAGGTGATCGTCCTTCACATTTTGATGATCGTCCTTCATCATTTTATCTGATGGTCGTCCCCGTCGTTGATCTTGATATCTGGCATTCGTCCTATGTCATGATAAACCCTGAGAGAAACCGTACCCTGCTAGGTGATCGTCCTTCACCTCTTGATGATCGTCCTTCATCATGTTTATCCGATGGCCGTCCCCATCGTCGACCTCTTTTCGTCTGGCATTCGTCCTATGTCGTGACTTTCGGCAACCGTACCCTGCCAGGTGATCGCCTTTCACCTCCCTTAGATGACCGCCCCTCATCTTATCCCCAACAAAGTAGCAGTACCCTGCTAGGTGATCGTCCTTCACCTTTGATGACCGTTCCTCATCATCTATTTCTTCAACCCGATGGTCGTCCCCATCATTTACCGTTAATCCCCAGAGACTCTTATAACTTTACTTGATGGTCGTCCCCATCTTTCTGTTTCCCCAGCATGTCGGTCGTCCCCGTCATTGCTTCATCCCCAGCAGTCATCCTCTGCTCGGCGGTCGTCCTCCGTCACCCGCACTTTTAATCATACTTTATTTTCTTCTACAATCTATATCCCTTTTCTTCTTCATTCAGTGAGTGCAAATTTTGGACTGTCTTTGGTATTCAACCACAAGTTATCTTGTTTGCCTATTAAGTTGTTGCTTACATCCTGCACAGCTAACTCATGCTTGAATAGGGGAAGCTGTAAACACCCCAAATTTTCCCTCACTCATTCACACCATGGATTGTGATCTTTTCATTTTGCATAGATTCAATCATAGCATCCCACATTGCATTTTTGCTTCACTGCATTGGTTCAAAGTCATCTGCATCTAGGTTTTGTGATCTGAGCCATCCCTGAGCCATTTGAGCCACTCCAAAGGTCATCAATCACCTCAAAGGGGTCCATGTGTGTTCAAGCATCATATTATATCCTCACAAGGTCAAGGAAGTCAAAGAATCACAAGAACTGAGAAAGGCGTGGAAGCAAAGCCAGGCTTAACTACACAGATGACCTAAAATTAGGGTTTTGGTTTCAGAGGCCATAACTCCAAATTTTTTGGTCATTCTTGTTTCTATTGGTCTCTATATGTTATGGGGATCATGCATATCAATTTTCATGAAGAAATTCAATGGGGAAGGCATCTGATCAAGAGATGACTTCTTGAGCAAGTCGGTGCAAAACCAGGGCATCTGAGGCCCCCAATGACACAACCAAAGGGTGTTCTCCATCATTTTGATTGTGTATGATCTTTATTTGATCATAGAATATGTTAGAAGTTCACAAAATTGAAGAATTTCAAGCCATTTGTAAAGTTGCCTTTTTGGGAAAGTGACTTGTAATGAAAACTTGCCATTTTGGGAAAGTTTTTCAACCTCCTCTTTTTGATTCAAAAATGCTTCAAATGAAAGAACTTTGGTCATGAAAGTTGTAGAATGGATCCTCCCATTTTCAAAAATTACAAGAACTCATTCTAATTCATTTTAGATCAAAAGTTATGGCCTTGCAAAGTTGGGAAAAATCATGAAATTTCACTTATGCACCAAAGGAGGAAAGTTGCAAAACTTCATGCCAAGGCCAATTGTGACTTCAAATCAACTTATAAGCATTACACAAACATAAGTCATGACCTAAAATTCAGAATGCACCAAAGAATTGCTCATTTTCATGCCTTGATCATTAAGAAACTTCAAAAGGGCCAAACTTAGTGAAATTAGCAAAACCTCCCACAACTCCTCACAAACTTGCTAATTGGCCTCAATCTGAATCCCATGGTTGCCCTTGATCCTTGCTGCACAGGACACCCCATTGTCCTTGGCCTGCCATTGACTTTTGGCAAAATGGACCATACCAATCAAGCTGAGCCACACCAACTACTCTGACCAATCACAGCTTCACATACATGCCTCATGGATCATTTCTCACACAATCTTGGAAGCTGAAACCTCCCATAACACAGCATTCTCCAAAATCCCTCTTTATGCATTTTTCTTCGAATCTCAATACACAAGCCTCAAACCTCAAAACAAACTTCATAGAACAACTCACCTTAACCCTCTGATCATTTCTCAACCATCACCTAGCTCTAAAAGGCCCACAATCAGAAATACGATTTTCACCTTGCACAAACTGAGCTTCTGCAATCTTCATTTTGAGACCACAAAAACTCCAGCTAAGCATCACAAACACTTGGGGGAGACCATTGGAGAAGTTTTGAAGCAAAGAAGCAGCCAAACAGTGCCACTTTCGAAAGCTTCAACTCAGGTAACCTTAAGAACAAATTTTCCAGAAGCTTGATTTTAGGTTATAAACTTGTTCCTCATGTTGCCCTGATCATGTTGATGTTTTTATTTTTGAAAATGATTGAGTTTTGAGAATGTTATGTTGTTCTGAAACTTTGCCCGTGAAATGCGTTTTGATTTGATTCTCTTGATTCATGGAAAATAAATGATTTTTGGGGTGGGGTTTAGATTCAGTGATGTTTAAGGGTTGATTCTGGAGATTTTGATGAAGTTTTGATGCGTATTAAGTGAGATAGGAGTTTTGGCTGGCCGGAGAAGATGACCGGAACACTGTTCCGGTCATCTGAAAGTGATTAGGGTTCAGGATTAGGGCTTAATCATAATTAAGTGAATTTGAATTCCAGCCGTCCATTAGCACGCGTAGTCAACTCCCGCCTCCTTGAGTTTGAATCCTGACCCTCAGATTAGCTGACTTTCTTATTTTCTCATTAATTTCATTTTATTTTCATTTGTTTTGTATTAATTTGTACATTTTATTAAAAATAGCAAAATGCATTAAAAAATTCTGAAAATTTTTGTCAAGCCTTTTATTAATTTTCAGAACCCAAAAATATTTTTATTTTTATTTTTTGCATTAAAAATTATTTTTAAATCATTTAAATGTTTATTTTTAATTAGTTAATGAAAATTAATTAATTAAAAAATACATTTAGGTATTTAAAAATCACCAAAAAATTCACATTGCATTTTAAAACATTTAGAAACATTATCAAACCTTCAAAACAAATTTCTTTTTGGTTCTTGACCTATTTTGAACTTTTTCATTGGAATTAAATTTATTTAAAGGCAATATTTTAGTCCTAACTTAGAAAAATTCATTCTGCCTAACCATGAAGAGTTTGATGATGATTCTTCTTGCATTGCATCCTTCATAGCATGTAGTTTCTAGGGTAAAATTGGTTTGAATTTATCTTTCATTTTCAATTTGTTTTGCATTTTTTATTGTGAGGTATCCCAAAACCCTAGTTGACTTGAGAAAATTATAACTCCCATTAGGTTAAGAGTTAGGTCCCCTCCTTTGGGCAGTGAACTTGTGTAGGGTTAGGGTTCCTTTGATCCCAATTTCAATTTTTTATCTTGTCATTTGCTTCTGATTTTGAATTTTGTGTTGTATGTTATGCATAAACCCTAATTTGTGCTTTCATTTGCATCCTCCTTTCATATGCTTGCATTCAAGAACTTGCCATGACATTTTGTGCTTCCACATGACTTCTAAGACATCTAAGGACATATTAGAATCATGTTTGACCATTGCATCCTTCATTTGCCATGTTGTGCATTCATACCATTTCATAAACTTGCATGAACTTTCATGGTTCAGAACATGCTCCATTGACATCCTTATGCTTGTGTGATCATTCTCATCTCTTGTCTTGTGTTTGCATCATCTCTTAGCATCATTAACATCCTGATTATGCTTCTTGTTTTGGTTTGCACCATTGCATCTTTTGCATTTTCTTTGCTAACTTTTCAGGTGGTAAGTTATTTTGAGAAGTGAAATTGCCCTCACTTCTCACAATCTATTTTCATCTCTTTTATGCATTCTTTGCTGCATTTTGTGTGTGTATTAGAGTGAGCTTGCTCATTCATGCCCTTTCTCACTTTCTTTCTTTAAGCAACTTGTCTTCTTAAGTGAAGCAAGTTGCCTTGCTTCTCTCTGCTTCCTCCTTCTTTCATCTTGTTCCTCCTTGGTGGCCTTTGAGGATCTCTTTCTTTCTTAAGCCTCATAAACCCTAGGAACAACCAAGCATGATCACAATTAGGGTTTGATTAGTCCCCCCATTAGTTTTTTCCTTTATGTCATCTTTGTGTCTTCTCTTCTCATCTCATAATCAGGGACTAAACCTAAAAGGTTTTAAGGCTTTGTGATTAAGCTTATGTCTGCATCCTTCTATTAGGATGGAGTGTATAACTTTAATCCTAAGTGTTAAACCCTTAATGTGTTTAAATCCTCTAATCAATTCACCTAATAATCATCAAGACAATAAGCTTGTAACTTGGGCCTTGCATTTGGGTTCTAATTCTTCCTTAATTGGTTAAGAAGGACTAACCCTAGTGTTAATGGACAAGTCCCCCTCAAGTTGTATTACAAACCATAAAATCCACTTCTTAATATTACCATTAATTAAAATCCATGTTAATAAAGGCTTTGTTTTGTCATGAGGTTAATCCCTAATCATGGATTAAGTTGAGGAGCCTTCCTCAGCTTAAATGTTCTCATCTATTATCCTTCTATTAGGATGGTGTAATGAGTCCATTAAATCCTTGATTATGGCTTAAACTCATTACTTAACACTAAACAAAAACTCCAAAAACATCTAAATAAATGCAAGTAGGTTAATGATCTTAATCCTACATCATGGTGATTAAGTGTGAGGTGTTTACTTCACACTTAAGGTGTTCTCATTACCCCTAATCAGAGGGAAGATGTGATGAGTTTACTAACCCTAGGTTTAGGCTTAAGCTCATTTTCTTATGACAAACTCCAAAAAAGTAATAAAAGATTTAAAACAAAAAACAAACAATAATCGTCTCCTCCGGGATTCTTTTCTCATCACCTTCACTCACAAACGAGAACTCGCTTCTTCCGTCTAATGCAAGACAGTTTGCACCTGAGCTAGACAGGTCATACACTTGAGCATAGACAAGTAAGCAGTTCACAAGTCAATTTATCTTTCAGTCTCTTTGAGTCGAACTACGGTGTTCTGACTTCCTTATTGCACGAGAGGATACGTAGGCATAACTTAACAGTTATCGAACAAAAGTCTCTGTATATTCCCCCTCCTTCCAGTATTATTCTTTTAGCCTCAAAATCTTGAGCTTCACTCTTGTTCTTACACTGACACTTCTCTTATACACTCCACATTTTTTTACACTGACACTTGCATTCTTTTCCAGCTTTTGCACACAAAATAGCACTGACACTACCCCTTTAAAACACAAATCTTTCAAGCGTGGATCCCGTCGAGTACGACGGACAATCTGGGTGCTAATACCTTCCCAGGTTGTAACCAACCCCCTTTCTCAGTCTCTCTGGTTCGCGACCGTCTTATCCATATCTTTTCTTAGGTCTATGCAGCATTACCTTTCCTTCGGGATAAAAATGCCTAGCTGGCGACTCTATTCATTCCTTCCTCTTTCGCCGACCTTTTGCGTCTGTACCCCTCTTGGCCCTCTATCATCAGGTGGGAACGATAGCCTCCAACTTCTCAGTCTGTGATCTTCATCAGCATTTGACTTCAGCTTTTTCATCAGCACTCATGGCTACTCCAAGGAAGAGCAACATATCTTATCACTTTTTTGAGCCCATATTGACTGGTATCAGGCAGGTCCAGTCACTCATCACACCTGACCACATCCCACTGTTCAGAGAGCACTATGGGGGTATTTTAGACATGGTCATGGATCTTGATTCTTCTCAAAGAAGCATGATCTACACATGCTTGCAGTTCTATGACCCTCCACTCAGTTGCTTCAACTTTCCTGACTTCCAGATGGGGCCACTATTGGAAGAGTTTTCTTTGTTGATTGGAGTGCCTATCAGAGGAGGGATCCCCTTCAACCCAGAGATGACTGCTCCTAGAAGTGAAGAGATAGCAAGGGCATTGCACTTGGATCCTGCCCTTATTGAGCAAAACATGACAACAAAAGCTGGGATTCCTGGTTTACATCTGGACTTCTTGATTTCTCAGGCCATCCTGAAGGCTACATTGGGAGAATGGAGGGCAGTCTGTGCACTATTAGCCCTCAGCATATATGGGGCTATATTGTTTGCAGATGAGCCCAAATTTGTAAGTAAGAATGCCATCCACTTGTTCTTGATGAAGAACCCAGTGCCTACATTGCTAGGGGATTTTTACTACTCCATCCATCAGAGAAATGAAAAGTAAAGGGGGAAGTTGGTCAGATGCTGTGCTCCCTTGTTCCACTCTTGGCTACTCAGACACCTGCCTAAATCAGATGCTTTCTTGAACTCACACCAGCAGAAGAATTGGGCCAAAAGATTCATTGCCTTAACATCAGATGATATCAGATGGTGCGCCCAGATCACCAAAGGCAAGGAGATTATTACCAACTATGGGCAGTACCCTAATGTGCCTCTGATAGGAGTAAAAGGTTGCATCAATTACAACCCTTTACTATTTAAGAGACAATTAGGATATGCCTTAGTTCACCCTCCCATGGGACAGGATTTAGCTGAGACCTTATACTGTGAAGTGCAACCTAATTCAGTTGTTGTCAGGCAAGCTGCCTAGGCTTGGGACAACATCCAGACCAAAGGGACAGCCATCCTTGGAAGGTGTAACAATGTTGCTTCAGCTCAGTACTGACTAGTCCCGTACTAGAGCTCAGATTACCAGGATGCCTTTCACCTTGGAAGACACACCTGGACCATCTACAGTACAGCCTGCAACAACTGTTAGCCTGGAGGAATTTGAGAAGCTGAAAGAGAGGAATAATCAGCTATCTGAGGCCCTGAAGAAGACTCTTTGGGGAAGAAATAGTGGTCGTCTGGACATTGAAAGATTGGAAAGACTCAAGACTGAGCATCTAACTAAGATTGAGAGGACAGATGACTACATAAGGAAAGCAAGAGTCGGGGAACAGATACTGAAGAATGCCTGCAAGGAGGCCAAGATTCAGAAAGCTAGGGTTGAGCATTACCTGGAAGAGAGCCAGGCTAGGTGGATCAGGATCACCGAAGCCCGTGCACAAGAAGACCAGAGGACTCAGGCCAAGATTGAGCAGCTGGAGGCCAATGAGAAGAAGTAGCAGGAAGCTTTGTTGGAAGCTCAGAAGGAGATATCAGAATTGAAGCTCCGAGCGGGGTTAAAGAGATCAAAGGACCAGGACAGGCATAAGAAGCTGACTAAAGCCATAGCTACCAGGAACCTCCTTATTAGGACTATTACAGAGCACCCAGCTGGTCCAGTGACTGAGGCACTCCTGAAGGAAGTCAGGGAAGATGACTATGGATTGGATGTCTGATTCCTTTTGCTTGTATTCCCTTTCTTTTGATGTACTTTTCCTTTTTGTTGTATTTTTGACTCTCCAGGGGCATGCATTGTAAACAGACTATGTATTTTTCATCATTTATAATATATTTAGTTTGTTTCATTGGGCTTCTTTTCTCAACATCATCAAGCATCTCCTCGAGGTCTGGAAAGGTCAAAACCAAGAACCAAACCGGATACCTTGGAAAATAAATAAGCATACTGCATTGCATACTAACATTTTCTTTGTTTTGTAGGTTTTTGTTTATTCTTTGTTTCTCACTTTGTTGTGCTTTCAGGAAACATTGCTCGTCGCCGAGTGTTCCCTGTCAACCGCACACACCGGTACCCAACTCATAACAACCTTCTAAGCATTCAAATGGAACAGGTACAGCAGGACCTGAATAAAGTGAGAAATTAGATGGTAAATGAAAGGGTCAAAATGAGAAACCAAATGTCTCAGTTTATGGCTGTGATGATTGGCTTAGCCCAGAGTCAAGAGAGGCTAAGAGAGTTGGTAGCAAGGCAGACACCTGAAGATCCCCACCTTGGAACAGGGGGAACCAACAATAATGAACAAGGGCAGCCCCGTATCGACCCACCAGAGTATGGGCCCCATTTGAATCCAAATGTTAATGTCACAAGGAATGTTCAAGGTAATGTTGCTGGGGGCAGAATCCTGGAAGAGGATCCCCAAGAAGAACAATTCACTATTATTGGAGCTGGGGATTAGGTGTATGACAGAAGACTGAATGAGATTGCTGAAAAGCTAAGGTTTTTGGAATCCCAGAATTCCTTAGGCTTTGACGTAATGGATATGGGGTTGGTAGATGGGGTGAGGATTCCCCACAAATTCAAACCCCCTTGCTTTGAGAAATATAATGGTACCTCTTGCCCTCATACTCATCTGCAATCCTTCTTAGGGAGACTCAAGGCTTATACCATGGATGAGAAGTTATGGATGTTCTATTTTGAGGACAGCCTGACTGGAGCATCAAGAGAATGGTATTCACATCTGACAAGGGCCACTATAAGATGTTGGAAAGACTTGGCCGAAGCCTTCATCCGGCAATATCAGTACAACCTAGATATGGCTCCCAATAGAACTCTTCTAATGGGCATGTCTCAGTCCTCAAGGGAAATCTTTCGGGATTATGCTCAGAGGTAGAGACAGCTTGTTGCTGCTGTCCAGCCACCCATGTCAGAAAGAGAGATGGCTGACATGTTTATGAACACCTTGCAGGGAACTTATATTGATAGACTTATTGCTTTCTCTTCCACCAGTTTTGCCGATGTAGTTATAGCTGGTGAGAGAATTGAAAGTCTTTTAAGGATGGGCAAAATCTCTGACAATGGTGCGAGTTCCTCCAACAACCCCAGAAAACCTTTTGCAGGACCCCGAAGGGCGGGTGAAACGAATGATATCCATGCAAGCAGGGGCAGACCCCAATATTCTCACAGATCAGTAGCAGCCGTTACTATCCCGGCTCCGGTTCCACAGCAACCACTTTATCTTCAGCAACAACAACAACACTATCAACAACAATCTCATTTTCTGCAACAAAGAACTTACAGCAATAACAACAACAACCAACAGCAACGTCCCTTTCAACAGAGACCATCTCAGGCAAATAGGGTAATTGATCCCATTCCTATGCCTTATGCTGCTTTACTGCCATAACTCCTGAAGCTTAACCTGGTTGAGTTAAGGACGTTGGCTCCACCAGATCCTCTCAATCTCCCAAAGAATTATGATGCTAATTCCAGGTGTGCCTTTCACTCAAACGCACCTGGTCACAATACTGAGTAGTGTAGAGCCTTACAGATGAAGGTTCAGGATTTGGTCGATTCCAAAGCTCTCAATTTCGCACCTCCTCCGAATGTTAACAGAAATCCTATGCCTAATCATGGTGGGCCTAGGATTAATGCCATAGAAGAGGATCAACCATATGCACTAATTGATAATGTTGCACAAATTCAAACACCGTTGGCAGAAGTCAAGACTCAACTCTTAAGATGCCAAGTGTTCCCAGGCTGTGAGACCTGCTGTGAATTGTGCAAGGCTGCTATTAATGGTTGTGAGAAGCTAAGGTTTGGCATAGATGGCCTCATCAGAGATGGAATCTTGCAAATTACTACAACAGCTCCTTCAACAACTCCTGTTTCAACAACAATGGATTCTCCTACAACATCAACAACTCTTCCTTCGGCAACATCATATCCTCCTACAACTGCAACAACTATCATTCCCACTGATTCTTCAACAACTCCAGTAATTACTCCATCCATTATTTCAACAGATCAGAGTTCAGCAACATTTTCTTCTACAACATCAGCACCCATTTTATCAACAGAAACGCCTACAACACCAGCAAACTCTAATGAAGATGTCTCAACGGTCACGATCTATTATGACCCAGCAAATGTTCCTCCCAACAACAATTTCCAACAACAAACTGCAACACCTCCTGACAGATCTCCAGTCACAATCTACTATGACCCGCATACCATCACAGTTCCTTCCGCTGCAACAATCAGTCCGGTCACCATTATGGTGCCTGGACCTGTTCCTTATGAAAATAGTAATGCCATACCTTGGCACTACGGCTCTGATCTCTACTGCAAAGGAAAGAAAATCACTCTAGATTCATCAACCTCTTCACCACAAGTTGACAATGTTGGGGGAGGCAGAGGCTTCACCAGAAGCGGACGCCTTTTTGCCTCACAAACACCAAGGCCCAATGCTAAAATAGAGGTTGCTGCTAAGGCAAAAGGGAAGAATGTGGTATCTGAAGAGTCAACTGCTAAAGAAACTCCGAAGACATCTTTTGAGTAAGAGGTAGACGAGTTCATGAGAATAATAAAAAAGAGTGATTACAAGGTGGTGGACCAGCTTCATCAGACACCCTCCAAAATCTCTATATTATCACTGTTAATGTGTTCCGAAGCTCACAGGAATGCATTGTTGAAAGACCTGCACGCAGCATACGTGCCGGAAGAGATTACTGTTAATCAGTTAGAATCTGTAGTTGAAAATGTTAACACCAGTCATGGACTGGGCTTTACAAATGTTGATTTAACAACGGAGGGGCGCAACCATAACAAGGCTTTGCACATCACCTTGGAATGCAAAGGTGTTGTCCTTTCTCATGTACTGGTGGACACTGGGTCTTCACTCAATGTTCTCCCAAAGAAAGCCTTGGTGAAGTTGGAGTATGATGGTTTGGCATTGTGTCCAAGTAATTTGGTGGTGAGAGCATTTGATGGCTCTAAGAGATCGGTGCTTGGAGAGATCGATTTACCTGTATTGATTGGCCCACAGACCTTTAAAACTACCTTCTTCGTGATGGACATACAGCCAGCCTACAGCTGTCTGTTGGGTAGACCCTGGATTCATGCCGCTGGCGCTGTTACGTCTACCCTTCACCAGAAGACGAACGCAACCTAGAAAACTGGATACGTCCAAGTACCCCGGGGAACCAAGTCTCAAACTGGTCTTCCCAGGAAATTATAAGAGTTACTCCTGCAGAGTAATTATTATTTCCTGTCTTTAAGCATGCATCAAGTCCTGCATCTTGCCCAAGATGTCAGGGCTCATTTTGTAATCGGGCCATCTTGTATTTTGTGCAAACGATCAATTAATGAATATCAGGACATCTTTTGCAAATGATTCTCTTTTTTTCGCTCACTGTTTTTCATTTTTCATTTTTTGTACAAAAATAAAATGGCAATGTTTTTCAAAATAATAACTTCATTTTCACTTTTTCTAAACAAGATAAAATTGATCACTAAAATGAACAAATCCAAACCCTTGCAGAGAGTGCCCTCCAGACTGCACCGACAACGACACTGCTATGACTTCGTATGACTTTGACAATCCGATTAATCAAGCCGATGAAGGGGTTGAAGAAGATTATGAGCTACCTGAAGAACTAGCTAGGTTGTTAAGACAAGAGGAAAAGGTTATCACTCCTCATCAGGAGGAAGTTGAGACAGTTAATCTTGGTACCGAAGAAGATTTGAAAGAAGTGAAAATCGGGGCCCGTCTGCAAGATTCAGTGAAGGAACAACTTATTGACATGCTTCGGGAGTATGTGGATGTTTTTGCTTGGTCTTATCAGGATATGCCAGGTATGGATACCGACATTGTTATGCACAAGCTGCCTCTAAAAGAAGACTGTCCTCCGGTAAAACAGAAGCTACGCCGTACTCGCCCGGATATGGCCATGAAGATAAAAGAAGAGGTGCAAAAACAGTGGGACGCCGGTTTCCTTGCTGTAACTAGTTACCCGCCGTGGGTTGCTAACATTGTACCCGTGCCTAAGAAGGATGGCAAAGTACGAATGTGTGTGGATTACTGGAATCTGAATAGAGCCAGCCCGAAGGATGACTTCCCATTACCTCACATTGATGTATTGGTCGACAACACGACTCAGTTCTCGGTATTCTCCTTCATGGACGGATTTTCAGGATATAATCAGATCAAGATGTCACCTGAAGACATGGAGAAGACAACCTTTATCACACCCTGGGGCACATTCTGTTATAAAGTGATGCCATTTGGATTGAAGAATGCTGGTGCCACTTATCAACGGGCTATGGTAACATTATTCCACGACATGATCCACAAAGAAATTAAATGTTATGTGGATGACATGATTGCCAAGTCCCTCACAGAAGAAGACCACCTAGTAAATCTGTTGAAGCTATTCAAGCGTCTGAGAAAGTATCATTTGGGGTACGTTCCGGTAAGCTGCTGGGATTTATTGTAAGTGAAAAGGGAATTGAAGTTGACCCTGACAAAGTCAAAGCCATTCAAGAGATGCATGCACCAAAGACTGAAAAAGAAGTTCGGGGGTTTCTAGGTAGATTGAACTACATTTCAAGGTTCATATCTCATCTTACAGCAACCTGTGAGCCCTGGTTCAAGTTGTTAAGGAAAGAACAAACGGTTAGGTGGAATGAAGACTGCTAGAGGGCTTTTGACAAAATCAAGGAATACTTACAAGAGCCTTCGATCCTTATTCCTCCAGGTGAAGGAAGACCTCTAATAATGTACCTGACAGTATTAGAAGAGTCAATGGGGTGCGTGATGGGCAAACATGATGAGTCTGGTCGAAAAGAGTATGCAATATACTACCTAAGCAAAAAGTTTACCGACTATGAACAACGTTATTCACTGCTCAAGAAAACTTGTTGTGCTTTAGCGTGGGCTGCTCGCCGACTAAGGTAGTATATGTTGACCCACACCACCTTGTTGATCTCGAAGATGGACCCAGTCAAGTACATATTCGAGAAGCCAGCTCTTACCGGAAGGGTTGCAAGATGGCAAATGATTCTAACAGAATACGACATTCAGTATACATCTCAAAAGGCCATCAAGGGCAGTGTACTGTCTGACTATTTGGCTGAGCAACCCATTGATGATTACCAGCCTATGAGATTTGACTTCCCTGATGATGACATCATGTTAATAAAAGAAAAAGATCATGAAGAGCCTATTCACACTGAAGGACCTGATCCAGAAGAAGAATGGACAATGATGTTCGATGGGGCTGTTAATATGAATGGTCGTGGTGTTGGTGCAGTACTCATTACACCTAAAGGAGTTCACATGCCTTTCTCGGCAAAACTCACTTTTAACTTCACTAACAATGAAGCTGAATACCAAGCCTGTATCATGGGTATTGAGGAAGCCATTGACCTCAGGATCAAGACTTTAACTGTATTCGGAGATTCAGCTCTGGTAATCAATCAAACCAACGGAAAATGGTACACTCACCAGGAGCATCTGATTCCATACCGGGACTACACGAGGAGATTACTGACTTTCTTCACCACAATCAAACTTGAGTATATCCCTCGAGATGAAAATCAGTTTGCAGATGCTCTGGCTACCATTTCATCCATGATCAAAGTTCAAACTGCCAACTTTGTGCCTCGGATTTCAGTATCCAGACTTGACAGACCAGCATATGTATTCTCAATAGACATTGCTAAAGATGATAAGCCTTGGTTCCACGACATCAAAAGCTTCTTAGAGGATCAAACATACCCACCTGGGGCATCATCCAATGATAAGAAGACACTAAGAAGGCTAGCTGGTAGTTTCTTCCTGAATGCTGATGGTTCCTTGTACAAGAGAAACTTTGACATGGTACTTCTCAGATGTGTTGATAAGACAGAGGCATACTTGTTGATGCACGAGGTGCATGAAGGATCTTTCGGTACCCATGCTGGAGGACATGCAATGGCTAAGAAATTGTTAAGGTCAGGTTACTACTGGATCACAATGGATGCAGACTATTGTGCCTATGCCAGAAAGTGCCACAAATTCCAGATCTATGCAGACAAAGTGCATGTGCCTCCGAATCCTTTGAATGTAATGTCTTCACCTTGGCCCTTTGCCATGTGGGGCATTGACATGATTGGAAAGATCGAACCGACTGCTTCAAATGGCCACAGATTCATCCTGGTAGCCATTGACTATTTTACCAAGTGGGTTGAAGCAGCTTCATATGCAAATGTCACTAGGCAAGTGGTAGCCCGATTCCTAAAGAGAGACATCATTTGTCGGTATGGAGTGCCCGAGCGAATCATTACTGATAATGGTTCCAACTTGAACAACAAAATGATGGCTGAACTGTGACGGGACTTCAAAATCCAACATCACAATTCTTCTCCTTACAGGCCAAAGATGAATGGCGCTGTTGAAGCAGCTAACAAGAATATCAAGAAGATTGTGCAGAAGATGGTGGTCACATACAAAGACTGGCATGAAATGCTACCATTTGCCTTGCATGGGTACCGTACATCAATCAGAAGATCCACTGGGGTAACACCGTATCAACTTGTGTATGGTATGGAGGTAGTCCTACCTGTTGAAATTGAATTACCCTTGTTGCGGGTATTGATGGATGTCAAGTTGAATGAAGCATAATGGGTCCGGTCTCGGTACAATCAACTGGATCTGATCGAAGAAAAGAGATTAGCTGCAATCTGTCATGGGCAGTTATACCAGAAAAGAATGAAGAAAGCCTTCGATCAGAAAGTCAGGCTTCGGGAATACCAAGTAGGAGATCTTGTGCTGAAAAGACTCCCCCCTCCTCATACAGACCACAAGGGCAAGTGGACTCCGAACTATGATGGTCTGTTCATAGTAAAGAAGATTTTCTATGGTGGAGCACTGATGCTCACTGTCGCTCCCACCAAATGAAGCCGGGTCAAATGGGATACAGACACGAACGGTCGGCGAAGGGAACAGTGAGAACACACAGCCGTGAACTCACTGGAGAATGAATAGAGTCGCCAGCTAGGCATTTTTATCCCGGAGGAAAGGTAATGCTGCATAGACCTAGAAAGAGATGGATAAGACGGTTTGAGAACCAGAGAGACTGAGAAAGGGGGTTGGTTACAACCTGGGAAGGTATTAGCACCCAGATTGTCCGTCGTACTCGACGGGATCCACGCTTAAAAGATTTGTGTTTTAAAGGGGTAGTGTCAGTGCAATCTGTGTATAAAGAGCTGGAAAAGGATGTACATGGGTCAGTGCAAGAAAAATGTGAAGTGTGATATATGCAGTGTCAGTGTAAGAAAAGGAATGAGAATGAATTGCTCAAGATCATGAGGCTTAAAGAATAAAGCTGGAAAGAGGAGGAATTTACAGAGACTTTTTGTTCGATAACTGTTAAGTTATGCCTACGTATCCTCTCGTGCAATGAGGAAGTCAGAACACCGTAGTTCGACCCAAAGAGACTGAAAGATGAATTGACTTGTGAACTGCTTACTTGCCTATGCTCAAGTGTATGATCTGTCTGGCACAGATGCTAACTGTCTTGCATTAGACGGAAGAAGCGAGTTCTCGTTTGTGAGTGAATGAGATGAGAAAAGAATCCCGGAGGAGACGATTATTGTCTGTTTTTGTATTTTCAGTCTTTTATTGCTTTTGAAGGTTTGTCATAAGTTAATGAGCTTAAGCCTAAACCAATGGGTTAGTAAACTCATCACATCTTCCCTCTGTTTAGGGGTAATGAGAATACCTTAAGTGTGAAGTCAGATTCTCACACTTAATCACCTTTGGTATAGGATTAAGATCATTAACCTACTTGTGATTATTTAGGTGCTTTTGTGGTTTTTTGTTTAGTGTTAAGTAATGAGGTTAAGCCATAATCAGGGATTTAACAGGCTCATTACACCATCCTAATAGAAGGATAATAGATGAGAATGTTTAAGCTGAGGAAAGCTCCTCAACTTAATCCATGATTAGGGATTAAACTCATGACCAAACAAGCCTTTATTAGATGGATTTTATTTAATGGTATGATGATGAAGTGAGTTTTATGATTTGTAAGACAAACTTGAGGGGGACTTGTCCATTAACACTAGGGTTAGTCCTTCTTAACCAATTAAGGAAGAATTAGAACCCTAATGCAAGGCCCAAGTTACAAGTGTGGTGTCTTGATGATTATTAGGTGAATTGATTAAGAGATTTAAACACATTAAGGGTTTAACACTTAGGATTAAAGTTATACACTCCATCCTAAGATAAGGATGCAAGCATAAGCTTAATCACAAAGCCTTAAAGCCTTTAGGGTTTAGTCCCTGATTATGAGATGAGAAGAGAAGACTCAAAAGAGACACAAAGGTAAAACTAAGAGGGGAGACTAATCAAAACCCTAATCATTGTCATGCTTGGTTGTTCCTAAGGTTTGTGAGGTTTTCAAGAGAAGTCTTCAGAGGAACCACCAGGAAGCAGATGAAAGGATCAGGAGAAGCAAAGTAACTTGCTTCATTCAAGAAGTCAAGTCACTTGAAGAAAGAAAGTGAGAAGAAGAAGAATGAGCAAGCTCAAACTCAAACACATATAAAAATGCAGCATGGATGCAAGAGAGAGATGAAGAGAAGTTATGAGAAGTGAAGGCAAATTCACTTCTCAAGATCACTTACCACCTGAAGGGTTAGAAAAGAAATGCAATGCAATGCAAAATGGGAGGGAATGACATGATGCAAATCAAAACCAGAAACATATATGTGATGTTAATGATGCTATGAGATGCTACAAACCAGAAACAAAACATGTGGGTGATCATACAAGTTTATGAATGCAAATGAAGCAAGTTAAGAACCAAGAACATACATGAAAAGTTATGGAATGCACATGGCATACAACATGACAAATGCAAGCTGCAATGATCAAACATGCTTTCAATATGTCTTATGATGTTCAATGAATCAAATGGAGGCATGGAATGTCATGGCAAATCATGTTATGCAAGAAAATGCAAGATGGATGCATATGGAAGCCCAAATTAGGGTTTATGAACAAAGCAACAAACACAAACCAAAATCAGAAGCAAACAACATCACAAAAAAATGCAAATGCACTCAAAGGATCCCTAATCCTATACTAACTCAATGCCCAAAGGAGAGGTCTCAACTCTTAACCTAGCTCAAGTTATGATTTTCCTAAGTTTTCTAGGGTTTTAGGGTTCCTTAACAAGAAAAATACCAAACAAATGGAAAATGAAAGATCAAATCATGGCCATTTAATCTCACAAACTACATGCTAAACACAATGCAATGCAAAAAGAATCAAGGTCCAACTCTTCATAGTTAGGCAGAAATGATTTTTTGAAGTTTGGATCAAAATAATGCATAAAAATGATTTTAATTCAATGAAAAATTCTCAAAATGCATCAAGATCAAAAAATAAATTTGGTTTGAAGGTTGGACAATGTTTCTAAATGTCTTAAAACATTTCATGAATTTTTTGGTGATTTTTAAATACCTAAAAGTATTTTTAATAAGTTAATTTTCATTAATCAATTAAAAATAAACTTTTAAATATTTAAAAATATTTTTTAATGCTAAAAATAAAAAAATAAAAATATTTTTGTGTCTTAAAAATTAATGAAACTCTTGACAAAAAGTTTCATAATTTTTAAACAATTTTTACTATTTTAAATAAATTATGGAAGTTAAATGAAAGAAAATGAAAATAAAAATAAAAAGTATGCAGTATGAGTGGTTGTGATTGAGAGTTGAGTGATCCAAAGGCCCTGCGTGCAAGTCAACAAGACTGGGGGTAAGCACAATCCAAGGCCCAGATTCAAAGTTTTAAAACGCGCGTGATCTGATGGCTGAGGATTAATGTCAACTTAATTAATTATGATTATTTTAATTAAACAAGATTAGGGCTTAATGACCCATCCAAGCCGTCCAAACACGCGCGGGAGAAGCAAATCAATGGCCAGAATTCAAAGTTGGTTAATTAATGAGATTAGGGCATAATGATTTTCAGGCGACCGGAACAGTGTTCCGGTCGTCTTCTCCGACGACTCAAAAACCTAGCTTCTTCTACAGGTCATTATTCCTCAAATTTCTTTCACCAAAATGACCCCCTAATCATTCTAAACCTAAACCCCCACTTGAAATCCATTTATCCATCATGAACAAGGAAGAATAGGCCAAAACTCAAACACGGGCAAAATTTCAGAGAAGCATAAAATGGTCATTTCTTCACTATTTTGAAATCTAAAGACATCCCCATGACCAGCAAGACATACATCATCAATTTACAACATGAAATGCAAGTTCTGTGAGAAAAGTTTCATGGTCATACCTGAGCTGGAAAGCTTCAATAGTGAGCTTCCAGAGTCCCCTTTGTGTGCAAATGAACTCCCCTGACTCCCTTGAACTCAATGAGATGCTTCAAAGTTCTTGTGGATGGCTGGTTTGAAGGGAAGTGTTCTGGTGCAGCAGTTTCCACAGTCAGGATTTGTGAAGTTTCAGGCTACTCCAATGGTGGATTCTTGCTCCTTTGAGTGTGTTTGACTTGTTGGTGAAGAGAAATGGGGTGTTTGATGGCTGGAAAATGAGATTCGAAGAGAGAAGAGTTTTTTGCAGGTTTTGTGGTATGCTGTGTTGTGTCTTGTTTTAGTCCTCAATGCCTTGCTATAACATCTCCAAGTAGTGTGGATAGCCTGTGGGGCAGGTCAGTAGGGTGGCTGCTCACTGTGCCATGAGTATGGGAACTTTTGCCAAAAAGTCAAGTGGGCTTGTACTAGAAGCATGGGTCATGGCAGCAGCAGATTGAAGTCATGTCTTGCTTCAGCTTGAGTTGAGGAGAGCCCTTGGATTGTTTGTAGCTGACTGCAACATATGGATGACAAGCTATGCTAGCTTTTGCAACTTGCCCACTTGATGTTTCCTCATGATTTTATGCTATGTACATGAAAAAACTCTTGCTGAATTTTGTTGCACAATGTTACATTTAGTCATGGCAATGTGTAGGAGTCATTTAGTGATCACATAACTCATGGGAAGATGATTTTGCCAAGAATCCCTCTTTGCACTCTTATGGAAAATGCCTTAGAAATCTTTGAAAATCAAAGCACACAATGTAAAATCCCTTGGGCCAATTCTGTTTTTGGGGTCATGTATGATCATATGATGAAGCTTTGAAGTCATTTTGAAGTCACTAGAGTGCTTGGTACATGAACTTGCAAGTTTTCCATTTGGTGCATAACTTGAATTTTAATGATTTTTGCCAACTTTGACACACCATAACTTTTGATCCAAAATGAATTAGGTCATGTTCTTGTACTTTTTGAAAAGGGAAAGATCTAATCTACAACTTTCATGACCAAAGTTTTTTCATTTGAAGCATTTTTGGATCAAAAAGTAAGGGTTGAAAAAGTTGCATAAAATGCCATTTCATTAAAAGTCAACCATGCCCTAAAAAGTCAACTTTGCAAAAACTTGTAATTCTTGAATTTTGTGAACTTCAACCTTCTTCCATGATCAAATAAAGATCATATACACTCAAAATGATGAAGATCACCCCTTGGTTGGGTCATTGGGGGCCTCAGATGCCCTGATTTTACACTGACTTGTCCAGAAAGTCAACCCTTGATCAGATGACTTCCCCATGGAATTTCTTCATGAAAATTGATATGCACACTCCCTATACCATATAGAGACCAATAGAAACAAGAATGACCAAAAAATTTGGAGTTATGGCCTCTGAAACCAAAACCCTAATTTTAGGTCAACTGTGCAGTCAAACCTGGCTCTGCATCCATACCAATCCCAGTTCTTGTGATTCTTTGGCATTCTTGACTTTGAAAGGATGTAATATGATGCTTGAACACACATAGACCCCTTTGAAGTGATTGTTGACCTTTGGAGTGGCTCAAGAAGCTCTTGGATTGCTCAGATCACAAACCCTAGATGCAGATGACTTAGACCCTATGCAGTGAATCAAAAATGTGGTATGAGATGGTGTCGCTCCCGATAAGTGACACTAGGTCAAATAAGGGTACAGACGCGAACGGTCGGCGAAAGGAACAGTGAGAACACACAGCCGTGAACTCACTGGAGATGAATAGAGTCGCCAACTAGGCATTTTTATCCCGGAGGAAAGGCAATGCTGCATAAACCTAGAAAAAGATGGATAAGACGGTTTGCGAACCAGAGAGACTGAGAAAGGGGGTTGGTTACAACCTGGGAAGGTATTAGCACCCAGATTGTCCGTCGTACTCGACGGGATCCACGCTTAAAAGATTTGTGTTTTAAAGGGGTAGTGTCAGTGCAATTTGTGTATGAAATGGCTGGAAGAGATGTACAGGTGTCAGTGTAAAAGAGAGTGAAGTGTATAAATGAAGTGTCAGTGTAAGAGGTGAATGGAATGCTTAAGATCATGAGGCTTAAAGAATAAAGCTAGAAAGAGGGGGAATGTACAGAGACTTTTGTTCGATAACCGTTAGGTTATGCCTACGTATCCTCTCGTGCAATGAGGAAGTCAGAACACCGTAGTTCGACCCAAAGAGACTGAAAGATGAATTGACTTGTGAACTGCTTACTTGCCTATGCTCAAGTGTATGACCTGTCTGGCTCAGGTGCAAACTGTCTTGCATTAGACGGAAGAAGCAAGTTCTCGTTTGTGAGTGAATGAGATGAGAAAAGAATCCCGAAGGAGACGATTATTGTTTGTTTTTGAGTTTTCAGTCTTTTATTGCTTTTGAGAATTTGTCATAAGTTAATGAGCTTAAGCCTAAACCAACGGATTTAGTAAACTCATCACATCTTCCCTCTGATTAGGGGTAATGAGAATACCTTAAGTGTGAAGTCAGCTTCTCACACTTAATCACCTTTGATGCAGGATTAAGATCATTAACCTACTTGTGATTATTTAGATGTTTTTGTGGTTTTTGTTTAGTGTTGAGTAATGAGGTTAAGCCATAATCAGGGATTAAACAGACTCATTACACCATCCTAAAAGAAGGATGATAGATGAGAATGTTTAAGCTGGGGAAAGCTCCTCAACTTAATCCATGATTAGGGATTAAACCCATGACAAAACAAGCCTTTGATTAAGTGAATTTTAGATTAATGGTATGATGATGAAGTGAGTTTTATTGTTTGTAAGACAACTTGAGGGGGACTTGTCCATTAACACTAGGGTTAGTCCTTCTTAACCACTTAAGGAAGAATTAGAACCCTAATGCAAGGCCCAAGTTACAAGTGTGATGTCTTGATATTTATTAAATGAATTGATTAAGAGATTTAAACAAACAAAGGGTTTAACACTTAGGATTAAAGTTATACACTCCATCCTAAGAGAAGGATGCAGGCATAACCCTAATCACAAAGTCTTAAAGCCTTTACGGTTTAGTCCCTGATTATGAGGTGAGAAGAGAGGACTCAAAGAGAGACACAAAGGTAAAAACTAGGAGGGGGACTAATCAAAACCCTAATTCATTGTCATGCTTGGTTGTTCCTAAGGTTTGTGAGGTTTACAAGAACAATCTTCAAAGGAGCCACCAGGAAGCAGATGAACAAGATCAAGAGAAGCAAAGTGACTTGCTTCATTCAAGAAGTCAAGTCACTTGAAGAAAGAAAGTGGGAAGAACAAGAATGAGCAAGCTCAAACTCAAGCACATATAGAAATGCAGCAATGGATGCAAGAGAGATGAAAAGAAAAGCTATGAGAAGTGAAGGCAAATTCACTTCTCAAGTTTACTTACCACCTGAAATGTTAGAAAGAAATGCAATGCAATGCTAGATGGGATGAAATGGTATGATGCTAGACCAAACCAGAAGCATATTGAGGATGATTATGATGTTATGAGATGCTGCAAACATGAGGCAAGGCATGGGGATGTTCATACAAGATTATGAATGCAAATGATGCAAGCTAAGGAGCATGAACAAGCATGAAATGTTATGAAGCATACAAGACAAATGACATGGAAAATATGTAATGCAATGATCAAACATGCTTCCTACATGTCTTAAGATGTCAAATGAATCACAAGAATGCACAAAATGCAATGACAAGTCAAGTTATGCAAGAGAATGCAAGAAGGATGCAAAAGGAAGCCCAAATTAGGGTTTATGGATCAAACATCAAACCAAAATCCAAAACAGAAACAAAACTTAATATAAAAAATGGAAAATGCCACCCAAAGAAACCCTAAACCTATACTAAACCACTGCCCAAAGGGGAACTCTCAACTCTCAACCAATCTCAAGATATGAATTTTGCAAGTTATTAGGGTTTTTTAGGGTTCTATACAAAAGAAATGCCAAACAAATGGAAAATGCAAGATCAAATCATGGCCCTTTTACCCTAGAAACTACATGCCAAACACAAAACAATGCAAGAAGAATCAATGTCTCAACCTTCTCCAATAGGCAGAAATGAATTTTTGAACTTAGGATCAAATTAATGCACAAAATATGATTTAATTCAATGAAAAATTCTTAAAATGCATCAAGATCAAAAAAGAAATTTGGTTTGAAGGTTGGACAATGTTTCTAAATGTCTTAGAACATTTCATGAATTTTTTTGTAATTTTTAAATACCTAAAAGTATTTTTAATTAATTAATTTCCATTAATCAATTAAAAATAATCTTTTAAATATTTAAAAATACTTTTTTAATGATAAAAAATAAAATAGAAATATTTTTGGGTCTTAAAAATTAATAAAACTTTAAAGAAAAAGTTTCATAATTTTTAAGACATTTTTGCTATTTTAAAATAAATATGCAAGTTAATTGAAATAAAAATGAATTAAAATCAAATAAAATAGGAAGTAATCAGGATGGATGGATGAGATTGATTCTGAGTTTAAATTGGTTGACTGGCGCGCGAATGGAGGGCCCAGATGGCTCCTGAATTAATTATCCTAATTAAAAAATAATTAAACTAATGAGAGAGATTAGGGCTAATGAAAGAGGATCTGGGCCATCCAAAAGGGAGGGAAGTCAACAGGTCAACGCTCATCTACGGCTCAAATTTAAACTAGAGTTAATGACGCAATTAGGGTTTAATCACTCTCAGGTGGCCGGAGAAGACCTCCGGTCGTCTTCTCCGGCCAGCACCTCACCTGAAAAATCCCCAAACCCCTCAAATCGTATCAAAAATGAAAACTAAGAACATAGAAATGATCTCCATCCTCTCACGAATCAAACCCCTCTCTCAAAACACATTTCTTCTTCCTAAACAAGCTGAATCGAAAGAAATAAAAACTAGGGCACGCAAGCTTCAGAGACAAATTAAATACTCAAATCAAAGTCATTTCAAAAACTAAGAACATCAGGATGATCAGTGAATCACATAGAACAAGTTTGTAACAAGAAAAATGATTTCTGGAAAAATAATTTTCGAGCTACCTGAGATTTGGAGCTTTCAACTTGAGGACTTTCTGGCCACTTCTTTCAGTGCAAACCACTCCACTTGATCCCCAGAAGATGTTTGAATGCTCAAAGGAAGTTTAAGTTGGCTGGATAATGAGATTCGAAAGCTCCTGCTCAAGCTTGGTCAGAAATGGCAATGGAGTTTCTGGCACTTTCAGGTCATGGTGAGGGGTTGTTTGTGATCCTGAGGATGAATGGAGAAGGTCTGTGGTGTTTGTTTGTGTGTTTGTGAGCTAGGAAGAAAGATTCGAATGAAACTGCAAAGTGAGGTAAGGAATGGCAGTGGAGTGTTCTGGTTGTTTCAGGCTTGGGTTCTTGGTGCTGGGTGGTCTATGGAGCAAGGTGAGTTGAATGGTGAAGATAGTTTGAGTGTTTGCAAGCTGTGGAATCAGATTCGAAACAAGTTGCAATTGGGAGTGTTTGTGTGAATGTCTTTGTGTGAATGGTTTCAGCCTTGCTTAGTACATGGAATGGCTTGCAAAATGATATGTTATTTTAATCCAAGTGGCCAGAGGATGTGACATGGCCTGTGGTGATTGGGATGTTTACTTTTGCATAAAGTCCACCTTTTGTGTAAGTAAGGCATGGCTTGACTCTAGGCAAGTACAATGGGCATGGGCTGCGCAGCATGATGAGTGTGTGAGGTTAGCTTGATTCAAGGACCAATGCAGCAAGTTGGTGAGGAGAAATGAGTGTTTTGCAACTTGGTTACTTTTTGCCTTTTCATGAAAATCTCTCATTACACAAACCATAAACATGTGAACCTTGGTCCAATTCTGATTTTTGTGACTTAGAGAATGTTTGTGTAATGGTTTGAAATGAACTAGAGGTCACAATTGGCTTTGGTTCAAGACTTTGCAAAATTTCCATTTGAAGCATGCCTTGAAAATTAATGATTTTAGCCAACTTTGCCTTGCCATAACTTTTGATTCAAGAAGAGTTTGATCATGTTCTTGTACTTTTTGAAAAGGGAAAAATGAGATCTACAACTTTCATGACCAAAGTTTTTCCATTTGAAGCATTTTTGGATCAAGAATCATGGCTTGAAAAATGACCTAAAATGATGCATTCTTGAAAAGTCAACTATGCCCAAAAAGTCAACATTTGCAAAAACCCTAAATTCTTGATTTTTATGAACTTCAACCTTCTTCCATGATCAAATAAAGATCATATACACTCAAAATGATGAAGATCACCCATTGGTTGGGTCATTGGGGGCCTCAGATGCCCTTATTTTACACTGACTTGTCTGAAAAGTCAACTCTTGATCAGATGACTTCCCCATGGAATTTCTTCATGAAAATTGATATGCATACTCCCTATACCATATAGAGACCAATGGAAACAAGAATGACCAAAAAATTTGGGGTTATGGCCTCTGAAACCAAAACCCTAGTTTTAGGTCAACTGTGCAGTTCACCCTGGCTCTGCATCCACTCAAACCCTAGTTCTTGTGATTCCTATGCAATTTTGGCTTTGAGGAGATGGAATATGACATAAGAACACACATGGACCCCTTTGAGTTGATTGGTGGCCTTTGGAATGGCTCAAGATGCTTTGGGATTGCTCAGATCACAAACCTTAGGTGCAGATGCCCTAGAAACTATCCAGTGAATCAAAAATGAGTTGTGAGATGATATGATTGTGTTTATGCATATGAGGATGATCACAAGCCATGGTGTGAATGGGTGAGGGCAAATTTGGGGTGTTTACAGCTGCCCCTATTCAAACATGAGTTAGTTGTGCAGGATGTAAGCAACGGCTTAACAGGCAAACAAGATAACTTGTGGTTGAATACCAAAGACAGTCCAAAATTTGCACTCACGGAATGAAGAAGAAAAGGGATATAGATTGTAAAAGGAAAACAAAGTATATTGTAAAGTGTGGGCAACGGAGGACGACCGTCGAGCAGAGGACGACTGCTGGGTAAATAGCAATGACGGGGACGGCCGGCATGCTGGGGATAAAAGGTAAAGCCAAGACGGGGACGGCCGACTAGCTGGGGAAAATAAAATCGTGATGGAGACGACCATCGAGATAAAACTGTAAAATTCTCTGGAAATTAATGAAACATGACGGGGACGGCCATCAAGTTCATAAAGGTAAAGTAACCAACGATGGGGACGGCCATCGGGTTAAAAGGGAAAGGGACCACGACGGGGACGGCCATCGGGTTAAAGAATAAATGAAATAAACAGATGATGGGGTACGGCCATCAAAGGTGAAGGACGATCACCTAGCAGGGGACGGCTGCTCTGTTGGGGATAAAAGGAATATGATGGGGACGGCCATCAAAGGTGGAGGACGACCACCTGGCAGGGTACGGCTGCCGAAAATATCAACGATGGGGACGGCCATCAGATAGAAAAGGTCAACGATGGGGACGGCCATCGGACGAGCATGATGGAGGACGACCATCAAGAAGTGGAGGACGACCACTCAGCAGGGTACGGCTGCTCTCAAGGTTTATCATGACATAGGACGAATGTCAGATAACCAAAATCAACAATGGGGACGGCCATTGGATAAAGTGATGAAGGACGATCATCAAGAGGTGGAGGACGACCACCTAGCAGGGGACGACTGCTAAAAACAACGATGGGGACGACCATCGGATGAGCATGATGGAGGACGACCATCAAGAAGTGGAGGACGACCACTCAGCAGGGTACGGCTGCTCTCAGGGTTATCATGACACAGGACGAGTGTCAGATAAAAGAAGATGCTTTGTTGGTGATCTACTGGGGATATAGTGAACACGGACGAGCGTTCACAACCAAGAAAGGAAAGTATAAGTGTTTGGTATTATGTATAGATTAAAGATGCGGACGAGCATCCTTAAGATTATGATACGGACGGGTATCATGTAGAAACAAACTGACACATGTTCAGAGATGATGATACGGACGAGTATCAACGGGTTAACAAGGAACACGGACGAGTGTAGAATCTGAAGGAATCCTTCTGGGGAATAGTAGACACAGACGAGTATCTATGTTCAAGAAGACACAAGTGTTTGACACAGTGTATGGATTAAAGATGCGGACGAGCATCCTTAAGACTTATGATACGGACGAGCATCATGTAGAAACAAACATTAGACGCAATGTTCTGAGATGATGATACGGACGAGTACCAACTGGTTAACAAAGAACAAGGACTATTGTCGAATCTGTGGGGATATGAGTGATGATGTATACAAGATACGGGCGAGTATCTGTATAAGTGTACCAAGGAGTAGTGAGTATATATATAAGTGTTTATCTGTTGGGGATAGTGACACGGACGAGTGTCAAAAGGGAAAAGTATAATAATAACAAGTATATGGGTGATGAAGGTGTAAGCGACTGCGCTGGGGACATGACACGGACGGGTGTCAAGAAAGTGTATATATAAGTATATGTGTGGGTGCAAAGAGGATGTCTTTGGCTTTCTGCTGGTAATATGACACGGACGGGTGTTATGAAGTATTTGTAATACGGGTGATTTTGTTTGTAGAGTGTATTCAGGCAACCTTACTGGGGAGTGATGACACGGACGGGTGCCAAAAGGTGTACATACTGGTGTTTGTGATTTGTGAGGCAACTGCTTTTGCTGGGACTCTGGTGGGAGTTTTTCTGTACAATGATGATGAACGGTTATTATTCACAAGCGCTAATTCATAACATGGCTTATGATTATGCTATATGTTTGATTTTTTGCCGTAATGCTCCGTATTAGACGGAATGCTACGCTCTGAGGGGATAGTATGATGCAAATGCCATGATTATGCAAAGATGCCACACTGGGATTCGGATCCCGTCACTGCGAAGATCTCTGGTCGATCTGTTTGGAGTAGACATCCCGGCTGGGGAAGAGATCACTGGTAGATCTGATGATATGATATCTGCTTAGGGATACAGGTCATTAATAGACCTATCCTTATAAATGAGAGGCCCAGCTGGGGTTTGTAGAAGCTTTCTTCACTCTGTTGTGATTTCTTCATGCCTTGCTCTTCTGGATAGAGACTGGAACTCTGTGGGGAGATGGTTCCCTGACTTCTGTATTCAGCTGAGGATGACACGGCAACTTGGCTGGGGAATTATGAGAGGCAACTCAGCTGGGGAGAGCAACAAGAGGCAACTCAGCTGGGGATAGAGCATTTCAGATGCTAAGATTGAGTGCATGTTGATTTGGCAACTTTGCTGGGGAAATGGGCCCCTTCCAGTGCCATGTGGAAGATAGACCGAGTTGATAATGATTTGCCAGCTTGCTGAAACGTAACTTGCATGCCCCAGGTTGCGTTCTGGATACCTGCAATCCTGCAAAGATAAGGAAACGCACAAAAGGTCCCGAGGTATCCTTCACTGAATTCCGTCAAAGGAGTTAAGCATTCTCACGAGTAAGTATATTCCCTGCAAGCATGTGCTTTATTATTATTACTTTTGGGAGAAAAGCATCTGTACTTATGCAACTAGTTTTTTAGAGACATCAGACATCCTTTGTAAATAAAAAATGTACAAGACGAAACATGACTTAAAAATCTGATTTTATTAATTCATATGCCCTGAATTGGCGAGATACAGTCAAAGAAACAAATCCCCTGAAATGAGGAGATTGTTACAAATTGAGAAACAAAATGCTGGCAGTGTTGGCGACGCTTTGAGGAGCTTCCTCTCCTGCTATGACTCGTATGACAATGACGTTCTTCTCGTCTTGCTTTCTGAAGAAAGTTGATTCTGATTGAAGCTTGATTCCGTCGAAGCTTTCTAAGTTGTAAGCGATACAGACGAATTCAGAATGCAGTTGTTCGCTTATTCCCTTATTTTGCATGGATCGCCCTTTCGGGTTTTCAATCCATCGGGATACCCATTTTTGCCTGAGTTGTCCAATGCGGCTTTTCAACTCAGCGGGTGTACATTTTTTCATTTATTTCCCTTATTTTTGCCCGAGTCTTTTATTCTGTTTTTGACTCGCCGGGATGCCCTATTTTTGCCTGGACTTACATTCTGTTTTTATGTCCAGCGGGTCATTTTATGCGAAGTATTTTTTAACTGCATCCGAATTCACAGGGGACGGGAAATCTTCACCATCCATGGTGCTGAGCATCAGTGCTCCACCAGAGAAAACTTTCTTTACCACGAATGGTCCTTCATAGTTTGGAGTCCATTTGCCCATGTGGTCTGTATGAGGAGGGAGGATTCTTTTCAACACAAGATCCCCTACTTGGTACTCTCGATGCCTGACTTTCTGATCAAAGGCTTTCTTCATTCTTTTCTGATATAACTGCCCATGACAAATTGCAGCCAATCTTTTCTCTTCAATCAGACTCAGTTGTTCGAATCGGGACCGAACCCATTCTGCTTCACTCAGTTTAACATCCATCAATACCCGTAACGAGGGTAGTTCAACTTCAACAGGTAGGACTGCTTCCATACCATATACAAGCTGATACGGTGTTGCCCCAGTGGATGTCCTGATTGACGTGCGGTACCCATGCAAGGCAAACGGTAGCATTTCATGCCAGTCTTTGTATGTGATTACCATCTTCTGCACAATCTTCTTAATATTCTTGTTTGCCGCCTCAACAGCGCCATTCATCTTTGGCCTGTAAGGAGAAGAATTGTGATGTTGGATCTTGAAGTCCCGGCATAACTCAGCCATCATCTTGTTGTTGAGATTGGAACCATTATCAGTAATGATTCGCTCGGGCACTCCGTACCGACAGATGATATCTCTCTTTAGGAATCGGGCTACCACTTGCCTTGTGACGTTTGCATATGAGGCTGCTTCAACCCACTTAGTGAAATAGTCGATGGCGACCAGGATGAATCTGTGACCATTCGAAGCAGTTGGCTCAATCTTGCCAATCATATCAATGCCCCACATAGCAAAGGGCCATGGTGAAGACATGATGTTCAAAGGATTGGGAGGCACATGCACCTTATCTGCGTAGATCTGGCACTTATGACATTTTCTGGCGTAGGCACAACAGTCTGCATCCATTGTGATCCAATAATAGCCTGATCTTAACAACTTCTTAGCCATGGCATGCCCTCCGGCATGGGTACCAAAGGATCCTTCGTGCACTTCGTGCATCAACAAATCTGCTTCCGTCTTGTCAACACATCTGAGGAGTACCATATCAAAGTTTCTTTTGTATAAAGATCCATCAGTGTTCAGGAAGAAACTACCAGCAAGCCTTCTCAAAGTCTTCTTATCATTGGAAGATGCCCCAGACGGGTATGTTTGATCCTCCAAGAAGCTTTTAATGTCATGGAACCAAGGCTTATTATCTTTGACAACTTCTGCTGCGAACACATATGCTGGTCTGTCGTGTCTGGACACTGAAATCTGAGGTACAAAGTTAGCGGCTTGAACTTTGATCATGGATGAAATGGTAGCAAGAGCATCTGCAAACTGATTCTCGTCCCGAGGGATATACTCAAGCTTGACTGTTGTAAAGAAAGTCAGTAACCTCCTTGTATAATCCCTGTATGGTATCAGATGATCCTGGTGGGTGTACCATTTTCCATTGGTTTGATTGACTACTAAAGCTGAATCTCCGAATACGGTCAATGTCTTGATCCTGAGGTCAATGGCTTCCTCAAGACCCATAATGCAAGCTTCGTATTCAGCTTCGTTGTTAGTGCAGTTGAAAGTGAGTTTTGCCGAGAAAGGCATGTGAACCCCTTTGGGTGAAATGAGTACTGCACCAACACCGCGACCATTCATGTTAACAGCCCCATCAAACATCATAGTCCATTCTTCCTCCGGGTCAGGCCCTTCAGTGTGAATAGGCTCTTCATGATCTTTTGTTTTAATGAACATGATGTCCTCATCGGGGAAGTCAAACCTCATAGGCTGGTAGTCATTAATGGGTTGCTCAGCAAGATATTCAGACAATACACTGCCCTTGATGGCTTTTTGAGAGGTGTACTGGATGTCATATTCCGTGAGAATCATTTGCCATCTTGCAACCCGTCCGGTAAGAGCTGGCTTCTCGAAAATGTACTTAACTGGATCCATTTTTGAGATTAATAAGGTAGTGTGGGTCAACATATACTGTCTCAGTCGGCGAGCAGCCCACGCTAAAGCACAGCAAGTTTTCTCGAGCAGTGAATAACGTTGTTCACAGTCGGTAAACTTTTTGCTTAGGTAGTATATTGCATACTCTTTTCAACCAGACTCGTCATGCTGGCCCAGCACGCACCCCATTGACTCTTCTAATACTGTCAAGTACATTATTAGAGGTCTTCCTTCCACTGGAGACATAAGGATTGGAGGCTCTTGTAAGTACTCCTTGATCTTGTCAAAAGCCCTTTGGCAGTCTTCATTCCACCTGATCGTCTGTTCCTTTCTTAACAGCTTGAACAAGGGTTCACAGGTCGCTGTAAGGTGAGATATGAACCGTGAAATGTAGTTCAATCGACCTAAGAACCCTCGAACTTCTTTCTCAGTTTTCGGCGCAGGCATTTCTTGAATAGCTTTGACTTTATCAGGGTCAACTTCAATCCCTTTCTCGCTTACAATAAAGCCCAGCAGCTTACCGGATCGCACCCCGAATGTGCATTTGTTGGGGTTCAACTTTAGTTGGTACTTCCTCAGTCGCTTGAACAACTTCAGCAGATTCACCAGGTGATCTTCCTCTGTAAGGGACTTGGCGATCATATCATCCACATAACATTCTATTTCCTTGTGGATCATATCGTGGAATAATGTCACCATAGCCCGTTGATATGTGGCACCAGCATTCTTCAGTCCGAATGGCATCACTTTGTAACAGAACGTGCCCCAAGGTGTAATGAATGTTGTCTTCTCCATGTCTTCAGGTGACATCTTGATCTGATTATACCCTGAAAATCCATCCATGAAGGAGAATACCGAGAACTGAGCCGTGTTATCCACCAATACATCAATGTGAGGTAATGGGAAGTCATCTTTCGGGCTGGCTCTGTTCAGATCCCGGTAATCAACACACATTCTTACTTTGCCATCTTTCTTAGGCACAGGTACTATATTAGCAACCCACGGCGGATAGCTAGTTACAGCAAGGAACCCGGCGTCCCATTTCTTTTGTACCTCTTCCTTGATTTTCATAGCCATGTCTGGGCGAGTTCGGCGCAGCTTCTGTTTAACTGGTGGGCATTCTTCCCTCAAAGGCAGCTTATGCACAACAATGTCGGTATCCAACCCTGGCATATCTTGATACGACCAAGCAAACACATCAACATACTCTTGAAGCAGATCTATCAGTTGTCTCTTCACTGAGTCTTGCAGGCAGGCCCCGATTCTAACTTCTTTCACGTCTTCATCTGTACCAAGATTGATCACTTCAACCTCCTCCTGATGAGGGGTAATAACCTTTTCCTCTTGCCTTAACAACCTGGCTAGCTCTTCAGGAAGCTCATATTCTTCATCAACCCCTTCATCAGCTTGATTGATTGGATTGTCAAAGTCATACGATGTCATAGCCGTGCTGTTGTCGGTGCTGTCTGGAAGGCACTCTCTGCAAGGGTTAAGTTTGTTCATTTTAGTGATCTGATTTTAGTCTTATTTAGAAAAGTGAAATGAAGTTGTCATTTTGAAAACACTGCCATTTATTTTTTGTACAAAAAGAAAAATGGAAAAACAGTGAACAAAAAGAAAAAGACTCGTTTGCAAAAAGATGTCTGATATTTCATTAATTTAATCTTGTTTGCACAAAAGTACAGATGGCCCTGATTACAAAATGAGTCTTGTCATCTTGGGCAAGATGCAAGACTTTGATGCATGCTTATAAAATACAGGAAATAATAATTACTCTGCATGAGTAACTCTTATAATTTCCTGGGAAGACCAGTTCGAGACACTGCTTCCCGGGATCTTTGGACGAATCCAACTTTCCAGGTTGCGCTCCTCTTCCAGCTCGTCTTCCAAACAGTTGATAGCATCGGGGGTAAGCATCCCTCCACTGACAAAACCAGGCTCTTCAGCAGCCTTTGCTTGATGTTGAGTTGGTCTGTAACCCAACCCAAACTTGTCCTTCTTCTCCTCCACAGCTAAAACCTTGCCCCAGCCTAGGGCAGTTCCTTCTTCAACAACCTTCCGGGCTTGTTGGTATGATGACATTGGAGTACCAGATACAGCAGATGCTTCATTCACATTCAAAGCTTCAAACCCCTGGCTCATTGTTTCATGGATCTCTCCATCCATTTCAATGTACTTATAGGTTGCCAGGTGGCTGACAAAAATGTCCTCCTCTCCACAGATTGTGACAACTTGGCCTTCCCACTCAAATTTTAACTTTTGGTGAAGGGTAGACGTTATTGCGCCGGCGGCGTGAATCCAGGGTCTACCCAACAAACAGCTGTAGGCGGGCTGAATGTCCATCACATAAAAGATAGTTTTAAAGGTCTGTGGGCCAATTGTCACAGGTAGCTCAATCTCTCCCAGAACCGATCTCTTAGAACCATCAAAGGCTCTTACTACCAGGTTGCTGGGTCTCAATGCCAAACCATCATATTCTAACTTCACCAGAGCCTTCTTTGGTAAGACATTAAGGGACGACCCTGTGTCTACCAGCACATGAGAAAGGACAGCTCCTTTGCATTCCATGGTTATGTGCAAGGCTTTGTTGTGGTTGCGGCCGTCCGCTGTCAAGTCAGTATTGGTGAACCCTAGCCCATTGCTAGCAGTAACATTTCCAACCACGGTTTCCAACTGGTTGACAGTAATCTCTTCAGGCACGTAAGCTGCGTGCAAGACCTTGAGTAGTGCATTCCGATGGGCTTCGGAGCACATCAACAGTGAGAGGATAGAGATTTTGGATGGCGTCTAGTGAAGTTGATCCACAATTTTGTAGTCACTCTTTTTGATGATTCTCATAAACTCATCAACTTCTTGATCGAACGGTGTTTTCAAGGCTTCTTTGGTAGCTTGATCTTCCTGCACCGGGCTCTTTCCTTTTGCCTTGGCAGCAACTTCTGCTTCGACAGTAGGTCTTTGCATTGGTGGAGCAAAGAGACGTCCGCTTCGAGTGAAGCCTCCCCCCCCCACACATTGTCAATTTGTGGTGCAGGTGTTGATGTTTCAAGAGTGATTCTTTTTCCTTCGCAATACACGTCAGAGCCATAGTGCCAAGGGATGGCCCTGTTGCTCTCATATGGTACTGGTCCAGGCACCGTGACAGTGACTGGACTGATTGCTGCTGCTGAAGGGACTGTAATTGTTTGTGGATCATAAAAGATTGTAACTGGTGCTCTGGTGGGAGCAGCACCTTCTGAATGGTAGGCGGAATTATTTTCAGGATCGTAGAATATGGTAACAGTGGAGACATCTTCATGATTGATTGCTGGTGTTGTAGGAGGTACTGTTGAAGGGACTGTTGTTGTTGTTGATGGAGATTCGAAATGGAATAAAGCTGAAGTTGTAGCAGGAGAAACTGTTGAAAACTGATCATTTGGGAGGACAGATGAAGTACTTGTTGATGTTGCTGATGAATTGTCGGGAACAATAGTTGCTGCGGTTGTAGGAGGTTCTGAAACCGTTGTTGATGAAGTTGTTGGGTTTGTCGGAAACGATGTGGTGATCTGTAGCAGGCCACTCTGAACAAGGCTGTCAATGCCATTCCTCAGGTCCTCACACCCATTCCATGAGATATTACAATAGGGACACCCTAGTTCACACCCCGGAAATATTTGGTTTTCGCGGAGTTGAGCTTTGATTTCCACCAATGGTGTCCTGATCTGATCCACACTAGTTATTAAATAAGACGGTTGGTCTTCTTCAATAGCATTAATTCGGGGACCACCATGGTTTGGCATTGGGTTTTTATTGACATTGGGCGGCGGTGCAAAATTCAGAGCCTTAGAGTCTACCAAGTCTTGTACCTTCATATGCAGAGCCCTGCATTTTTCTGTACTGTGACCAGGTGCGTTTGAATGGAAAGCACACCTAGCGTTGGAGTCATAGTTTCTTGGTAGACTGTTGGGATCCGGAGGTGCCAACGTTCTTAGCTCAACTAGGTTGAGTTTCAGAAGTTGTGGCAACAAGGCAGCATACGGCATTGGGATCGGGTCGATCACTCGGTTAGCTTGGGATGGCCTCTGTTGGAATGGCCTCTGTTGATTGTTGTTGTTGGTGTTGTTGCTGTTGTAGTTTCTTGGAGGATATTGATTCTGCTGATACTGGGGTTGTTGTTGGAAGTTTTGTTGAGGAGGTTGATAGACTGGCTGAGGATGTGCTGGAGCAGGGATAGTGACTGCTGCTATTGACCTTTGAACATACTGGGGCCTACCCTTGTTGGTGTGAATGGCATTTGTCTCGCCAGTTCTTCTCGGGCCTGCAAAAGGCTTTCTCGTACTACTGGACGAGCTGGCACCATTATCAGAGATCTTACCCATTTTTAACAGGCTTTCAATTCTCTCCCCAGCTATAACAACATCTGCGAAGCTAGTGGAAGAGAAAGCAGCCAACCTGTCAATATACGTTCCCTGGAGAGTGTTCATAAACATGTCTGCCATTTCTCTCTCAGACATTGGTGGTTGAACGGCAGCAGCCAATTGCCTCCATCTCTGGGCATATTCTCGGAAACTTTCCCTTGACGACTGTGACATTCCCATTAGGAGAGTCCTGTTGGGTGCCATGTCTAAGTTGTATTGATACTGTCTAATGAAGGCCTCTGCCAGGTCCTTCCAGCATCTTACAGTTGCCCTTGTCAAATGGGAATACCATTCCCTTGATGCTCCAGTCAAGCTGTCTTCGAAGTAAAACATCCAGAGCTTCTCATCCATCGTATAGGCCTTCAGCCTTCCCAGAAATGATTGCAAATGAGTCCGGGGGCATGAAGTCCCATTATACTTTTCGAAACAAGGAGGCTTGAACTTATGGGGGATCCTGACCCCGTCTACCAAACCCATGTCCATGACGTCGAAGCCCAAAGAATTTTGAGACTCCAGTGATCTCAACTTCTCAGCTATTTCCTCCAATCGTCTATCATAAGTTTCCTCTCCAGCACCCATTACTGTAAATTGGTCCTCCTGAGGATCTTCTTGAAGTACTCTGGCTGCAGTGGCTGTTCCTTGAACATTTGCAGGAATGTTAATCTCAGGATGTAGATGTGGGCCAAACACAGGAGGGTTAACATGGGGTTGCACCCGTTCATTGTTACTTGTGCCGGCAGTCCCCACATGGGGCTCATCTTGATTCCTCCCTTCTACCAAGGCTCTGAGCCTCTCCTGGCTTTGAGCTAAATTGTTCATTACTTCCATGAACTGTGTTATCTGAGTTCTCATCTCCAACCTTTCGTTGGCCATCTGGTTTCTGACCTCCGTAAGGTCCTGCTGCATCTGATCCATCTGAATTCCCGGAAGGTTGTTTCTAGTTGGGTACCTGTGTGGCCTGTTGAGGGGAAATACCCGGCGGCGAGCAATAATTCCTGAGATTCACAACAGAGGTTAGTAACAACAAAACAAAAACCTACAAAACAAACAAAAGGGTTAGTATGCAATGCAGTTATGCTTATTTGTTCTCAAGGTATCCGGTTTGGCCTTCAGTTTTGACCCTTCCAGACCCTTGAAGATGATGCTGTTGAAGTTGCTTTTGAAGTGAACTTGGATGGAACAAACTAACAAATATATTACATAAGATGAAATAATACAACTTGTTCATTTTTACAACACAAGCCCTCAAAGGGGTCAAAATACATCACAACAAGCAAAAGTACATGAAAAGGAATAACAACAAGCAAATGATCACACCCCAAGGCCAAACTCATCCTCACGAACTTCCTTAAGAAGTGCTTCGGTCACAGGATCAGCCGGACGCTCCGTGAGACCTCTGATGAGAAGGTTTCTTGTTGCAACAGCTGCAGTCAACTTCTTGTTCTGACTTTGGTCCTTAGACCTCTTCACTCCAGCTCTGATTTCTAGCTCTGATATTTCCTTCTGGGCTGCTGCCAGGGCTTTTTCCATCTGCTCCATCTTGTCCTGGACTCTCTTGTCTTCTAGAGTACGGGCCTCAGTGATCCGGACCCACCTGGCCTGACTCTCTTTCAGGTACAAGTCTGTCCTTGCTCTCTGGAACTGGGCTTCTTTACAAGCATTCTTCAGAATCTGTTCACCAGCTTTAGACTTGTTGATATAATCTCCAGACTTCTCAATTTTAGTCAAGTGTTCCACTCTTAATTTCTCCAATCTCTCAATCTCCCTCACACCTTCACTCCTCTCCCGGAGGGTCTTCTGCAAGGCCTGGGTTAACTTCTCATTTCTTTCCTTCAAGCTCTCAAACTCCTCCAAACTGATAGTGGCAGAGGGTGGTGCTGAAGATGACTCAGGCATGTCTTCTATGGTGAAGGGCATTCCAGAGAATTGGGCCCTGGCATGGGACCACTCATAATATTGGACTGATGCCACATTATTGCACTTACCCAGAATGGTGATTCCCTTAGTTTGAACATGATCCCAGGCCCAGGCAGCCTGCCTAACAACAGCCAAACTAATCTTGTTCTCACAGTAGAGGGTCTCAATCAGGTCCTGTGTCTTAGGAGTATGGACCAATGCATAGCCTAATTGCCTCCTGAACAGCAGAGGGTTGTAATTGATACTTCCCTTGACCCCTATTAAAGGCACATTGGGAAAGTGCCCACAGCTTGTAATGATATCTCTGCCCTTGGTGCTTTGAGCACACCATCTGATGTCTGCTGAAGTGAGAGTAGTGAGCCTCTTAGCCCAGTTGCTTTGCTGATGAGGATTTAGGAATGCATCTGTCCTGGGTAGATGCTTAAGAAGCCAAGCATGGAATAATGGAGCACAACACCTCACTAGCCTTCCCCTCTGCTTCTCATTCTTCTGATGTACTGAGTAATAGAGATCACCCAGTAAAGTTGGCACTGGGTTCTTCAGGATGAACAAATGGATTGCATTCTTGCTAATGAATCGAGGCTCATCTGCAAACAACACAATTCCATATACACTTAAGGCCAACAGAGCACAAACAGCTTTCCACTCCCCCAGGGAGGCTTTCAGACTAGCTTGAGAAATCAGGAAGTCCAGATGAAATCCAGGGATCCCAGCTTTAGAGGTCATGTGTTGCTCAACCAAAACAGGCTCCAGATGCAAAGCCCTTGCTACCTCTCCATTGCTGGGAAAGACCATTTCAGGGTTGAAAGGAATTTCTCTCCTGATAGGCATACCAACTAATGAGGAGTACTCTTCCAATAAGGGGCCCAACTGAAAGTCTTGAAAAGTAAAACATCTCAGTGGAGGATCATAAAACTGAATGCATGTGTGGATGAGGCTCCTCTGTGAAGGGTCCAGATCCATAACCATGTCCAGTATATCTCCATAACTCTCCCTGAACAAGGGTATGTGATCTGGAGTGATCAGGGTTTGGATCCTCCTGATGTCTGATAAGTCTGGTTGGAAGAAATGATAGGTGATGTTGCTTTTCTTTGGAGCCATGATGCTGAGACTGAATAGAGACAGGTGATGATGATAACACTGAAGAAGTGGGCCACTGACTGGCTGGTGCAGGTGATAATTGAAGCAGATAGCTGAAGCAAATGCTGATGAAGATAGGTCAGTACTGAAGATAGGGTCAAAACTAAAACCAAATGAAGATGGATACCCTGAAACACAAATAAGCAAATGTTAATATGATGCGATGAGTATGTATGCAAATGAAATGCAAGGGTCTGTGACTGAGCTGGATCTGATCAAAATGCCCTGATATAGGTCCAAGTGTGTAAGAAATCCAGATGAGGTTTATAAATCCAGTAACCAGGGTGGGGGGCTCAAATAAAGAACCACAAGTCCAGGGTTTTAGAATCACAAGAACTGTCCAACATGGAGTACTCTTAACAAATCAAAGTAACATGGTATTCTGAGGTCAAGGTACCTGCAAACCTGTAAACAGCCCAACCCCCTCACAGGTGGTGATCTAGAACAAGGATCCTCAGACTTGGATCAGTTATGAGAAGTGTAAACATTTCTAACCCGGAGGTACAGTGTTTACAATAACCATAACAATTCCTCCTCTAATTCACCTCAGTTTCTGAAGGTCAATACTAAAAGGTCATCCAGACTTAGCAGGCTTCCCAGATAGCCCTAGCATTGCAGGAAATCTGCAACACAGAGTTCTCAAGAAGAAACCCATATCTGAACCGTGTCTCATATTCCCGCACCAGACCGAAATGGAATGGGAAAGAATATGATTCACTCTAGCCTAGGTGTCACTCAGGTCCCAGGTATAGGACCTTAACTCTCAATGAAACACCCACCCACCAAGGCAAACAACAGATCCAGCCAGCAACAATGACAGTATGATATATATAAATGCAATAAAGAAAGCAGTAAAGTAACTGTACATAAAGCAATAAACAAAAATAAATACAAGCACAAACAAGCACATAACACCCCAGTAAACACAAATCAAACAAGCGCTAGGAGGAACCCACAAAAAGAACCAGAAGCCCCGGTTGCAGTATAAGGCATCCCCAGCAGAGTCGCCAAGCTGTCGCTCCCGATAAGTGACACCAGGTCAGATAAGGGTACAGACGCGAACGGTCGGCGAAGGGAACAGTGAGAACACACATCCGTGAACTCACTGGAGATGAATAGAGTCGCCAGCTAGGCATTTTTATCCCGGAGGAAAGGCAATGCTGCATAAACCTAGAAAAAGATGGATAAGACGGTTTGCGAACCAGAGAGACTGAGAAAGGGGGTTGGTTACAACCTGGGAAGGTATTAGCACCCAGATTGTCCGTCGTACTCGACGGGATCCACGCTTAAAAGATTTGTGTTTTAAAGGGGTAGTGTCAGTGCAATTTGTGTATGAAATGGCTGGAAGAGATGTACAGGTGTCAGTGTAAAAGAGAGTGAAGTGTATAAATGAAGTGTCAGTGTAAGAGGTGAATGGAATGCTCAAGATCATGAGGCTTAAAGAATAAAGCTAGAAAGAGGGGGAATGTACAGAGACTTTTGTTCGATAACCGTTAGGTTATGCCTACGTATCCTCTCGTGCAATGAGGAAGTCAGAACACCGTAGTTCGACCCAAAGAGACTGAAAGATGAATTGACTTGTGAACTGCTTACTTGCCTATGCTCAAGTGTATGACCTGTCTGGCTCAGGTGCAAACTGTCTTGCATTAGACGGAAGAAGCAAGTTCTCGTTTGTGAGTGAATGAGATGAGAAAAGAATCCCGAAGGAGACGATTATTGTTTGTTTTTGAGTTTTCAGTCTTTTATTGCTTTTGAGAATTTGTCATAAGTTAATGAGCTTAAGCCTAAACCAACGGATTTAGTAAACTCATCACATCTTCCCTCTGATTAGGGGTAATGAGAATACCTTAAGTGTGAAGTCAGCTTCTCACACTTAATCACCTTTGATGCAGGATTAAGATCATTAACCTACTTGTGATTATTTAGATGTTTTTGTGGTTTTTGTTTAGTGTTGAGTAATGAGGTTAAGCCATAATCAGGGATTAAACAGACTCATTACACCATCCTAAAAGAAGGATGATAGATGAGAATGTTTAAGCTGGGGAAAGCTCCTCAACTTAATCCATGATTAGGGATTAAACCCATGACAAAACAAGCCTTTGATTAAGTGAATTTTAGATTAATGGTATGATGATGAAGTGAGTTTTATTGTTTGTAAGACAACTTGAGGGGGACTTGTCCATTAACACTAGGGTTAGTCCTTCTTAACCACTTAAGGAAGAATTAGAACCCTAATGCAAGGCCCAAGTTACAAGTGTGATGTCTTGATATTTATTAAATGAATTGATTAAGAGATTTAAACAAACAAAGGGTTTAACACTTAGGATTAAAGTTATACACTCCATCCTAAGAGAAGGATGCAGGCATAACCCTAATCACAAAGTCTTAAAGCCTTTAGGGTTTAGTCCCTGATTATGAGGTGAGAAGAGAGGACTCAAAGAGAGACACAAAGGTAAAAACTAGGAGGGGGACTAATCAAAACCCTAATTAATTGTCATGCTTGGTTGTTCCTAAGGTTTGTGAGGTTTACAAGAACAATCTTCAAAGGAGCCACCAGGAAGCAGATGAACAAGATCAAGAGAAGCAAAGTGACTTGCTTCATTCAAGAAGTCAAGTCACTTGAAGAAAGAAAGTGGGAAGAACAAGAATGAGCAAGCTCAAACTCAAGCACATATAGAAATGCAGCAATGGATGCAAGAGAGATGAAAAGAAAAGCTATGAGAAGTGAAGGCAAATTCACTTCTCAAGTTTACTTACCACCTGAAATGTTAGAAAGAAATGCAATGCAATGCTAGATGGGATGAAATGGTATGATGCTAGACCAAACCAGAAGCATATTGAGGATGATTATGATGTTATGAGATGCTGCAAACATGAGGCAAGGCATGGGGATGTTCATACAAGATTATGAATGCAAATGATGCAAGCTAAGGAGCATGAACAAGCATGAAATGTTATGAAGCATACAAGACAAATGACATGGCAAATATGTAATGCAATGATCAAACATGCTTCCTACATGTCTTAAGATGTCAAATTAATCACAAGAATGCACAAAATGCAATGACAAGTCAAGTTATGCAAGAGAATGCAAGAAGGATGCAAAAGGAAGCCCAAATTAGGGTTTATGGATCAAACATCAAACCAAAATCCAAAACAGAAACAAAACTTAATATAAAAAATGGAAAATGCCACCCAAAGAAACCCTAAACCTATACTAAACCACTGCCCAAAGGGGAACTCTCAACTCTCAACCAATCTCAAGATATGAATTTTGCAAGTTATTAGGGTTTTTTAGGGTTCTATACAAAAGAAATGCCAAACAAATGGAAAATGCAAGATCAAATCATGGCCCTTTTACCCTAGAAACTACATGCCAAACACAAAACAATGCAAGAAGAATCAATGTCTCAACCTTCTCCAATAGGCAGAAATGAATTTTTGAACTTAGGATCAAATTAATGCACAAAATATGATTTAATTCAATGAAAAATTCTTAAAATGCATCAAGATCAAAAACGAAATTTGGTTTGAAGGTTGGACAATGTTTCTAAATGTCTTAGAACATTTCATGAATTTTTTTGTAATTTTTAAATACCTAAAAGTATTTTTAATTAATTAATTTCCATTAATCAATTAAAAATAATCTTTTAAATATTTAAAAATACTTTTTTAATGATAAAAAATAAAATAGAAATATTTTTGGGTCTTAAAAATTAATAAAACTTTAAAGAAAAAGTTTCATAATTTTTAAGACATTTTTGCTATTTTAAAATAAATATGCAAGTTAATTGAAATAAAAATGAATTAAAATCAAATAAAATAGGAAGTAATCAGGATGGATGGATGAGATTGATTCTGAGTTTAAATTGGTTGACTGGCGCGCGAATGGAGGGCCCAGATGGCTCCTGAATTAATTATCCTAATTAAAAAATAATTAAACTAATGAGAGAGATTAGGGCTAATGAAAGAGGATCTGGGCCATCCAAAAGGGAGGGAAGTCAACAGGTCAACGCTCATCTACGGCTCAAATTTAAACTAGAGTTAATGACGCAATTAGGGTTTAATCACTCTCAGGTGGCCGGAGAAGACCTCCGGTCGTCTTCTCCGGCCAGCACCTCACCTGAAAAATCCCCAAACCCCTCAAATCGTATCAAAAATGAAAACTAAGAACATAGAAATGATCTCCATCCTCTCACGAATCAAACCCCTCTCTCAAAACACATTTCTTCTTCCTAAACAAGCTGAATCGAAAGAAATAAAAACTAGGGCACGCAAGCTTCAGAGACAAATTAAATACTCAAATCAAAGCCATTTCAAAAACTAAGAACATCAGGATGATCAGTGAATCACATAGAACAAGTTTGTAACAAGAAAAATGATTTCTGGAAAAATAATTTTCGAGCTACCTGAGATTTGGAGCTTTCAACTTGAGGACTTTCTGGCCACTTCTTTTAGTGCAAACCACTCCACTTGATCCCCAGAAGATGTTTGAATGCTCAAAGGAAGTTTAAGTTGGCTGGATAATGAGATTCGAAAGCTCCTGCTCAAGCTTGGTCAGAAATGGCAATGGAGTTTCTGGCACTTTCAGGTCATGGTGAGGGGTTGTTTGTGATCCTGAGGATGAATGGAGAAGGTCTGTGGTGTTTGTTTGTGTGTTTGTGAGCTAGGAAGAAAGATTCGAATGAAACTGCAAAGTGAGGTAAGGAATGGCAGTGGAGTGTTCTGGTTGTTTCAGGCTTGGGTTCTTGGTGCTGGGTGGTCTATGGAGCAAGGTGAGTTGAATGGTGAAGATAGTTTGAGTGTTTGCAAGCTGTGGAATCAGATTCGAAACAAGTTGCAATTGGGAGTGTTTGTGTGAATGTCTTTGTGTGAATGGTTTCAGCCTTGCTTAGTACATGGAATGGCTTGCAAAATGATATGTTATTTTAATCCAAGTGGCCAGAGGATGTGACATGGCCTGTGGTGATTGGGATGTTTACTTTTGCATAAAGTCCACCTTTTGTGTAAGTAAGGCATGGCTTGACTCTAGGCAAGTACAATGGGCATGGGCTGCGCAGCATGATGAGTGTGTGAGGTTAGCTTGATTCAAGGACCAATGCAGCAAGTTGGTGAGGAGAAATGAGTGTTTTGCAACTTGGTTACTTTTTGCCTTTTCATGAAAATCTCTCATTACACAAACCATAAACATGTGAACCTTGGTCCAATTCTGATTTTTGTGACTTAGAGAATGTTTGTGTAATGGTTTGAAATGAACTAGAGGTCACAATTGGCTTTGGTTCAAGACTTTGCAAAATTTCCATTTGAAGCATGCCTTGAAAATTAATGATTTTAGCCAACTTTGCCTTGCCATAACTTTTGATTCAAGAAGAGTTTGATCATGTTCCTGTACTTTTTGAAAAGGGAAAAATGAGATCTACAACTTTCATGACCAAAGTTTTTCCATTTGAAGCATTTTTGGATCAAGAATCATGGCTTGAAAAATGACCTAAAATGATGCATTCTTGAAAAGTCAATTATGCCCAAAAAGTCAACATTTGCAAAAACCCTAAATTCTTGATTTTTATGAACTTCAACCTTCTTCCATGATCAAATAAAGATCATATACACTCAAAATGATGAAGATCACCCATTGGTTGGGTCATTGGGGGCCTCAGATGCCCTTATTTTACACTGACTTGTCTGAAAAGTCAACTCTTGATCAGATGACTTCCCCATGGAATTTCTTCATGAAAATTGATATGCATACTCCCTATACCATATAGAGACCAATGGAAACAAGAATGACCAAAAAATTTGGGGTTATGGCCTCTGAAACCAAAACCCTAGTTTTAGGTCAACTGTGCAGTTCACCCTGGCTCTGCATCCACTCAAACCCTAGTTCTTGTGATTCCTCTGCAATTTTGGCTTTGAGGAGATGGAATATGACATAAGAACACACATGGACCCCTTTGAGTTGATTGGTGGCCTTTGGAATGGCTCAAGATGCTTTGGGATTGCTCAGATCACAAACCCTAGGTGCAGATGCCCTAGAAACTATCCAGTGAATCAAAAATGAGATGTGAGATGATATGATTGTGTTTATGCATATGAGGATGATCACAAGCCATGGTGTGAATGGGTGAGGGCAAATTTGGGGTGTTTACAGATGGTATGATTGAGTTTATGCATATGAAATGATCACAAGCCATGGTGTGAATGGGTGAGGGCAAATTTGGGGTGTTTACTGCTGCCCCTATTCAAACATGAGTTAGCTGTGCAGGATGTAAGCAACGGCTTAACAGGCAAACAAGATAACTTGTGGTTGAATACCAAAGACAGTCCAAAATTTGCACTCACAGAATGAAGAAGAAAAGGGATATAGATTGTAAAAGAAAGTAAAGTATATTGTAAAGTGTGGGCGACGGAGGACGACCGTCGAGCAGAGGACGACTGCTGGGCAAAAAGCAATGACGGGGACGGCCGACATGCTGGGAAAAGTGCGGAAAATAAGGCAATGACGGGGACGGCCGACATGCTGGGGATAAAAAGAATTATGATGGGGACGGCCATCAAGATAAAGCTGTAAAATTCTCTGGGGATCAATGAAACATGACGGGGACGGCCATCAAGTTCATAAAGTAAAGTAACCAACGATGGGGACGGCCATCGGGCTAAAAAGAAAAGGGACCACGACGGGGATGGCCATTGGGTTAAAGAATAAATGAAATAAACAGATGATGGGGTACGGCCATCAAAGGTGAAGGACGATCACCTACCAGGGGACGGCTGCTCTGTTGGGTTAAGATGAGGGACGGTCATCTGAGGTGGAGGACGACCACCTGGCAGGGTACGGCTGCCGAAATATCGCGACATAGGACGAATGTCGGATAAGGTCAACGATGGGGACGGCCATCGAACGAGCATGATGGAGGACGACCATCAAGAGGTGGAGGACGACCACCTAGCAGGGGACGGCTGCTCTCAAGGTTTGTCATGACACAGGACGAGTGCCAGATCACCAAAATCAACAATGGGGACGGCCATTGGATAAAATGATGAGGGACGATCATCAAAAGGTGGAGGACGACCACCTAGCAGGGGACGGCTGCTAAATATCAACGATGGGGACGGCCATCGGATGAGCATGATGGAGGACGACCATCAAGAGGTGGGGGACGACCACCTAGCAGGGTACGGCTGCTCTCAGGGTTTATCATGACACAGGACGAGCGTCAGATAAAAAGAAAATTGCTTTGTTGGCGATCTACTGGGGAATAGTAAACACGGACGAGTATTTACATCCAAGAAACAAAAGGTATAAGTGTTTAGATGTTGTGTATAGATTAAAGATGCGGACGAGCATCCTTAAGATTACGATACGGACGAGTATCGGGTAGAAACAAATACTGACACGTGCTCAGAGATGATGATACGGACGAGTATCAACTGGTTAACAGAGAACACGGACGAGTGTTGAATCTGAAGAGACTCTTCTGGGGAATAGTAGATACAGACGAGTATCTATATTCAAGAGGACAAAAGTGTTTGACACAGTGTATGGATTAAAGATGTGGGCGAGCATCCTTAAGATTATGATACGGACGAGTATCATGTAGAAACAAACTCTCGACGCATGTTCTGAGATGATGGTACGGACGAGCACCAACTGGTTAACAAAGGACGAGGACTAGCATGGAATCTGCGGGGATATATAAGTGGTACATACAAGATACGGACGAGTATCTATATATAGAGTGATTGGTGTATAGATGAGTGTTTAACTGCTGGGGAGAGCGACACGGACGGGTGTCAAAAGGAGAAGAGTGTAATATGAACAAATATCTGATATACAAAGTATAGGTGACTGTGCTGGGGATATGACACGGACGGGTGTCAAAAGGTTGTCATATGTAAGTATATGTGAGTGCAAAGAGGACGTCTTTGGCTTTCTGCTGGGATCACGACACGGACGGGTGCCAAAGAGAGTATATATACTGGTGTTTGTGAATGTGAGGCAACTGATTTTGCTGGGGAATCTCCGCTGGGGATTTGGGGAAAGTATTCTGTATATTGATGGATTGTCATTATTTGATGGGCTAAAGACGTGTCTACTTATGCGTCTAGCGGTATCTTACTGCAAGTGCACAACCTATCGAAGTAATATTTAAGATTATCTATCCACAGGGATTCTATGGTTACTTAGTGCTAGATGAACTTCTAGTTTAGCTAAGGCGAATGGTTGTCACGATTTTTTTTGTTAATTTTTAAGACTATTAAAAACGGAATTAAATTTAAGTTTTAATTAAGTAATTCTAAGGCGGTCGGTATGTAATTATACTAACTTAGGTGGGTCAATCTAACCTAGGCTTATAAAGGTGTTCACTTAATCTATTCGGTAGAGATTACCAGTTTAAATACCCTCAACTCACACTCTCGTGGTCTTATATCAGATCTTATCCCTAAAGCCCTATGCCTGCTCTCGCTAGCCCATAAGTGTTTAGAGGTAATTTTTGGAAACTAAGTAATTCTAATTTATCTTAAAGCGCTCTCGCTGTGTTTAATTTAAATGCCTAACTTTAGCTATCTGGTTAAAACCTCACACTCTCGTGGTCTTGACCTAACCTAATACTCTTTTCTTACTCTCGTAACGAAAAGGTCTATTTAATTAAAAAGTATCAGCCAGAAATGTTAAGTGATTAATTATTTTTAGCCTATGGTTATATTTTACCGGTTAAGTTTGTTCTAACTACATACCGCCCTAAGGTGTTTAGCTACTCATCGATGTTGAACCAGACAGAGACAGAAAATCAAATAATAAAATACTCATGGCAGGAAAATAGATAAACATTATAATTAAATTAAATTGCAATATAAATAAAAACCTGGTTAACAATATTAGAGCAGACTCCTTCTTCCACAGACCGGAAAGCTTGGAGTTGGCGAAATAAAAAATAACAAAGGCTGAAGGTTTAGAAAAAAATAAATGTATAACAATTTCCTGATGTTGGAAATTGTTATATGGCGGGTTTGGATACAATAAGAACGAAACAGAAAACTAAAACTAAAACTAAAATATAGAAAGGTCGTAAATCAGTTCGGCAGAGCTTCCGCAAGAATTCGAATAAAAAATGCTCTGTCCTTTCTTTATAAAACTAGTGCTATTTATAGAAGAATTATTGGGCTGAATTTTTGGACTTTAGTTGAAATGGGCCTTGCTGAATTGGTGGAGAGAATGTAGGTACGTGGCATCAAAATAGGAAACAGCTTCTTCACGTAATGGCTTGACGAAGTCTTGGTCAAAAACCTAGAATAATCCTTGTCACGGTCGTGACAATGCTTTTACGTTCGTGACTTGTGACTTTTAAGTGTCACGGTCGTGACACTACTCTCACGGTCGTGATGCTTCATTTTGGGGTGTCACGGTCGTGACACCCTTGTAACGGTCGTGACTGCTGCAAAATATGCAGTTTTGCAGGGAGCTTCATTTCTTCATCTTTTTATGATCGATTTTGTTCCTTTTTCTCTTAATTCATGATTTAGCTCCGTATAATGATGTACCTGCAAAACGGTAAGAAAAACTCGAGAAATCGAGTGTTAAAACGATGATTATTCGATAAAACGTTAATGAAACCTAGCAATATAATCGATACGTTTTCTCGTTATCAAACTTCCCCAAACTTAAACCTTTGCTTGTCCTCAAGCAAATAGTCGGTTGAAAATCGGCGGACAAGATGTTATTCACGCATACTCATAACAAATCATACGAGGGATCGCTTTGTCAGATAATCCGATACTTAGATAGAACACTACCGATACACTAATGACACAAGCAACAAGTTATGTCGTCGACTTCCCGTTAAATGAGCCAATCGGCAATTACTTTACGATTTTACCTAAAGTTTTTCGATCTTATTTCGCCCGGTTTCATTCTAGCGCAATCACATTAAGCCCTTTGCCTTAGCACGCACGTAGTGGAGTAGCCGGTTAGCGACTTTGATCCTTTTTAAGCACGGGGTCTGGTACACGAGTGTGGTAACCCTACATTTTGTATCCGATTTGGAGGTTGTGGGGGATCGAGCCGTAGCACGCCCTACCGAGTTCAGAACCAGTACCTCTGAACCAACCCGCAATGGACTCCGTCTCATATTTCTCGTTTCTTATATGCGACCGTGTACTTTGGTGCAATTTCTTTTCATTTTGCATCGAGATATGAAGGATCATTATTGATTAGGCATCAAACGCTTATATTCATCGGCTCCCCACGTGGTTTGTGTTCAGACGGTGCTGACTGCTAGTATAAACTACTCGGGGTTACTTTTGAACTGAAACTAGAAGTGTACTCGTAATGGTAATCGGAGATGAAATCGCTTAAGTAGGAAGTCAAAGTTGTCAAGATTGTATTGGTCTTGTTTAATCATTCTCAGCTTCCTATTTACGATTTCGTAGGTAAGTCGGGTAATGCGAATAATTAAAAATTTTTCGGTTATGGCTAAATAAACGGGAAAGTTTGAAACTAAAGAAAATATCATAAAGATTTTTGCACGCTTCATTAACTTACTAAAAGGGAATACAACGGAATTGAAAATACAACGAAATGGAAAAATGCGAAAAGGAAAAATGCGGAAATGAAAGGTACCTCTCCCACACTATATCAGACATTGTCCTCAATGTTGTGATATAAATGCGGTAAAAGTACAGTACAAATGACAAGAACGAAAAACAAACATAAGAAAAACTAGAACTATGGCTGCTGAGGACCGCGGGGTCGACTTTTGGTGCGGGAGCGGCGTCTGGAAGGAGTCGCTTCAGGATCAGAACCGGTGCTGGTGGTACCAGTGATGTCGATACGCAAGGCGTCTAACTCGCTGAAAATCTCGTTGAACCTCTCATTAGTAGCTGCCTGGTTTGCTGCAATAGTGCCGAGTAAAGCATCGTACTGCTACTTATGCCGTTGCTCCAGTGCGGCGTTCATCTGGTTCTGCTGATGAATCGCACAGAGGACTTCCTCAAGTGTGATGTCCTGTGTTGGAGGCTGTCGGGTAGATGTCTCTGGTATATCCTGGACAGGCTCAGCTGCATCCATAGCGTCCTGCATCTCATCCGCAGGGAGATCTGCCTGATCATGGATAGGAGCGTGGTCAGCAGCATCAGGTAGAACAAAGAGCCAGTTGGCTCGGCTGGATGGGTCGATGCGGTCGCGGGACGGTAGAGTGATATGATGAAATATGGTGCCATGGACAACAGGGCTATACCTGCCATCCTCTCGCTGCGCAATCAGGTGAGCGGACCTGCAATAACTCTTGGTGAGGAATTCAGCGGCTAGGTGAGGCTGATTTGCGATCACGTCACCAAGCCCCAACTGAATGGCAAGGGTGGTGACGATGTCGCCTATGAAGAACGGGGTGGAGCCTCTGTGTGCAATGGCCTGGATGTGATAAAGCATGAAAGGGGCAGCGTTGATCGGCTCGTCATTAAGAGCACAATGCAAGAATAGAAGCTCCTTGGAGTTGAGCTTATGGTTGCTTTCTCGAGCGAAGATGGTGTTGCAAATTACTCGGTGGAAATAGCGGATTGCCGGATTGTGAATGTGCGTAGCGTTTAGGCTTTGGAAGGCTGATGCACGGGTGTTGGTTAAGTCGTGCCATAGAGTGAAAGCTTGTTCACTAAAATTATCGGGCACGCGACGGTGAGCTTCAGTTCCGTGATGGAAGCCTAACAACTCGGCGATCCTGTCTTGCGAAAGGTTGAACTCTTGGCCATGCAATCTGAATTTTGCGAAACCGGTGAGCTGACTTAGAGAACCGGTACCGGTGATGTAACTGAATGAGCTTAAGAACTCCAGTGTCAGAAGTTCAAAGGTTGGCTGAGGTTGACTGCAAAGGTCCCAGAGCCCGACTTTTTGAAGCAGGTTCGTAACACTGGCAAGCATTCTGAGTTCCCTCAAACACACAGTGTCGATGTAACGTGTAGGTTGCACACCGCGGTTTTGGAATCGGAGAAATCGTTCTCTCTGAGTTTCTCCAGCATCACCTTCTCTAAAAGTGATAGTATCCATTGCATGCAAGAGCTTAGAGTGAAGAATGAAGATTTTTGAAGTTTTTGTGAAAAAATGGTAAAATGAGAGAAATATTGATTCGGGATAAATAATGGAGAGTGAGAATGTGGTAGGTTGTGATAATGGGGGGTTAATGAGATTAAAGTTGGTAATGGGGGGGTTACGGAGGTTATGTAGAAGATGGGTAGTTTTTTAGGAAGTTATGGAGAAGAAGAAGAAGAGGCACGAAGAGAAACAGTTTTGTTTCTCATGATTTCTGGTATAAGGGTCGTCACGGTCGTGACAGGGGTACGACGGTCGTGACACTCAAAATGAGCGCGTCACGATCGTTATGGGGCAGTGACGACCGTGAGGCTTGCTACGTTAAATAATTTCCAGAAAAACGCTTTCTCACTTGTTTCACATATTTTATACTAATGTGTTTTCTTCACTAACACTCATATTAAATGATAAACACCATATAGTATATAGTTTCAACACAGTACTTCAATAACTTGCAAGGCATGAGAGATTTGTATATATAATGAATAAATGCAAGCATAAAAGTACATAGAATGAAAAATACATAAATTGCTAAAAATGGAGAAATTTTGGAATTAAAGATGCATTGCATAAAGTAATTGAAAATGAAGTTACATAAACGGAAATTTGCGGTAAGAAATTGTTGCGAAAAATAAATCTAACTAGAAACAAAAACAATGGGAAAAATAAACTAAATCACTTATAACATTATCAAAAGCGTTTCTTCAAGTCTTCGATGGCGGAGTTCAAGTGATAGAATTGTTCGCAGGTTATGTCAGTCAACCCTATAATATCCAATCGCATGCTCTTAATGTCTTCTTTAAATAAGTTAATGTCAGTTTGGTAAGCATTGAGAGTGTTCATGATGTTTTGTAAGTTGTTAGCATACTCTCCTTGATTCACTTCAGGGGTTTCATAAACTTCTTCAGTGTGGTCAATGTCATGGTAACCAGGAGGCGTCTCAGGGTCAGTTTCGACATCGGTCATTGTATCATCTTTTATTTTGTATGACTGAGGTGTTTCAGGAGTGGGTGGATAATCAGGTGGGTTTAACTCATAAAGCCAGTTATCCTTATTGTGAACACTTACTTTAGCATGGTTAGGCAATGTGAACAGGGTTACTACTTTGTTCCGGATTAGGTACTCAAAAGGTGGATGTCCTAAATTCCTTATGATATGTCTATTGAAGCAGAAGTTAAGATCCATAGGACGGATGTTACCTAAACGGTTGCACCTGTGCAATTGGTACCTAAGTCCTATGGCATCAGCAATCATGGTTACAAGACCTCCTACTAATATAGGTAATTCAGGTTCTTCTTGGATACGGGTGAAGGTTTGCATCATGAAAGGTACACCATTAACAGGCTGTCCATTAGTGAAACATGACATAATAAATATTTCATCTTTAGAAACTCCGGTAATGTTTTCTTCTTTTCCAAAGAATGTGTGGGCAAGGAATTTATGGAAGTAACAGAGAGCAGGATTATGGATCTCATCATTATTCATGTTATTTGGTTCAGGGTGGTAGTTTCCGATTAAAGTTCCCCAAAAGAAATCTAGCTCAATATCCATCAATTCTACCTGTGTGGTAGTGAAAGCAAATGGTCCACTAGGGAATCCTAACAAGTCAGCTAGTTCTTTATGGTTAAAGTCATATTCTATTCCAAACAGGCGGAAACTAATAAATCCTTTCCTAAATCCAAAACCGCGCTCAGGTAGGTAAATTAAGGAGCTAAGGAACTCAAGAGTGAGCTCGCGGTAAGTCACAAACTTATGTTGAATCAATGCATTCTCCCATCCGAGTCGGTTAAACAAGTACATGATGCTATCATGTATACCTAAGGTTTCCATAGTCCGATCATCCGGGTACAGGGTCAAATCCATTTGCCTCTGTGATAACTCTTTAAATTTCATTCTTTGGTTCCTACCTCTAAATTTGGTTTCCATATGGTTAATTGGTTGGTTAGCCATAGTCAGTGCAAATATGGAGGAAAGAAATCAGGAGAAGAAGGAAAGTGGAAAAGACTTTTAGAAAATCTGTAAAAAGTGATTTAAAATAAATATAAGAAAATGAAATGCATAATGTAATGGCAATAATAGTAATATAAAATAAAACTATAAAATGACAAAACAAATAAACAAATAGTAAAACGATAAATAATAAAATGATAAAGAGAATAATTTAAATAATTAGATAAGTAAATGGGTTGCCTCCCACTAAGCGCTGTTTTTATCGTCTAAAGCCTGACGTAATGCTTAGGTTTAGATTAATCAGGGGAATCAGTGGACAACTCTAAAAGCTTTAGATTATTCGCATAATCTCTATTTTCAACTTTATGATAATGTTTTAAACGTTGTCCGTTTACTATGAATGGTTCACTATTCCTACCCTTAATTTCTATTGCTCCACTCGGGAATACTTTAATTATTTCAAAGGGTCCTGACCATCTAGATTTTAATTTTCCAGGAAAGAGCCTAAGTCTTGAATTGAAGAGGAGTACAACGTCTCCCACACTAAATTCTTTCCTAGATAGGCGTTTATCATGCCATCGCTTAGTTCTTTCTTTATATATCTTAGCATTCTCATACGCATCTAACCTTAATTCTTCTAATTCGTTAATGTCTAGGATTCGCTTTTCTCCTGCAGCATTATAGTTTATATTGAGAGTTCTAATCGCCCAATAAGCTTTGTGTTCTAGTTCTACTGGGAGGTGACAAGATTTTCCATAAACGAGTTTGAAAGGTGTGGTACCTATGGGTGTCTTGTAAGCGGTCCTATAAGCCCATAAAGCTTCATTAAGTTTAGATGACCAATCTTTCCGAGATATGGCGACAGTCTTTTCTAAGATTTGTTTAATTTCTCTGTTTGAGACTTCGACTTGTCCACTTGTTTGTGGATGATATGGTGTAGCCACACGGTGTCTTACTCCATACTTAGATAGTAATTTGTCAAATATTTTTGAGATGAAGTGCGAGCCACCGTCACTTATGACGAGTCTAGGCACACCAAATCTGGGAAAGATTATATTTTTGAAAAGCTTTATTACTACTCGTGTATCGTTTGTAGGAGAAGCTATGGCTTCAATCCATTTCGAAACATAATCAACAGCTACGAGTATGTAATTATTACCGAAAGATGATGGGAATGGTCCCATGAAATCTATTCCCCAAACGTCAAAGATTTCTACTTCTAATATTCCTTTTTGAGGCATTTCATCTCTTCTTGAAATATTGCCAGTGCGTTGACACCGATCGCAATTTATAACAGCGATGTGGACATCCTTCCATAGATTAGGCCAGAATAAGTCGGCTTGCAAGATTTTTGCACAAGTTTTGGAAGTGCTTGCATGTCCACCATAAGGAGATGAATGGCATTGAGCAATGACATATTCTATTTCTTCTTCGGGAATACATCGGCGAAAGATTCCATCTGGTCCTCTTTTGAACAATAATGGTTCATCCCAATAGTAGTGTTTCAGATTATGAAAGAATTTCTTTTTCTGCTGATAGGTTAGATCGGGTGGAAGAGCTCCTGCGACTAGGTAGTTGACAATGTCAGCGTACCATGGCAGTCCTACAGTTGTCTGGATTGTTTCCATGGATTCTGGTTCATTTATATCTAACTGAGCTAGGTCGCTTCCTAATTGTGCTATCAGCTGTTCATACGGAAAATCATCGTTAATCGGCACTTGTTCGGGTTTAATACCTTCTATTCTAGATAAGTGGTCTGCTACGACGTTCTCAGTACCTTTCTTATCTTTTATTTCTAGATCAAACTCTTGTAAGAGTAAAATCCATCTCAAGAGTCTTGGTTTAGCATCTTTCTTAGTTAGTAAATATCGTATAGCAGCATGGTCTGTGTAAATGATTATTTTCGCTCCAACTAGGTAAGAACGGAATTTGTCAAGCGCAAAGACAACTGCTAACAATTCTTTTTCGGTAGTGGCGTAGTTCATCTGGGCAGAATCTAAGGTTCTACTGGCATAGTAAATCGCATGAAGTTTCTTTTCCTTTCTCTGGCCTAGAACTGCGCCTACAACATAGTCACTCGCATCGCACATGATTTCAAAAGGTAATCTCCAGTCAGGGGGTTGCATGATTGGTGCGGTGATGAGGGCTGTTTTTAGAGTTTCGAATGCTTTAAGACAACCTTCATTGAATATGAACTCAGCGTCTTTCATTAATAAACCAGTAAGAGGTTTAGTAATTTTCGAGAAATCTTTGATGAATCGTCGGTAAAAACCAGCGTGTCCTAAAAAGCTTCGTATTTCTCGAACGGTTTTAGGGGGTTGAAGATCTTTTATTACTTCAATCTTAGCTTTATCAACTTCAATTCCCTTGTCGGATATTACATGACCTAATACGATTCCTTCGTTGACCATAAAATGACATTTCTCCCAGTTAAGCACAAGGTTTACTTTTACACATCTTTCTAACACCATTTCTAAGTTCGATAAACATCCTTCAAAACTTTGCCCGCATACAGAGAAGTCGTCCATGAACACTTCCATGATGTTGTCTATAAAATCTGCGAAGATTGACATCATACATCTTTGAAAGGTTGCAGGAGCGTTGCATAATCCAAAGGGCATTCGTCTATAAGCGAACGTTCCATAAGGGCATATGAATGTAGTCTTCTCTTGATCATCTGGATGGATAGGGATTTGGAAAAATCCTGAGTAACCGTCAAGATAACAGAAGTAAGAATGCTTGGCTAATCGTTCTAACATTTGATCTATAAAAGGTAGTGGGAAGTGATCTTTTCGAGTGGCTTTGTTTAGTTTACGATAATCTATGCATACTCTATATCCCGTCACTACTCTTTGCGATATCGATTCTCCTTGAGCGTTTTTCACAACAGTGATACCTCCTTTCTTTGGCACTACATGTATTGGACTAACCCATTCACTATCAGAGATTGGATATATTATTCCGGCATCTAGTAATTTTTTAACTTCTTCTTTTACTACAGTGCTAAGGGTTGGGTTAATTCTTCTTTGAGATTCTCTGGAGGTTCTGCAATCTTCTTCTAGCAGAATACGATGCATACACACTGAAGGACATATTCCTTTGAGATCAGATATGTTATATCCTAATGCAGTTGGATATTTCTTCAAAACATCTAAAAGTTTCTTTGTTTCTATAGTTCCTAAACTGGAATTTACTATAACTGGTCTTTTACATTCAACGTCTAAGAATTCGTACCTTAGGTTATGAGGTAAAGTTTTTAATCCTAATGTAGGTTTATCTTTACTTGGCATGGGATCCGGTGTAAGTGCTAAACTTTCGCTTAGACTATCATCCTGATACGGTTTTCGCCAATTATCATCTTCGAAAATCGGAGGGATTTGAATTTTCATTATTTCAGAATAAGTGGTCTCTTTTAGTTCCATTTCTCTTACATATTCGTCAATTACATCCAATAGATAGCATGTATCCTCTATAGCTGGTGATTGTAAGAATTGTGTTAAAATAAATTCAACTTTCTCTTCACCCACTTCAAAGGTTAGCTTACCTCTTTTTACGTCTATTATAGCTCCGGCGGTAGCTAAGAATGGTCTTCCTAGTATGATAGGTGTAGTGGAGTCCTCAGAGATGTCCATGATTATAAAATCAGTAGGGATGTAGAATTGTCCTATACGTACTGGGACGTTTTCTAGTATGCCTACAGGATATTTGACAGAGCGATCGGCTAGTTGAACAGACGTTTTCTAGTATCCCATGTCTAGCCTTTTGCATATCGTTAATGGCATAACACTGATACTGGCTCCTAAATCGCATAGAGCTTTGTCAATGACGAATTTTCCTATTACACAGGGTATAGAGAAACTTCCTGGATCTTTTAGCTTAGGAGGCATTTTATTCTGAATTATTGCGCTACACTCGGCAGTAAGTGTAATTGTTCCGTTATCCTCTATCTTTTTCTTATTGGATAAGATTTCTTTTAAAAACTTAGCATACGAGGGTATTTGGGTAATTGCTTCTGTAAACGGAATAGTAATATTCAACTGTTTCAGAAGTTCGACAAATTTCTTAAATTGACCCTTCGTCTTGGAATTTATTAATCTTTGAGGGTACGGAATTGGTGGTTTATAGGGTGGTGGAGGCACATAAGGTTGTTCTTTCTCCACTACTTCTTGATTATCATCTTCCTTTTCTTCTGGATCATTCACCACTTCAGTCGGTTTATCCGGTTGTTGGTACATGGCTGGATTGTCAAGTCTTGGATCGGTAGGTCCGTCAAGTTGCTTACCACTTCTTAATATCACAGCGTTAGCATGTCCTTTCGGATTAGGTTGAGGTTGTCCAGGGAATACTCCAGCTGGTGCAGCAGTAGGTGCTTGTTGTTGAGCTACTTGTGAAATCTGAGTTTCCAGCATTTTGTTATGTGTAGCTAATGCATCTACTTTGCTCACTAATTGTTTAATCTGCTCATTAGTGTGAATGTTTTGGTTTAAGAAGTCCTTGTTTGTTTGAGATTGGTTAGCTATAAAGTTCTCCATCATCAACTCAAGGTTCGATTTTCTAGGGATATTAGGAGCAGTCTTTTGATATCCTGGTGATGTAGCTGGTGCTTGACCTGGTGCGTATAAAGCATTGTTATTCTTATAGGAGAAGTTCGGATGATTCTTCCAACCTGGGTTATATGTGTTTGAGTAAGGGTTTCCTTGAGCATAATTCACTTGATCAGTGGGAGTTCCTGTCAATAGTTGACAATCAGAAACTTCGTGTCCTGAAACTCCACATAACTCACAGCTAGGTGTTACTGCAGCCACGGTGGCTGTTGGTGTTATGGCCAAGTTATCGATCTTTTGGCTTAGTTGGTCAAACTTCGCATTGACTTGGTCCATACTACTTACTTCGTACATACCTCCCTTTGTTGGTTTCTCAGTTGCGACTCTCTCGCTTCCCCAAAGGTAATGATTTTGAGCCATACTTTCGATAAGTGCATAGGCATCATTATATTCTTTGTCCATCAATGCACCGCCTGCGGCAGCGTCAATTGTCATTCTTGTATTGTACAAGAGTCCATTATAGAAGGTATGGATGACCATCCATTCTATTAATCCATGATGTGGACAAAGTCTCAGTAGATCCTTATAGCGTTCCCAAGCTTCGAATAATGATTCACTTTCTCTTTGCTTAAATCCGTTGATCTGAGCTCTCAGCATAGCTGTCTTGCTAGGTGGAAAATATCTGTTCAAGAAAACTCTCTTAAGTTCCTCCCACGTAGTTACTGAGTTCGAAGGCAGAGATTGAAGCCAAGCTCTTGCTCTGTCTCGAAGCGAAAAAGGAAATAAACGTAGTCTAATAGCTTCTTGGGTAACTCCATTGGCTTTTACGGTATCTGCATATTGCACAAAGATCGAAAGATGAAGATTCGGATCCTCGGTAGGATTTCCGGCGAATTGATTTTGTTGCACGGCTGATATCAACGAAGGTTTTAGTTCGAAATCGTTTCGGTTGATAGCCGGCGCTGCAATGCTTGAATGCGGTTCAGCTTGCGAAGGACTGGCGTAATACTTGAGTGGATGAGTCTGTTCTTCAGCCATCTCTGCGTCCTTTGATGTTACGACTGGTTTAGGCGGATCTAATTGAAGATCTGGAATACTGTAACTTTTTTCGTAATCGAATATACGTCTTCTTACGTGTAAGAAGCGTTCCGATTCAGGGATTATAGGTTGCAAGTCTTCGCTTTTAGAGCGAGTACTTGGCATACACTCGGAAATTAAATTAAATTAAATTAAATAGTTGATACCTTAGTCTAGACAATGCTACCTAAATGCACTAGTAACTAAATTAAGGAATCCCCGGCAACGGCGCCAAAAACTTGATGGGCTAAAGACGTGTCTACTTATGCGTCTAGCGGTATCTTACTGCAAGTGCACAACCTATCGAAGTAATATTTAAGATTATCGATCCACAGGGATTCTATGGTTACTTAGTGCTAGATGAACTTCTAGTTTAGCTAAGGCGAATGGTTGTCACGATTTTTTTTGTTAATTTTTAAGACTATTAAAAACGGAATTAAATTTACGTTTTAATTAAGTAATTCTAAGGCGGTCGGTATGTAATTATACTAACTTAGGTGGGTCAATCTAACCTAGGCTTATAAAGGTGTTCACTTAATCTATTCGGTAGAGATTACCAGTTTAAATACCCTCAACTCACACTCTCGTGGTCTTATATCAGATCTTATCCCTAAAGCCCTATGCCTGCTCTCGCTAGCCCATAAGTGTTTAGAGGTAATTTTTGGAAACTAAGTAATTCTAATTTATCTTAAAGCGCTCTCGCTGTGTTTAATTTAAATGCCTAACTTTAGCTATCTGGTTAAAACCTCACACTCTCGTGGTCTTGACCTAACCTAATACTCTTTTCTTACTCTCGTAACGAAAAGGTCTATTTAATTAAAAAGTATCAGCCAGAAATGTTAAGTGATTAATTATTTTTAGCCTATGGTTATATTTTACCGGTTAAGTTTGTTCTAACTACATACCGCCCTAAGGTGTTTAGCTACTCATCGATGTTGAACCAGACAGAGACAGAAAATCAAATAATAAAATACTCATGGCAGGAAAATAGATAAACATTATAATTAAATTAAATTGAAATATAAATAAAAACCTGGTTAACAATATTAGAGCAGACTCCTTCTTCCACAGACCGGAAAGCTTGGAGTTGGCGAAATAAAAAATAACAAAGGCTGAAGGTTTAGAAAAAAATAAATGTATAACAATTTCCTGATGTTGGAAATTGTTATATGGCGGGTTTGGATACAATAAGAACGAAACAGAAAACTAAAACTAAAACAAAAATATAGAAAGGTCGTAAATCAGTTCGGCAGAGCTTCCGCAGGAATTCGAATAAAAAATGCTCTGTCCTTTCTTCATAAAACTAGTGCTATTTATAGAAGAATTATTGGGCTGAATTTTTGGACTTTAGTTGAAATGGGCCTTGCTGAATTGGTGGAGAGAATGTAGGTACGTGGCATCAAAATAGGAAACAGCTTCTTCACGTAATGGCTTGACGAAGTCTTGGTCAAAAACCTAGAATAATCCTTGTCACGGTCGTGACAATGCTTTTACGTTCGTGACTTGTGACTTTTAAGTGTCACGGTCGTGACACTACTCTCACGGTCGTGATGCTTCATTTTGGGATGTCACGGTCGTGACACCCTTGTAACGGTCGTGACTGCTGCAAAATATGCAGTTTTGCAGGGAGCTTCATTTCTTCATCTTTTTATGATCGATTTTGTTCCTTTTTCTCTTAATTCATGATTTAGCTCCGTATAATGATGTACCTGCAAAACGGTAAGAAAAACTCGAGAAATCGAGTGTTAAAACGATGATTATTCGATAAAACGTTAATGAAACCTAGCAATATAATCGATACGTTTTCTCGTTATCATTATTCACAAGTGTTGATTCAAAACATGGCTCATGAATATGCTATATGTTTGATTTTTGCCGTAATGCTCCGTGTTAAAACGGAATGCTATGCTTTGTGGGTGAGTATGATGCGAATGCTATGATTATGCAAAGATACCAAAACCGGGATCCGGGTCCCACTGCTGTGACGATCTTTGGTCGATCTGCTTGAAATGGACATCCCAGTTGGGGATGAGATCACTGGTAGATCTGTCGTGAGATGATGTCTGCTTGGGGATATGGGTCCTTGATAGACCTATCCTTATAAATGAGGGACCCAGCTAGGGTTTGTAGAAGCTTTCGCCACTCTGTTGTGATCCTTCATGCGACGCTCTTCTGGATAGAGGCTGGAGCCCTGTGGGGAGATAGCTCCTTGACTTTTGTACTCGGCTGAGGGCGAGATGGCAACTCGGCTGGGGAGAAAGAGAGGAATCACTGAAAGGCCTTCCTAGAAATTCTGTTGAGGTAGCTTCTTGACTCAGCCGGGGACATGGGCGCCTTCTGTGATGCCTGGTAACTCTGATGGGGATAAGTAATAAGTGGCAACTCAGCTGAGGAGAAAACACTTTGGGTGCTAAGACGGAGTGAGTGTTGATTTGCCAGCTTGCTGGGATGAAGCTTTCATGCACCAAGTTGCATTCTGGATACCTGCAATCCTGCAAAGATAAGGAAACGCACAAGTAATCCCGAGGTATCCTTTACTGGATTCCGTCATAGGAGTTAGGTACTTCTGAGAGTAAGTATATTTCCTGCAAGCATGTTTTTATTTTTGAAGATAAACATCTGTATTCTATGCAATCAGTTTTCTTTTATGATATCAGACATTTTTTTGCAAATAAAATGTACAAGACAAGACATGACTGAAAATCTGATTTTATTAATTCATACGCCCTGAATTGGCAAGGTACAGTCAAGGAAACAAATCCCCTGAAATGAGGAGATTGTTACAAATTGAGAAACAAAATGCTGGCAATGTTGATGACGCTTTAAGGAGCTTCCTCTTTCACTATGACTCGTATGACTTTTGACGTTCTTCTCGTCTTGCTTTCTGAAGAATGTTGATTCCGATTGAAGCTTGATCCTTTCAAAGCTTTCCAAGTTGTAAGTGATACAGACGAATTCAGAATGCAGTTGTTCGCTTATTCCCTTATTTTGCATGGATCGCCCTTTCGGGTTTTCAATCCATCGGGATACCCATTTTTGCCTGAGCTTTCCAATGCGGCTTTTCAACTCAGCGGGTGTACATTTTTTTATATTTTCCCTTATTTTTGCCCGAGTCTTTTATTCTGTTTTTGACTCGCCGGGATGCCCTATTTTTGCCTGGACTTACATTCTGTTTTTATGTCCAGCGAGTCATTTTATGCGAAGTATTTTTTAACTGCATCTGAATTCACATGGGACGGGAAGTCTTCACCATCCATGGTGCTGAGCATCAGTGCTCCACCGGAAAAAAATTTCTTTACCACAAATGGTCCTTCATAATTTGGAGTCCACTTACCCCTGTGGTCTGTATGAGGAGGGAGGATTCTTTTCAGCACAAGATCTCCTACGTGGTACTCTCGGTGCCTGACTCTCTAATCGAAGGCTTTCTTTATTCTTTTTTGATACAACTGCCCATGACAAATTGCAGTCAATCTTTTCTCTTCAATCAGACTCAGCTGTTCATATCGGGCTCGAACCCATTCTGCTTCACTCAGTTTAACATCCATCAATACCCGTAGAGAGGGTAATTCAACTTCGACAGGTAGGACTGCTTCCATACCATACACAAGCTGATACGGTGTTGCCCCAGTGGATGTTATGATTGACGTGCGGTACCCATGCAAGGCAAACGGTAGCATTTCGTGCCAGTCTTTGTAAGTGACTACCATCTTCTGCACAATCTTCTTGATATTCTTATTAGCTGCCTCAACAGCGCCATTCATCTTTGGCCTGTAAGGGGAAGAATTGTGATGTTGAATCTTGAAGTCCCGGCATAGCTCTGCCATCATTTTATTGTTCAAGTTGGAACCATTGTCAGTAATGATTCGCTCGGGAACTCCGTATCGACAGATGATATCTCTTTTCAGAAATCTGGCCACCACCTGCCTTGTGACATTGGCATAGGAAGTTGCTTCGACCCACTTGGTGAAATAGTCAATGGCAACCAGGATGAATCTGTGGCCATTCGAAGCAGTTGGCTCAATCTTACCAATCATGTCAATGCCCCACATAGCAAAGGGCCAGGGTGAAGACATCACATTCAGAGGATTGGGAGGCACATGCACCTTATCAGCATAAATCTGGCATTTATGGCATTTCCTGGCGTAGGCACAACAATCAGCATCCATCGTGATCCAGTAATAACCTGATCTTAACAATTTCTTGGCCATTGCATGTCCTCCAGCATGGGTACCAAAAGATCCTTCATGCACTTCATGCATCAACAAATCTGCTCCTGTCTTGTCCACACATCTGAGGAGTACCATATCAAAGTTCCTTTTGTATAAAGACCCATCAGTGTTCAGAAAGAAACTACCAGCCAGCCTTCTCAAGGTCTTCTTATCATTGGAAGATGCCCCAGATGGGTATGTTTGATCCTCCAAGAAGCACTTAATGTCATGGAACCAAGGCTTATCCTCTTTAACAACATCTGCTGTGAACACATATGCTGGTCTGTCAAGTCTGGACACTAAAATCTGAGGTACAAAGTTGGCAGCCTGAACTTTGATCATGGACGAAATGGTAGCCAGAGCATCTGCAAACTGATTCTCGTCTCGAGGGATATACTCAAGCTTGACTATTGTAAAGAAAGTCAACAACCTTCTTGTATAATCCCTGTAAGGTATCAGATGATCCTGATGGGTGTACCATTTGCCGTTGGTTTGATTGATTACCAAAGCTGAATCTCCGAATACGGTCAATGTCTTGATCCTGAGGTCAATGGCTTCCTCAAGACCCATAATGCAAGCTTCGTATTCAGCTTCGTTGTTAGTGCAGTTGAAAGTGAGCTTTGCCGAGAAAGGCATGTGAACTCCTTTGGGTGTAATGAGTACTGCACCAACACCACGACCATTCATGTTAACAGCCCCATCAAACATCATAGTCCACTCTTCTTCCGGGTCAGGCCCTTCAGTGTGAATAGGCTCTTCATGATCTTTTGCTTTTATGAACATGATGTCTTCATCAGGGAAGTCAAATCTCATAGGCTGGTAATCATCAATGGGTTGCTCAGCAAGATATTCAGACGATACACTGCCCTTGATGGATTTCTGAGATGTGTACTGGATGTCATACTCTGTAAGGATCATTTGCCATCTTGCAACCCGTCCGGTAAGAGCTGGCTTCTCAAATATGTACTTAACTGGGTCCATCTTTGAGATCAACAAAGTAGTGTGGGTTAACATATACTGCCTCAGTCGGCGAGCAGCCCACGCTAAAGCACAGCAAGTTTTCTCGAGCAGCAAATAACGTTGTTCACAGTCGGTAAACTTTTTGCTTAGGTAGTATATTGCATACTCTTTTCGACCAGACTCGTCATGCTGGCCCAGCACACACCCCATTGACTCTTCTAATACTGTCAAGTACATTATCAGAGGTCTTCCTTCAACTGGAGGCATAAGGATTGGAGGTTCTTGTAAGTATTCCTTGATCTTGTCAAAAGCCTTCTGACAGTCTTCGTTCCACCTGACCGTTTGTTCTTTTCTTAACAATTTGAACAAGGGTTCACAGGTTGCTGTAAGGTGGGATATGAACCTTGAAATGTAGTTCAATCGACCTAAGAACCCTCGAACTTCCTTCTCTGTCTTCGGTGCAGGCATCTCTTTAATAGCTTTGACTTTATCAGGGTCAACTTCAATCCCTTTCTCGCTTACAATAAAACCCAGCAGCTTACCAGATCGCACCCCGAAAGTGCATTTGTTGGGGTTCAGCTTCAGTTGATACTTCCTCAAACGCTTGAACAACTTGAGCAGATTTACCAGATGGTCCTCTTCAGTAAGGGACCTGGCAATCATGTCATCCACATAACATTCGATTTCTTTATGGATCATATCGTGGAATAATGTTACCATAGCCCGTTGATACGTTGCGCCGGCATTCTTGAGTCCAAATGGCATTACCTTGTAGAAGAACGTGCCCTAGGGTGTGATGAAGGTTGTCTTCTCCATGTCTTCAGGTGACATCTTAATCTGATTGTATCCTGAAAATCCATCCATGAAGGAGAATACCGAGAACTGAGCCGTATTATCCACCAATACGTCAATGTGAGGTAAAGGGAAATCATCTTTCGGGCTGGCTCTGTTCAGATCCCGGTAGTCAACACACATTCTTACTTTGCCGTCCTTCTTGGGCACAGGTACTATGTTAGCAACCCACGGTGGATAGCTAGTCACAGCAAGGAAACCGGCGTCCCATTGCTTCTGTACCTCTTCTTTGATTTTCATAGCCATGTCCGGGAGAGTATGGCGTAGCTTCTGTTTGACCGGCGGGCATTCTTCTCTCAAAGGAAGCTTGTGCACAACAATGTCGGTATCCAACCCTGGCATGTCTTGATAAGACCAAGCAAACACGTCCACATACTCTTGAAGCAGGTCAATCAGTTGTCTCTTCACTGAGTCTTGTAAGCAGGCCCCGATTTTAACTTCTTTCACGTCTTCATCTGTACCAAGATTGATCACTTCAACCTCCTCCTGGTGAGGATTAATAACCTTTTCCTCTTGTCTTAACAACCTGGCTAACTCTTCAGGAAGCTCATAATCTTCTTCAACCCCTTCATCAGCTTGATTGATCGGATTGTCAAAGTCATACGAAGTCATAGCCGTGCTGTTGTCGGTGCAGTCTGGAAGGCACACTCTGCAAGGGTTCAGTTGTTTATTTTAGTGATTTGATTTTAATCTTGTTTTAGAAAAGTTGATTAATCTTGTTTTTGAAAACACTGCCATTTATTTTTTGTACAAAAAGAAAAATGAAAAAAACAATGAGCGGAAAAGAGAAAAGACTCATTTGCAAAAAGATGTCCGATATTTCATTGATTAATCTTGTTGCACAAAAAGTACAGATGGCCCGATTACAAAATGAGTCTTGTCATCTTGGGCAAGATGCAAGACTTTGATGCATGCTATAAAAATACAGGAAATAATAATTACTCTGCATGAGTAACTCTTATAATTTCCTGGGAAGACCAGTTTGAGATACTGCTCCCCGGGATCTTTGGACGAATCCAACTTTCCAGGTTGCATTCTTCTTCCAGCTCGTCTTCCAAATTGTTGACAGCATCAGGGGTGAGCATCCCCCCACTAACAAAGTTGGGCTCTTTCGCAGCCTCTGTTTGATCTTGTTGAGTTGGTTTGTAACCCAACCCAAATCTATCCTCTTTCTTCTCCACCGGTAGTAGTTTGCCCCAGCCTTGGGCATTTCCTTATTCAACAACCTTCCGGGCTTGTTGGTATGATGTCATTGAAGTTCCAGGTATAGCAGATGTTTCATTCACGTTCAAGGCTTCAAAACCTTGGCTCATTGTTTCATGGATCTCCCCATCCATCTCAATGTATTTATAAGTAGCCAGGTGGCTGACAAAAATATCCTCCTCTCCACAGATTGTAACGACTTGACCCTCCCACTCGAATTTTAACTTCTGGTGAAAGGTAGAGGTCACGGCGCCAGCGGCGTGAATCCATGTCCTACCCAATAGACAGTTGTAGGCAGGCTGTATATCCATCACATAGAAGGTCGTTTTGAAAGTTTGCGGGCCAATCGTTATGGGCAACTCAATATCACCCAGAATCGATCTCTTAGAACCATCAAAGGCTCTCACCACCAGGTTGCTGGGTCTTAACGCCAATCCGTCATACTCTAGCTTCACAAGGGCCTTCTTAGGTAAGACATTGAGGGATGACCCCGTGTCTACCAGCACATGGGAAAGGACTGCACCTTTACATTCCATGGTTATGTGCAAAGCCTTGTTATGGTTGCGGCCTTCCGTGGTCAAATCAGTGTTGGTGAACCCTAGTCCATGACTAGCATTAACACTTCCAACTACAGCTTCCAACTGATTGACGGTGATCTCTTCAGGCACATAAGCTGCGTGCAAGACTTTGAGTAGTGCATTCCGGTGGGCTTCGGAGCACATGAGCAATGATAAGATTGAGATCTTGGAAGGCGTCTGATGAAGCTGATCCACTATTTTGTAATCACTTTTCTTGATGATTCTCATGAACTCATCAACCTCTTGATCAAAGGGTGTTTTCAAAGCTTCTTTAACAGTCTGCTCTTCCTGCACCAAACCTTTCCCTTTTGCCTTGGCAGTAGCTTCTGCTTCGGCAGTGGGTCTCTGAATTTGTGGAGCGAAAAGACGTCCGCTTCGAGTGAAGCCTCCGCCTCCTCCCACATTGCCTATTTGTGGTGCAGGGGATGATGATTCAAAAGTGATTTTTTGTCCTTCGCAGTACAAATCAGAGCCGTAATGCCAGGGGATGGCATTATTGCTTTCATAAGGTACTGGTCCAGGCACCGTGATAGTGACTGGACTGATTGCAGCTGCGGAAGGAATTGTGATAGTCTGTGGATCGTAATATATCGTGACTGGTGCTCTTATGGGAGCAGCACTTTGCGAGTTGTATGCGGAATTATTTTCTGGATCGTAATAGATTGTAACGGTTGAGACGTCTTCATTATTTGTTGCTGATGTTGTAGGAGACATTGCCGGAAGGATGGGTGTTGTTGCTGTAGGAGTTTCAAAATGGAGTGGTGCTGGAGTTGTAGAAGGAACATTTGTTGATATCTGGTCAGTTGAGATGACAGACGAAGCATTTGTTGATGAAGCTGAAGAGTTGTCGGGAACAATGGTTGTTGCAGTTGTAGGAGATACCGGAATTGTTGCTGATGAGATTGCTGGATTTGTAGGAAATGATGTGGTGATTTGAAGTTGGCCACTCTAAATGAGACTATCTATGCCGTTCCTCAAGTTATCGCACCCATTTACCGAAATATTGCAGTAAGCACACCCTAACTCACACCCCGGGAACATTTGACATTCGAGGAGCTGAGCCTTAATCTCTACCAACGGTGTCCGGATCTGACCCACACTGGTTATTAAATAAGACGGCTTGTCTTCTTCAATAGCATTTATTCTGGGACCTCCGTGGTTTGGCATGGGGTTTTTATTAACATTGGGTGGTGGTGCGAAATTCAGGGCCTTAGAGTCTACTAGGTCTTGTACCTTCATGTGCAAGGCTCTGCACTTTTCTGTACTGTGGCCAGGTGCATTTGAGTGAAAAGCACTTCTGGCGTTGGAGTCATAATTCCTGGGTAGACTATTAGGATCTGGAGGTGCCAACATCCTTAGCTCAACTAGGTTGAGTTTCAGGAGTTGTGGCAACAATGTAGCATATGGCATAGGGATCGGATCGATCACCCTATTGGCTTGAGATGGCCTCTGCTGAAATGGCCTTTGCTGGTTGTTGTTGTTGGTGTTGTTGTAGTTTCTCGGAGGATACTGAGCTTGTTGATGGTACTGAGGTTGTTGCTGATAGTTTTGCTGCGGAGGTTGATAAACTGGTTGTGGATGAGCTGGAGCGGGAATGGTGACTACTGCTACAGACCTGTGAGCATACTGGGGTCTGCCCCTGTTGGTGTGGATGGCATTGGTCTCGCCAGTTCTTCTTGGGCCTGCAAAAGGCTTCCTTGTATTGCTGGACGAGCTAGCACCATTGTCAGAAATTTTGCCCATTTTTAACAGGCTCTCGATTCTTTCCCCAGCTATGACAACATCTGCAAAGCTAGTAGAAGAGAAAGCAGCCAGCCTGTCAATGTATGTTCCCTGGAGGGTGTTCATAAACATATCTGCCATTTCCCTCTCTGACATAGGTGGCTGAACAGCAGCAGCCAATTGCCTCCATCTCTGGGCATATTCTCGGAAACTTTCCCTTGACGACTGTGACATTCCCATTAGGAGGGTCCTGTTGGATGCCATATCTAAGTTGTACTGATACTGTCTGATGAAGGCCTCTGCCAGGTCCTTCCAACACCTGATAGTTGCTCTTGTCAGATGAGAGTACCATTCTCTTGATGCTCCAGTCAAGCTGTCCTCGAAATAAAACATCCAGAGCTTATCGTCCATAGTATAGGCCTTCAGCCTCCCCAGAAATGATTGTAAATGGGTCCGGGGGCATGAAGTCCCGTTGTATTTTTCAAAACAAGGAGGCTTGAACTTATGGGGAATCCTGACCCCGTCTACCAAGCCCATGTCCATGACATCGAAACCCAAAGAGTTTTGAGACTCTAAGGATCTCAATTTCTCAGCTATCTCCTCCAGCCTTCTGTCATAAGCTTCTTCCCCAGCACCCATTACTGTGAACTGATCCTCCTGGGGGTCTTCTTGCAGTACCCTGCCTGCAGTGGCAGTCCCTTGAACATTTGTAGGAATATTGACCTCTGGATGAAGATGGGGACCAAACACAGGGGGGTTGACATGAGGTTGGACCCTTTCATTGTTGCTGGTGCCAGCAGTCCCTACATGTGGATCTTCTTGATTCTGTCTTTCCACCATGGCTCTCAATCTTTCCTGGCTCTGAGCCATGTTGTTCATCACTTCCATAAACTGAGTCATCTGCGTTCTCATTTCCAATCTTTCGTTTGCCATTTGATTTCTAACCTCTGCAAGGTCCTGCTGTACCTGATCCATTTGAATGCCCGGAAGGTTGTTACGGGTTGGATAACGGTGCGGACGGTTGAGGGGAAATACCCGGCGTAGAGCAATAGTTCCTGGACATCACAACAGAGTTAGTAGCAATAAAACAAAAACCTACAAAACAAACAAAAGGGTTAGCATGCAATGCAGTATGCTTATTTGTTTTCAAGGTAGCCGGCTTGGCATTCAGTTTTGACCCTTCCAGACCCTTGATGATGCTGTTGATGTTGCTTTTTGAAGTGGAACAAACTAATACATATATTACAAAAGGCAAATGGTACATAGTTTGTTTACAAATACAAGCCCTCTGAGGGGTCAAAATGCATTACAAGAAAATAAAAGTACATGGAATGAAAGCAACAACAAGCAAATGGTCAAACACCAAGACCAAACTCATCCTCCCGAACTTCCTTGAGAAGTGCTTCGGTCACAGGATCAGCTGGACGCTCCGTGAGATTCCTGATGAGGAGATTCCGGGTAGTAACAGCTGCAGTTAGCTTCTTGTGCTGACTTTGGTCCTTTGACCTCTTCACTCCAGCTCTGATTTTCAGCTCTGATATCTCCCTCTGGGCTGCTGCCAGGGCTTCCTGCTGCTCTTTTGCACTAGCTTCCAGCTGCTCTATCTTGTCTTGGACTCTCTTATCTTCCAGAGTGCGAGCTTCGGTGATCCTGACCCACCGAGCTTGACTCTCCTTCAGATATAAGTCTGTCCTTGCTCTCTGGAACTGGACTTCCTTGCAAGCATTCTTCAGAATTTGTTCCCCAGCCCTAGACTTCTTGATATAATCCTCATACTTTTCAATTCTAGCCAGATGCTCTACTTTCAGCTTCTCCAACCTCTCAATGTCCATCCTACCATCACTTCTCTCCCGGAGGGTCTTCTGCAAAGCCTGAGTCAGCTTTTCATTTCTTTCCTTCAAGCTCTCAAACTCCTCCAAACTGACAGTGGCAGGAGGTGGTGCTGAGGATGATTCAGGCATATCCTCCATGGTAAAGGGCATTCCAGAGAATTGAGCCCTAGCATGGGACCACTCATAATATTGTGCTGATGCCACATTGTTTCACTTCCCCAGAATGGTTACTCCCTTGGTTTGAACATTATCCCAGGACCAGGTTGCCTGCCTAACAACAGCCAGATTAGGCTTGTTCTCACAATAAAGAGTCTCAACCAAGTCTTGTGCCTTAGGAGTGTGGACCAGTGCATAGCCCAGTTGTCTTCTGAACAGCAGAGGGTTGTAATTAATACTACCCTTAACTCCTATTAGGGGCACATTGGGAAAATGCCCACAGCTGGTGATGATATCCCTGCCTTTGGTGCTTTGAGTGCACCACCTGATATCAGCTGAAGTTAGAGCAGTGAGTCTTCTAGCCCAGTTTCTCTGTTGATGAGGATTCAAAAATGCATCTGTCCTGGGAAAATGCTTGAGAAGCCAAGTGTGGAACAAAGGAGCACAGCACCTCACTAATCTTCCCCTCTGCTTTTCATTCCTCTGATGCACTGAGTAGTAGAGATCCCCTAATAAAGTGGGCACTGGGTTCTTCAGGAGGAAAAGGTGGATTGCATTCTTGCTAATGAATCGAGGCTCATCTGCAAATAATATGATCCCATATATGCTCAGGGCCAGTAAAGCACAGACTGCTTTCCACTCTCCCACAGAAGCTTTTAGGGTAGCTTGAGAGATCAGGAAATCCAGATGCAAGTCAGGGATTCCAGCCTTAGAAGTTATATGCTGCTCAATCAGAACAGGTTCCAGATGCAATGCCTTTGCTACCTCTTCATTACCAGGAAAGACCATCTCAGGGTTGAAAGGGACTCCACCCCTGATAGGTATACCAACTAATGATGAGTACTCTTCCAATAAAGGGCCCAACTGAAAGTCCTGAAAAGTGAAACACCTCAGTGGGGGATCATAAAACTGAAGACAAGTGTGAATCAGGCTTCTCTGTGAAGGGTCCAGATCCATAACCACATCAAGTATATCTCCATAATGTTCCCTGAACAGTGGTATGTGATCTGGAGTGATCAGGGTCTGAATCCTCCTGATGTCAGCTAGCTCTGGCTGGAAGAAGTGGTAGGTGATGTTGCTCTTTTTAGGAGCCATGTTGTTGAAGATGAGTAGAGACAGGTGCTGATGATAACACTGAAGAATGGGCCACTGATTGGCTGGTGCAGGTGACTGAAGTAGATAGCTGAAGCAGATGCTGATGAAGATAGGTCAATACTGAAGATAGGGTCAAAACCAAGCCAAATGAAAATGGATACCCTGAAACAAATAAACAAATGTCAAAATGATGCAATGATTATGTATGCAAATGATATGCAAGGGTTTGTGACTGAGCTGGATCTGATCAAAATGCCCTGATATAGGTCCAAGTATGTGCAAGAAATCCAGATGGAGGTCTATAAATCCAGTAACCAGGGTGGGGGACTCAAATAAAGAGCCACATGTCCAGGTTTTAGAATCACAAGAACTGTTCCAACATGGAGTATTCTTAATTACATCAAAGTAACAGGGTATGTTGAGGCCAAGGGTACCTGCAAACCTGTAAACAGCCCATTCCCCTCACAGGTGATGTTCTAGAACAAGGATCCTCAGACTTGGATCAGTTATGAGAAGTGTAAACACTTCCAACCCGGAGGTACAGTGTTTACAATAACCATAAAAGTTCCTCCTATAATTCACCTCAGTTTCTGAAGGTCAATACTAAAAGGTCATCCAGACTTAGCAGGCTTCCCAGATAGCCCTAGCATTGCAGGAAATCCGCAACACAGAGTTCTCAAGAAGAAACCCATATCTGAACCGTGTTTCATATTCCCGCACCAGACCGAGATGGAATGGGAAAGAATATGAACCACTCTAGCCTAGGTGTCACTCAGGTCCCAGGTATAGGACCTTAACTCTCAATAGAACCCCACCCACCAAAGCAAACAACAGATCCAGCCAGCAGCACAGTATGACAATATGATATAATGCAAAGCCATAAAGAAAGCAGTAAAACAACTGTACATAAAGCAAAAATAAACACAAATACACAAACACAAATAAGCACATAACACCCCAGTAAACACAAATCAAACAAGCGCTAGGAGGAACCCACAAAAAGAACCAGAAGCCCTGGTTGCAGTATAAGGGTCCCCAGTGAAATCGCCAAGCTGTCGCTCCCACCAAATGAAGCCGGGTCAAATGGGATACAGACACGAACGGTCGGCGAAGGGAACAGTGAGAACACACAGCCGTGAACTCACTGGAGAATGAATAGAGTCGCCAGCTAGGCATTTTTATCCCGGAGGAAAGGTAATGCTGCATAGACCTAGAAAGAGATGGATAAGACGGTTTGCGAACCAAAGAGACTGAGAAAGGGGGTTGGTTACAACCTGGGAAGGTATTAGCACCCAGATTGTTCGTCGTACTCGACGGGATCCACGCTTAAAAGATTTGTGTTTTAAAGGGGTAGTGTCAGTGCAATCTGTGTATAAAGAGCTGGAAAAGGATGTACAGGGGTCAGTGCAAGAAAAATGTGAAGTGTGATATATGCAGTGTCAGTGTAAGAAAAGGAATGAGAATGAATTGCTCAAGATCATGAGGCTTAAAGAATAAAGCTGGAAAGAGGAGGAATTTACAGAGACTTTTTGTTCGATAACTGTTAAGTTATGCCTACGTATCCTCTCGTGCAATGAGGAAGTCAGAACACCGTAGTTCGACCCAAAGAGACTGAAAGATGAATTGACTTGTGAACTGCTTACTTGCCTATGCTCAAGTGTATGATCTGTCTGGCACAGATGCTAACTGTCTTGCATTAGACGGAAGAAGCGAGTTCTCGTTTGTGAGTGAATGAGATGAGAAAAGAATCCCGGAGGAGACGATTATTGTCTGTTTTTGTATTTTCAGTCTTTTATTGCTTTTGAAGGTTTGTCATAAGTTAATGAGCTTAAGCCTAAACCAATGGGTTAGTAAACTCATCACATCTTCCCTCTGTTTAGGGGTAATGAGAATACCTTAAGTGTGAAGTCAGATTCTCACACTTAATCACCTTTGGTATAGGATTAAGATCATTAACCTACTTGTGATTATTTAGGTGCTTTTGTGGTTTTTTGTTTAGTGTTAAGTAATGAGGTTAAGCCATAATCAGGGATTTAACAGGCTCATTACACCATCCTAATAGAAGGATAATAGATGAGAATGTTTAAGCTGAGGAAAGCTCCTCAACTTAATCCATGATTAGGGATTAAACTCATGACCAAACAAGCCTTTATTAGATGGATTTTATTTAATGGTATGATGATGAAGTGAGTTTTATGATTTGTAAGACAAACTTGAGGGGGACTTGTCCATTAACACTAGGGGTAGTCCTTCTTAACCAATTAAGGAAGAATTAGAACCCTAATGCAAGGCCCAAGTTACAAGTGTGGTGTCTTGATGATTATTAGGTGAATTGATTAAGAGATTTAAACACATTAAGGGTTTAACACTTAGGATTAAAGTTATACACTCCATCCTAAGATAAGGATGCAGGCATAAGCTTAATCACAAAGCCTTAAAGCCTTTAGGGTTTAGTCCCTGATTATGAGAAGAGAAGAGAAGACTCAAAAGAGACACAAAGGTAAAACTAAGAGGGGAGACTAATCAAAACCCTAATCATTGTCATGCTTGGTTGTTCCTAAGGTTTGTGAGGTTTTCAAGAGAAGTCTTCAGAGGAACCACCAGGAAGCAGATGAAAGGATCAGGAGAAGCAAAGTAACTTGCTTCATTCAAGAAGTCAAGTCACTTGAAGAAAGAAAGTGAGAAGAAGAAGAATGAGCAAGCTCAAACTCAAACACATATAAAAATGCAGCATGGATGCAAGAGAGAGATGAAGAGAAGTTATGAGAAGTGAAGGCAAATTCACTTCTCAAGATCACTTACCACCTGAAGGGTTAGAAAAGAAATGCAATGCAATGCAAAATGGGAGGGAATGACATGATGCAAATCAAAACCAGAAACATATATGTGATGTTAATGATGCTATGAGATGCTACAAACCAGAAACAAAACATGTGGGTGATCATACAAGTTTATGAATGCAAATGAAGCAAGTTAAGAACCAAGAACATACATGAAAAGTTATGGAATGCACATGGCATACAACATGACAAATGCAAGCTGCAATGATCAAACATGCTTTCAATATGTCTTATGATGTTCAATGAATCAAATGGAGGCATGGAATGTCATGGCAAATCATGTTATGCAAGAAAATGCAAGATGGATGCATATGGAAGCCCAAATTAGGGTTTATGAACAAAGCAACAAACACAAACCAAAATCAGAAGCAAACAACATCACAAAAAAATGCAAATGCACTCAAAGGATCCCTAATCCTATACTAACTAAATGCCCAAAGGAGAGGTCTCAACTCTTAACCTAGCTCAAGTTATGATTTTCCTAAGTTTTCTAGGGTTTTAGGGTTCCTTAACAAGAAAAATACCAAACAAATGGAAAATGAAAGATCAAATCATGGCCATTTAATCTCACAAACTACATGCTAAACACAATGCAATGCAAAAAGAATCAAGGTTCAACTCTTCATAGTTAGGCAGAAATGATTTTTTGAAGTTTGGATCAAAATAATGCATAAAAATGATTTTAATTCAATGAAAAATTCTCAAAATGCATCAAGATCAAAAAATAAATTTGGTTTGAAGGTTGGACAATGTTTCTAAATGTCTTAAAACATTTCATGAATTTTTTGGTGATTTTTAAATACCTAAAAGTATTTTTAATAAGTTAATTTTCATTAATCAATTAAAAATAAACTTTTAAATATTTAAAAATATTTTTTAATGCTAAAAATAAAAAAATAAAAATATTTTTGTGTCTTAAAAATTAATGAAACTCTTGACAAAAAGTTTCATAATTTTTAAACAATTTTTACTATTTTAAATAAATTATGGAAGTTAAATGAAAGAAAATGAAAATAAAAATAAAAAGTATGCAGTATGAGTGGCTGTGATTGAGAGTTGAGTGATCCAAAGGCCCTGCGTGCAAGTCAACAAGACTGGGGGTAAGCACAATCCAAGGCCCAGATTTAAAGTTTTAAAACGCGCGTGATCTGATGGCTGAGGATTAATGTCAACTTAATTAATTATGATTATTTTAATTAAACAAGATTAGGGCTTAATGACCCATCCAAGCCGTCCAAACACGCGCGGGAGAAGCAAATCAATGGCCAGAATTCAAAGTTGGTTAATTAATGAGATTAGGGCATAATGATTTTCAGGCGACCGGAACAGTGTTCCGGTCGTCTTCTCCGACGACTCAAAAACCTAGCTTCTTCTACAGGTCATTATTCCTCAAATTTCTTTCACCAAAATGACCCCCTAATCATTCTAAACCTAAACCCCCACTTGAAATCCATTTATCCATCATGAACAAGGAAGAACAGGCCAAAACTCAAACACGGGCAAAATTTCAGAGAAGCATAGAATGGTCATTTCTTCACTATTTTGAAATCTAAAGACATCCCCATGACCAGCAAGACATACATCATCAATTTACAACATGAAATGCAAGTTCTGTGAGAAAAGTTTCATGGTCATACCTGAGCTGGAAAGCTTCAATAGTGAGCTTCCAGAGTCCCCTTTGTGTGCAAATGAACTCCCCTGACTCCCTTGAACTCAATGAGATGCTTCAAAGTTCTTGTGGATGGCTGGTTTGAAGGGAAGTGTTCTGGTGCAGCAGTTTCCACAGTCAGGATTTGTGAAGTTTCAGTGTGTTTGACTTGTTGGTGAAGAGAAATGGGGTGTTTGATGGCTGGAAAATGAGATTCGAAGAGAGAAGAGTTTTTTGCAGGTTTTGTGGTATGCTGTGTTGTGTCTTGTTTTAGTCCTCAATGCCTTGCTATAACATCTCCAGGTAGTGTGGATAGCCTGTGGGGCAGGTCAGTAGGGTGGCTGCTCACTGTGCCATGAGTATGGGAACTTTTGCCAAAAAGTCAAGTGGGCTTGTACTAGAAGCATGGGTCATGGCAGCAGCAGCTTGAAGTCATGTGTTGCTTCAGCTTGAGTTGAGGAGAGCCCTTGGATTGTTTGTAGCTGACTGCAACATATGGATGACAAGCTATGCTAGCTTTTGCAACTTGCCCACTTGATGTTTCCTCGTGATTTTATGCTATGTACATGAAAAAACTCTTGCTGAATTTTGTTGCACAATGTTACATTTAGTCATGGCAATGTGTAGGAGTCATTTAGTGATCACATAACTCATGGGAAGATGATTTTGCCAAGAATCCCTCTTTGCACTCTTATGGAAAATGCCTTAGAAATCTTTGAAAATCAAAGCACACAATGTAAAATCCCTTGGGCCAATTCTGTTTTTGGGGTCATGTATGATCATATGATGAAGCTTTGAAGTCATTTTGAAGTCACTAGAGTGCTTGGTACATGAACTTGCAAGTTTTCCATTTGGTGCATAACTTGAATTTTAATGATTTTTGCCAACTTTGACACACCATAACTTTTGATCCAAAATGAATTAGGTCATGTTCTTGTACTTTTTGAAAAGGGAAAGATCTAATCTACAACTTTCATGACCAAAGTTTTTTCATTTGAAGCATTTTTGGATCAAAAAGTAAGGGTTGAAAAAGTTGCATAAAATGCCATTTCATTAAAAGTCAACCATGCCCTAAAAAGTCAACTTTGCAAAAACTTGTAATTCTTGAATTTTGTGAACTTCAACCTTCTTCCATGATCAAATAAAGATCATATACACTCAAAATGATGAAGATCACCCCTTGGTTGGGTCATTGGGGGCCTCAGATGCCCTGATTTTACACTGACTTGTCCAGAAAGTCAACCCTTGATCAGATGACTTCCCCATGGAATTTCTTCATGAAAATTGATATGCACACTCCCTATACCATATAGAGACCAATAGAAACAAGAATGACCAAAAAATTTGGAGTTATGGCCTCTGAAACCAAAACCCTAATTTTAGGTTAACTGTGCAGTCAAACCTGGCTCTGCATCCATACCAATCCCAATTCTTGTGATTCTTTGGCATTCTTGACTTTGAAAGGATGTAATATGATGCTTGAACACACATAGACCCCTTTGAAGTGATTGTTGACCTTTGGAGTGGCTCAAGAAGCTCTTGGATTGCTCAGATCACAAACCCTAGATGCAGATGACTTAGACCCTATGCAGTGAATCAAAAATGTGGTATGAGATGGTATGATTGAGTTTATGCATATGCAATGATCACAAGCCATGGTGTGAATGGGTGAGGGAAAATTTTGGGTGTTTACACTCACTACTATGGACGGTGAAGATTTCTTATCCCCTGTGAATTCAGATGCAGTTAAAAAATACTTCGCATAAAATGACTCGCTGGACATAAAAACAGAATGTATGTCCAGGCAAAAATAGAGCATCCCGGCGAGTCAAAAACAGAATAAAATACTCGGGCAAAAATAAGGGAAAAATCAAAAAAATGTACACCCGCTGAGTTGAAAAGCCGCATTGGACAGCTCAGGCAAAAATGGGTATCCCGGTGGATTGAAAACCCGAAAGGGTGATTCATGCAAAATAAGGGAATAAGCGAACAACTGCATTCTGAATTCGTCTGTATCACTTGCAACATGGCAAGCTTCAAAGGGTTAAAACATCGGTCAGAATCAGCCTCCTTCAGATAGCAGGATAAGAAGAACGTCAAAAGTCATATGAGTCATAGCAAAAGGAAAGCTCACTGAAGCGTCATTAACATTGCCGGCACCTTTTTGTTTCTCAATTTTGTAACAATCTCCTCATTTCAGGGGATCTGTTTCTTTGACTGTATTTTCCAATTCAGGGAACCCAAATTAATAAAACCAGAATTTTCAGTCACATCTCGTCTTGTACATTTTTATCTCGTTTGCAAAAAATGTCCGATCTCTTTGATATAATATTTGCATAAAAAAACAGATGCGCCTTTCTAATCACATGCTTGCAGGAAATATATTTCTTACTCCCAGGAGTGTCTAAATTCCTATGACAAAATCCGGTAAGGGATACCTCGGGATACTTGTGCGTTTATTTGTTTCAACAGGAGTACCGGTATTCTAAGCGCAACATGGGGCATGAAAGGTATTCCCAGAGAAGCTCTCTCTCCCTATCAGAGCTGCCAGGCATCACTTCTCCAGCACATCTGTCAGAGTAGTACTCGAAGGGGCTCGTTTCCCTAGCCGAGTTGTCAGATAGTATCATCCTCAGCAGGATCCCCACAAAAATCTCTAGGAAGATCGTTTAGTGATCTTTTACATCCCCAGCCGAGTACTAGACAGGGAACCATCTCCCCACAAGAGCTCCAGCCTCTCCCAGAAAAGCAATGTTTGAATTTCCTGCACAACAAAGTGATGAAAGCTTCCACATCCCCTAGCTGAGCCCCTCATTATTCAGATAGGTCTATCAGTGACCTATTTCCCCAAGCAGAGTCATACATATATCAGATCTACCAGTGATCTCATCCCCAACTGGGATATCCTTTCAAGCAGATCAATCAGAGATCTCCACGGGCAGCAGGGATCTGATTCCCAGATCGGTATCTTTTGCATAATCATAGCATTCGCATCATATTTCCCCTCAGAGCGTAGTATTCCGTCTAATACGGAGCATTACGGCAAAAATCAAACATATTGCATAAATCACAAGTCAGGTTCGAATCAGTCACCTGTAAATATCAACATTCCATCAGCAATGTATATATAGACTCACATTCCCCGCAGAACGCCAAAGCATCTCCTTTGCACTTCTAAAATACAGATACATGCTCCTTTTGGCACTCGTCCGTGTCATCTTTCCCTAGAAAGTCGCCAAGACATTTCTACAAACAGATACTTATACATAACATATCCTTCTCAATTTCCTCAGCAGAAAGCCAAAGCGTCCCCTTTGCACTCTCAAACACAAGTACATATTATATACACTCGACACTCTTCTGTTTCATATCATTCCCCTGCAGATATAAACCACAAACAGATATCTATATACTCTCCTGACACCCGTCCGTGTCACCGCTCCCCAGCATGGTTGCCTAAACACTTATTGAAAACCAAACACTTGTTTATAATACACTCCCGTTGACACCCGTCCGTGTCATCTTATCCCCACAGATCACCAGATTACCTTTTTACACTCAAGATCATAACTTATACTTTTCCTCTTATGACATTTGTCCGTGTCATATTCTCCCCAGCAGATCGAACACTCGTCTGTGTGTCACCAATATTAATCTTTACTCATACAGATACTCGTATGTATCTTGTATACACACTTTTTCCCTCAGATTTGACACTCGTCTGTGTTCTTTGTTAACCAGTTGATACTCGCCCATATCATCATCTCTGAACATGCGTCAGCGTTTGTTTCTACCGATACTCGTTCGTATCATAGTCTTAAGGATGCTCGTCCGCGTCTTTAATTTATACACAATGTCAAACACTTATACCTTTCATTTCTTGGATGTAAACACTCGTTCGTGTTTACTATTCCGCAACAAGTCCCAAGCAAAATTTCTTTTTTATCTGACATTCGTCCTATGTCATGATATTTTCGGCAGCCGTACCCTGCCAGGTGATCGTCCTTCACCTTTGGATGATCGTCCCTCATCCTTCTCCCAGTGGTCTCCATTATTGGAACCCCTTTTATATCCGACATTCGTCCTATGTCGTGATATTTTAGCAGCCGTCCCCTGCTAGGTGATCGTCCTTCACCTTTTTGATGATCGTCCTTCATCATTTTATCCGATGGCCATCCCCATCGTTGATCTTGTTATCTGACATTCTTCCTATGTCATGATAAACCTTGAAAGCAGGCGTACCCTGCTAGGTGATCGTCCTTCACCTTTTGATGATCGTCCTTCATCATGCTTATCCGATGATCGTCCCCATCGTTGACCTTTTCTATCCGGCATTCGTCATATGTCATGATACCTTCGGCAACTGTACCCTGCCAGGTGATCGTCCTTCACCTTGGATGACCGTCCCTCATCCTTATCCCCAACAGAGTAGTCGTTCCCTGCCAGGTGATCGTCCTTCACCTTTGATGACCGTCCCTCATCATTTATTTCATTAATCCGATGGCCGTCCCCATCGTTGTTTACCTTTACTTTGCAAAGCTGATGATCATCCCCATCATTGACTTTACCTCTAATCCCCAAAGAATCTTGTTTCTTTACTTGATGGCCGTCCCCACCATGATATCTTTATTTCCCCCCAGCATGTCGGCCGTACCCGTCACCGCTTTATTTCTCCAACAGTCGTCCTCTACTCGATGGTTGTACTCCATCACCCGCACTTTATAAACATATCATACTTTCTTTTATAATCTATATCCCTTTTCTTCTTCTCCTCAGTAAGTGCAAATTTTGGACTGTCTTTGGTATTCAACCACAAGTTATCTTGTTTGTATGTTAAGCCCGTCGCTTACATCCTGCACAGCTAACTCATGCTTGAATAGGAGAAGCTGTAAACACCCCAAATTTTCCCTCACTAAGTTCACACCATGGCTTGTGATCTTTCATAATTTCATTAGTTCAATCATATCATATCATGTGGCATTTTTGCTCCACTGCATTGGTTCAAGTTCATCTGCATCTAGGGTTTATGATCTGAGCTATCCAGGATCCATCTGAGCCACTCCAAAGGTCTTCAATCCTCTCAAGAGGGTCCATGTATGTTAAATCATCATATTTTATCCTCCAAAGATCAAGGAAGCCAAAGAATCACAAGAACTGGCAAGGCTTGGAAGCAGAGCTAGGGTTTAACTACACAGATGACCTAAAATTAGGGTTTTGGTTTCAGAGGCCATAACTCCAATTTTTTTGGTCATTCTTGTTTCTATTGGTCTCAATATGATATAAGGATCATACATGCCAAGTTTGATGAAGAAATTCATTGTGGAAGTCATTTGGTCACTAGGTAACTTCCTGAGCAAGTCAGTGCAAAATCAGGGCATCTGAGGCCCCCATCAATGGACCCAAAGTGGATTTTTCATCAAATTGAAGTTTTATGGTCTTTATTTGATAATTTAAGTGTTTATAAGTTCACAAATTTGAAGAAGAGTGGGCTAAACCAAAAGTTGCCAAAAATGGAAATGACTTGTAATGTAAACTTTCTATTTTGGGAAAGTTTTTCAACCTCCTTTTTCTTAACCAAAAATGCTTCAAATGAAAAATTGTTGGTCATGAAAGTTGTAGATTGGATCATTCCCTTTTCAAAAAGTACAAGAACAAGATCTAATTCATTTTGGAACTCAAGTTATGGCTTTTTAAAGTTGGCAAAAATCACATAATTTCATGTTTCATGCCAAATAGGGATTTTTGCAAAACCTCTTGCCAAGCCATTTTGTGACCTCAAATTGACTTCTAAGCATCATACAAACATTATGCAATGCCTAAAACTCATAATTGCCCAAAGAATTTCAAAATTCCATGCCTTGCCCATGAAGAAATCTCAAAGGGGCCAAACTTTCTTCAAATTGCAAAACCTCCCATAACTTATTCCCCACATGCTGAATTGCCTCAAAGTGATTTCCATGGCCATCCTTGATCCTTGCTGTACCAGACACCCCATTGTACCATGCCTGAACCAACCCATACCTCAAAGTACACATAATCTTGACTTTTTGCATTTTCACCCATACCAATCACACTATGCCACAACCACTCTCTGAACCAATGGCATTTGTTTATACTAACCTAAAGCAAGCCAAACATAACAAGAACCAAGCCTTAATCCTCAGCATTCACAAGTTCACAAAATACTCCCCTCTTGCAAAATCCTTCGAATTTCATAACTCAACCATCCATTCTTCAAACAAACACCCCCATTCATTCTCAAATCAATCACTGATCACAAACCACCCCTCAAAACAGCTAAGAACACATGACAAACAAAACACGATTTTCTGACCAGTTGATCACAAACTCACAAGCCAGCCTTCCTCAAAGCTCTCCAAGCATCAAAGCTTCTTCAGGGAGGTCATTGGAGGCATTTTGAAGCAAGAAAGCAGCCAGAAAGCTCAAGGGTTGAAAGCTCCATCTCAGGTAGCCATGCGAATTAATTTTTCCAGAACCTTTATTTTAAGTTACTAAATGGTTAAGCATGTTCCCCTGAGTACACTGAACTTTTTATTTTTGAAAATGATGAAGAATTGAGAATGTATGGCTTGTCTGAAAGTTTCACCATTTTTTGTTCATTGCTTCGAATCTTGAGTTTGGTTGAAAAGAAATTGTTTTTGAGGGTGGGGTTGATCTTAGGAGAGTGAGAGGAGTCAATCTGGAGCTTTAGAGCTCCAGAAATGACCCAGGGAGTGATTTGGAAATTTTTCAGGGGAGGTGTGGTCGGAGAAGATGACCGGAGGTCATTTCCGGCCACCTGAATGTAATTAATTTGATTAATTAGGGTTAGGGCATAGTTTAAACCTGGACCATTGGATTTGAGTTTGGCGCGTGTTCTGGATGGCTAGGATCAGATCATTAGTTTTAATTTAGGATTAAATAATTAATTAATCAGGTTTAGCTGGGTTTGAATTCTGTCCCTTGGATTTGGCGCGTGGTCAATAGATATAAACCCAGAATCAATCCCCACCATCCATTCAGCATACATTTGTTTATTTCATTGTTTAATTCATTTTTCTTATTTTATTTTGCACAAATTTTTTAAAATAGTAAAAAACATCAAAAAATTCTGAAATTTTTTATCAAACATTTTATTAATTTTCAGAACCCAAAAATATTTTTATTTTTATTTTTTGCATTAAAAAAGTATTTTTAAATCATTTAAATGTTTTATTTAATTAATTAATGAAAATTAATTAATTAAAAATACATTTAAGTATTTAAAAATCACAAAAAAAATCAGAGATCATTCTTAGATATTTAAAAACATTTACAAACTTACCATATAAATTTATTTTTGGTTTTGATCATGCTTTGACATTTTTCAATGAATTAGGGTTCTTAAATTTGTTCATTTTCAACCCTAACTTCAAAAATTCATAACTTTTAAACCAAGTTGAGTTTGCGAATAATTCTTTTTACATTGTTCTATGCATGGCTTCTAGTTTCTAAAAACATTTTTGTTTCATTTTTATCCTTCATTTCCAATTTGTTTGGAATTTTGCATTGAAGATCACCCTTAAAAACCCTAGAAACTTAGAAAATTCATAACTCCTTCTAGGTTTAGCTTCTGACCTCCCCCTTTGGATGGTAACCTAGTATAGGTTTAGGGTTCCTTTGAGTGCATTTTCAATTTTTTATCTTATGATTTGCTTTTGGTTTTGAGTTTTGCATCTCACATGTTCATATAACCCTAATTTTGCATCTTCATTTGCATTCATCTTGTATATGTTTGCACTCATGAACTTGCCATGACATTTTATGCATCCATATGACTCTTAAGACATCCTAGGACACATTAGAATCATGTTTGATCATTTCTTCATCCATTTTTCATGTTATGCATTCATTTCACTTCATGTGCATTCATGAACTTTCATGCTTCCTTTATGCTTCATTTGCATTCTCATCCTTTGTATGATCATCCATGACATTTGACATACATTTGCATCATCTAATAGCATCATTTGCATCATGATTATACTTCTGGTTTTGGTTTTCATCTTTGCATTTCATTCCATTTCCATTTCATTTCATTTCCTTTTGCTAACTTTTCAGGTGGTAAGTTACTTTGAGAAGTGAATTTGCCTTCACTTCTCTTAATCTCTTCTCATATCTCTTATGCATTCATTGCTGCATTTTGTATTTGTATTAGAGTGAGCTTGCTCATTCATGTTCCTCCCTCACTTTCTTTCTTCAAGCAACTTATCTTCTTAAGTGAAGTAAGTTGACTTGCTTATTTGCTTCTCCTCCTTCCATCTTTCTTCTTCCTTGGTGGCTTCTCATGAAGATCTCTTGCAAGCCTCATAAACCCTAGGAATACCCAAGCATGATCACAATTAGGGTTTGATTATTCCCCCATTAGTTTTACCTTTGTGTCATCTTTTGTGTCTTCTCTTCTCATCTCATAATCAGGGACTAAACCTTTAAGGCTTTAAGGCTTTGTGATTAAGGTTATGCATGCATCCTTATCTTAGGATGAAGTGTATAAATTTAATCCTAAGTGTTAAACCCTTAATGTATTTAAATACTTTAATAAATTCATCTAATAAATCACTAAGATATCAAACTTGTAACTCGGGCCTTGCATTAGGGTTCTAATTCTTCCTTAATTGGTTAAGAAGGACTAACCCTAGTGTTAATGGACAAGTCCCCCTCAAGTTGTCTTACAAACCTTAAAATTCACTTCTTAATCTTACCATTAATTAAAATCCACTTTAATAAAGGCTTTGTTTTGTCATGAGGTTAATCCCTAATCATGGATTAAGTTGAGGAGCCTTCCTCAGCTTAAATGTTCTCATCTATTATCCTTCTATTAGGATGGTGTAATGAGTCCATTAAATCCTTGATTATGGCTTAAACTCATTACTTAACACTAAACAAAAACTCCAAAAACATCTAAATAATTACAAGTTGGTTAATGATCTTAATCCTACATCATGGTGATTAAGTGTGAGGTGTTTACTTCATACTTAAGGTATTCTCATTACCCCTAATCAGAGGGAAGATGTGATGAGTTTACTAACCCTTGGTTTAGGCTTAAGCTCATTTTCTTATGAAAAACACAAAAAGCAATAAAAGATTGAAAACCCAAAAACAAGCAATAATCGCCTCCTCCAGGATTCTTTTCTCACCTCATTCACTCATAAACGAGAACTCGCTTCTTCCGTCTAATGCAAGACAGTTTGCACCTGAGCCAGACAGGTCATACACTTGAGCATAGACAAGTAAGCAGTTCACAAGTCATTTATCTTTCAGTCTCTTTGAGTCGAACTACGGTGTTCTGACTTCCTCATTGCACGAGAGGATACGTAGGCATAACTTAACTGTTATCGAACAAAAGTCTCTGTCTCTCCCCCCCCCCTCTTCCAGCATTATTCTTTAAGCCTCATTGTCTTGAGCACTGCACTCTTTTCTTGCACTGACACTCCTTTTATTCACTTCACACTTCTTTTGCACTGACACTTGTATTCTTTTCCAGCTTTGGCATACAGAATGGCACTGACACTACTCCTTTAAACAAAAACTTTCAAGCGTGGATCCCGTTGAGTACGACGGACAATCAGGGTGCTAATACCTTCCAAGGTTGTAACCAAACCCCTTTCTCAGTTTCTCTGGTTCGCGACCGTCTTATCCATTTCTTTCCCAGGTTTATGCAGCATTACCTTTCCTTCGGGATAAAAATGCCTAGCTGGCGACTCTTTTCAGTTCATCCTCATGTTCTCTCTCTTTCGCCGACCGTTCGCGTCTGTACCCCACTGACCTGGGTGTCATCAGGTGGGAGCGACAATGTGTGTTGAATGTCATATCAGATGTTTAAACATCCTGAAGAATGTTTGAATCTGATATATCAGAATTTAAAAGTGTTGTTGTTTGTGCCTTGCCATGTTTATATGTAACAGATAAGATGTCTCAACATCATATTCGACATTTGAGTCTGTCAAACCAGAATTTAATTATTTATTTTTGAGATTTTGAATAAATATTGGTTTCTTTTCATAGTAATTATTCTTATTACTTATTTTCATAATTGTATTATGATCTTTTTATACTTAGGGAAAAATGGGATTTCTAGACTTTTTTCTATAAAAATAGTAAAATATTCTTTATAAACTATGAGATTAATTTATTTTGGGATTTATTATGTAAAACTAATATTTTGGGATTTAACTATATTTTGGGGTGTTAAATTTTTTTTAGGGATTTAATCACGGGGTTTTAAATTAGTGTTTTGGGGTCTTTTATAAATATTCGGGGGTTCTACTTAAGGGATATTTAGGGGTTTCAAGTGTGGGGATTTTCATAATAAAAATCAGGGTTTATATATAATAATGTTAAAAGGGTTTAAAATAAAGGTTTTAATAATTTTGTAACAGGGTAGTTAGAAACATTAGGATTAGGGTTAGGGGTAAGGGAATCGAATTACGACGCTCTGACCCTTCAAATTGAAGGTACGTATGCATAGGGTTTTTACAAACCTTAGCGAGTGCAATTAGGGTTTTATTTTGTTTATTTTCTTCTTTTATTTCACTTATTTTATTTATTCCATACAAACAAACATCTCTTATAATCTTAGGAAGGATCATATTGGATACAATAGAAGTGATGAGTGACTAACTCCTTCCTCTCATTTAACTGACTTCCGAACCAAAGGTCTCTACCCTAGGAATTTAGGTTTATCACTATTTTTACCCAAAAATGTGATGGAGACTCTCAATTTTTAAGTAGGCAGTGACAAAGTGTGTGCGTTGAAGAGGATTGTTCTTCTTGCCCTTAGTGTTCAAATTTTAAAGGTGTTAAGAGCCTTTGATCTTCTTATAGGTTAGATAGTAAGCATCATCATTGGTGTGAATAGGTTCTACAATAATTCTAACTATAGTGAAATCTCTTTCGGTTTGAAAGGGGATTGGATGTACCTTCGGTTTGTGGAGGGAACCAGGATAAACTATTGTGCCATTTACTTTCTGCACTTTATTGCTTTCATAACCTTACCAAAACTCATAAAAGCAATAACCTTCATTGATAAAAACCAAAAAAAATATTTAAAGAACTTAATTCACCCCCCCCCTCTTAGGTGCAACTCATACTTTCAATGATGTCCTTAGTCCCATTGTGTGGATTAAGTGCAAATATTGATGCAATGATGACTATGTCATCAGTGATGAATATTGACGCAATAATGACTAGGTCATCAATGATGTTTCATTACCGCATGCATGAGTCTATTGAGTTGTATATCATTATGATTGGAATTTTTGTGATGATGAATTAAATGAAGTTTTGGTAATTATGATGAACTATATGAAAAATATGTGTGTATTGTTGATGTTATGCAAGTGACTTTACTTTTTATCTAATTCCTGCATCTTTTATAATGATTATGATTACTTACCCTTTTTTCTTTCAATTGTTTCCACGAATGCGGGTAACTTGCAGGTAATCAAGTTTAGTGAAAGAAGCTTATAAGTTGCTCCAGAATGTGTTGTTTTACTTTGCAGATGTAAAAGGAGTCTTGCTCTGATACGTAACACTGGGGTTGGGGTCGAATGATTTTATGAGATTTATGTTTTGTGTTATTTTCGGAGTTTATGTGATATTTGACGAACTCTAGTCTAGTTTTGGTTTTCTTTGAGATGGTAACTATGAGTTACGTGGAATAGCTTGAATTTTTGAAATACCTTTTACGGTACTTGAGTATAGTTTATAAAAGAGTTTGAGACATGATGTATCCACTGCAAAGTTCTAAATGATTTGATTTACGATGTTAAAGTGTTATATTGATTATAATTTTGTTGCAACCCGTGTTGTAACACCCCAAAGTCAATTTTAATTTAATTGATGTATTTTCTTGTGAATTATGAGGTTTATGATGTATTTTCATGCAAATTTGCAAATCACTCCTCATCACACTTTCCATGCAACCATTGCTTCTAAAACCCTACACAGGTGTAAGCACTCATGATATATAAGCTATTTGTGCCCTTGGTTCAGGCTCATGCTCTCTCATTTCTCACTTTCAAAAAAATTTCTCTTTATGCATTTTGCTTCGAATCACACATTCCATACACGCATTGCCTCAATTCTTTGCATAGTCATCATCATTGGAGTGTGAGGAGTACAAATCCACCATTGGTTTGAGCTTAGAGCAAGGTTTTCACATAGTGCAATTCAGAAGCAACTTCTTTCGAAACTCAAGATTCAAGTTTATTTGAAGCTCTATTTGCATTTATTTTGTAAATAGAGGTGTTAAGGAGTGGATATGCACATTTCTGAAGGATTTCTTTGAGTATTTGACCTAGCTTCATCTCAGGTTAGCTTCCAAATTGATCACTCTAGATCTTGTTTTTGATGTATGCATTATGATCTATGTGCTTCACTGAGTTGATTGATGTATTATGTTTGTGGTTGTGATGTGAATTGAGCTTGTATTATGGATTTGAAGGTTTGATGTTCATTTTTATTTTCTTCGATCCATGAGATATATTGATTATTTGGTGATTTTGAGCTTGAATTCATGATCAGCATGTGAAATAGGTTAGATCTGGAGCTTTATTTGAATTTATGTGAATGTATGTTCATAGCTTTGAAGTTTTCGGTGACCGGAGCTAGGGCTACGTCACCGGATTGTTCTCAGGTGGATGGATTGGATCAAGGAAGAAGATGATGTTTGTATTGTTGGATGTGTGAATCTAATGGCTCTGGCTTTAACAACGCATTAAAAACACGTGCATGTCACACGTATTCTGTTTTCATAATAATGTTATGTGTATGCTTGTCTATGTTAATTATGGTGTGTGTGCGTTTAGATGCCTTGATTGCTTTGACTTTGTGAATTGGTTGACTAGCTCATGCGCGTATGATGAATCCAATGTATGTGATTGATGCTGACTGTCGTACCTCGCAAACGACTATGATCCTCGCGCTGACCGCGAAACAAAATAAACAATAGATTCACCATCTAATTCTATTTATTCTACCTATAGAACAGAATGATATAGCTATAACCTAATAAGGAAAGGAAATAGTCTGGAACCAAAATCTAAGTCCGGGAGTCGGTTACACAAGGGGAAGGTATTAGCACCCCTCACGTCCGTTGTACTCAACAGGAACCTTTTAGTCTAGTTTGTGAATGAGTGATTATCTATGCTAATTATCTTATTAAGGGTAAACGAATTGGATCAAGGGTTTGGATCTAAGTATCGTTTTAGTAAATGGGAAGGTCGATGCAAATGGAGTGTAAGAGTTAAATCGGTTACGTGGGATTGGGTCCTAGTCCTAAGGAAGGCGCCTAGTAAACGATACCAAAACCTAATGGAAGTGCGAGTGTGCGAATGCAACCACTTGGCGTTGGACCAAGGGTTCGCGAAATAAGCGAAAAATAAATATATGACATACATCAGAATTGGGGGAGAGATACAATTAATTTACATGGGATTGCGATTAAATAAAGGGTCTCGTTGTACTTTTCCCAAGAGAAAGCGTGTGTGCAGTGTCCTAAACTATGCGGAGCCGTTGGAGCTCGAGATTAAATCGAAAGCGTCAGAAATGTGGCTCCTTAACTATCTTAGAATCGATTCAATTTTAGAATCATTCTATTAGAAGTCAAGCGTCACTTTATAATTATTTAAATAAAAGAAATGCGATAAAAAATAAAATCAGTCTCATATTAATTTAAATAACGTTGATTTGTTGAAATCGAATATTTAAATCTTTTGTTATATCATAGACCATAAAAATAAAATAAAGTATAAAAATAATAGTAAATAAAAGAATTGGCCTCATATTTAATTTAAATAACGTCGATTTATTCGAAATCGAATATTTAAATATTTATTCATCGGCCAAAATAATAAATTGGGAAAATAGGAAATAATGAGGAAAATAAAAGAGTGGCCTCAAATTTGTTTAGATAACGTCGATTTATTCAAAATCGAATATCTAAATGTTTATTCATCAGCCAAAATTATAATAAATCGGGACAATGTGAAATAATAAGAAAGATAAAGGTGTGGCCTCAAATTAGGGGATAACATTGATTTATTAGAAATCGAATATCACCATTTATCATAGGCTGATTATATAATAAAGTCGATAAATAATGGATCTAAATTAATTAGAAACCATAAAAAATAATAGAAAACGGTCTCATATCGATTCGGACAATGTCGATAAATTCAATGTCACAAATCGGATAATAATATCATAGACCGAATAAAAATAAGGAATAAATCGAGAAATCGAGAAATAATGAAAAATGGAAAATTTGGCCTCATAACGGTTTAGATAACATCGATTAGAAAAGTCGAAAATCGATAAACCGCAATTATATCATTGGCCCTAATATATAGATAACATTTAGCTAAGGATCAAACTAACTATTAAACATTAATTAGTGATCTTAACTTAACAAAATATCATAATAATAAAGAAAATAACATAAGAAAAACAAAGGTGTTTTGGTAGTATATACATGGTGTGTATAGAAAATTGTAATGGGCCTCACAGCCCAAAAAATATATATATATGAATAAACCATAAAAGAAAATAAACAAAAGTCAGCAACAAGGATGAAACGAGATGCACGAAAAAAACAAAAATGCAGACCCTGTTTCAAAACTCAAACCGTCGACGGCTTTCTCAACTCTAACTATTTTCTCAAACGCAACAAAGCGACGACATTTTCTCACTGTCTCATTCTTCTACTCTCTGGAAAAAAAAACAGCGACTCTCTAACTCTCCGCGTTCACAAGCTTTCGGTCTCTCCATGGTTTACGCTTTTCGGTTCGTCATTTAGTCCTCTTGCGCTGTGTTTTGTGGTTTAAGTGTATTGTTGTCAGGTTTGTGAGTTTATTGAAGAAGGTCGAAGATGGCGGTGTCGTGATTTTTTGGTGGTGTGGATTTCGGTTCAATCTTTTTCATCTCTTTCTATTTTTGATTTTGGTTAAATTTACGGTGGCTTTTGGTTTGAAAAGGGGTATTTGAAGGTGGTGATTTGTTGAAAATGGAGAGTGAATGGAGGAGGGGCGATGGTGATAATGAAGAGTATTCTGATTATGCTTGGTTATGGTTAATTTTATATTGATGGTGAAGTCGGCTTCGCTCACTCATCTGCATTTTTCGATCTTTGATTTAGATTTGTGATTTAAAGACTTTGTTGGATGTTATGGTATAAGTGAGTTTTTGTATAGATTTTTCAATTTTATCCTTATCTCAAATGTGAATGGAACGTGTTTGATTTATAGAGCAATTTTGAAAGGGTGTTTTGGGAAGTTTCAGGAGGAAATCGCGAGAAATCCGTTGGCGTTTTGGTGAGAATGTGTTGTGAGAAAAATGCAGTGAGCTGTGTTGTTGTGCGGGTCGCGTTTATTGTTTTCGTTGGTGTAGTGTAATGGATAAAGCATAGAGTGAAGGCATATGCAATTTATTAGCTGGCGTTCTCTTTTTATTTTGTAGCATGGAATATAGCAGAATGATGTAACATTGCAAATGGGATTTATTTTTTTTAAAATTTCTAATGTGGTCTTATGTATTTTTTTTTTACGTTTGTTAATGAAATATCAAAGAAGAAAAAAATAATAATAATAATAATTAAAAAGTCGAAATAGTAGAAAGAAAAATGAAAAATAAAAATAAATAGAATAATAATAAACGAGGAAAATAATAGTAATTTGGGATTAAACAAATAGTTTTTTTTATTAGAACCGACAAGACAGAAAGAAATAGATAAAGATCGTAATTGGACCTCCCCCGATTTTAACATACACACGACCTAAATGAAATCCCGATTTAAACAAACTGAGACAAAAACAAATTCTGAAAGTATGCAAGTAGGATAAATTTGGGGTATGACAGATGCCCCGATCTAATTGGCTTGAACCCGATAAAAGCGAACAACTGCAATGTGTTCGATTCTAGGGTAAAATTCAATTAGATATAAGAAGACCCAAAATTTTTCCAATGGTAAATACGATGATGCAATATGAGATGCGTGTATGAATGCAATTGTTGGGGATTCTAAACATGAATGTGATGTGGTATGAGACATAAACTCTGTGGGGATGATGATATGATTGGATGAAAAGAAAACTAAAAATAGTAAGGTAAGAAAAAATGGTTAAGGATAACAAGATATTTCTGAAAATCTGTCTGTACGACAGAGAGTAATCAGGAACACTCGTACTAAAAGGGATTAAACCCTGAAAGAGGTATTAAAGACATCTAACAAAAGCTTTATATGCACAAGTACCAAACATGGAAATCAATGCCCAAAACATCTTGAAGAACACTAGATGTGGAATGAAATCAAACTATGAAGATACATCTGAAACAATAATAGTGTACGGGTAAATTCAAGAAAATTGTCGAAACGGCGCACATAACTAGAGAAGCATCAAATAAGTGTTATCAAAATGAATGGACATCTGAAAAAACTTCAAATGGACTTCAAATAGTTCTGGAAAGAAAGACATCAGGACGAGGGGACATTTGGGAAACAAAAACATCAGATGGGCTTGAAAAAAGGACATCTAGGAAACAAAAACACCAGATGGGCTAAACAAGTTGAGCTTGGACATACACGAATATTTGGTAACTATCCACGTCAAACTTCACAATGTTCGAAGGAAGAGAAATATCCATGTCAAATTTCTTAACAAGACAAATTTGAAGGAGAAGAAAATACCCATGTCAAACTACGTTTGAAGGAAATAAAAGAATATCCATGTCAAATTTATCAATGGAAATTATCCAAAGAGAGACCTTTGAAGGAAGAAGTCCACGTCAAACTTCACAAAGTTCAAAGGAAGAGAAATATCCACGTCAAATTTCTCAATGGGAATTATCCAAAGAGAGACCTTTGAAGGAAGAAGTCCACGTCAAACTTCACAAAGTTTGAAGGAAGAGAAAATATCCACGTCAAATCTCTTAACAAGACAAATTTGAAGGAAAGGGGTCCACGTCAAACTTAACAAAGTTTGAAGGAAAATAAAATATCCACACGGAAGACATGGTGACAGACACGACTGCTTTGGTAGGTGCCAAGTGAGTTGGACTTTGATTTTTGGTGGTTTCCAATAGAAATTGGACTTTAAGGATGCCAAACAAATTGGACTTTAAGGATGCCAAACGAAATTGGACTTTGACCACAAGGTAAGATGACAAGACCTTGGGAAATGCAAATGAGCACGAAGTATACTTCGAGCTATGCTTGATATGAAATCGTATGATGTAAATGGTCAATGTTTGCAATGCAAATGATGAGACCAATGGATAAGACTCTTTTAGGAGGTACGGCTGAAACAGTTGATTCCATAACACAAGGAACTTTGCCAACTATGCCTTTTGAAAGATGTCTTGAGCATAACTTCTATTACACTTTTTGGAAGTATGAAGATGTTGATCCTACTAGGAAAGAGTGATAAGCTTGCTTGGGGATTGCTTGCAATAGACTGCCCCATGTTGATTTGATTCTGGAATGACTGGTTGCTGGAAATGCTTGCCCTAGCATGAGTCTTGAAAGAGAATTTCTATGAAGAACAAGATCTTTGACTGTGATATGCCCCAGATAGGATCACTGATCAAGTTTCTTAACTGTTTAAAAAAATCCTTGATGATGAGTTCTTACTTGCGAATAAAATATTCAAAAAATGTTAATTTTAATTCAATGTGTTAAGCAAAATTTTTGAAATCAAAATCATTGTTGGAATGATATTGGTGTGAAGCAAATGAATCACTAGTAAAAATGCAATGTTTATTCAGACAAGCAAAGTGATAATGCAAAGGTGAAAGATAATGCAAAGTGAAAGATAATGCAAGAGGTATGATACCAAAGTAGATGATTGGAAAATCTCTTGGGAGTCAGCTTATGCAACCTTGCTTCGATGTGCTTTCAAAACAAACCTAGCTTCAATTAGGTCTTTAAATGGTTATAACGTGGTCTAGTTCACGATTTTCAAAATAAAGGATATAAGGCTCAAAATTTAATTTTTTTTACCCAACCCACTCTTCGTGATGATCTCCAGTCCTACGCTCAACTAACTCAACCTATGCTTTCAGGTTATTTGTAGTTGTATTTATGATGATGGCTCAAAAGCTAAAAGATCTTCAGATAGCAGTCACTGTTTCTTCATAACATTCAGTTGTCTTTGCTGAGGACTTTGGGTCAACTCATCTTTGTATTTGTTGAGGAATTTTGGTGACCTCTCTTAATTTGAATTATGTATTTGACATTTTCAATTTGTCGGTATGCCTAAGTCGCCTTTTTTGGATTTTGACTTGGCGGCTTTTTCTTTTTTTGATTTTTGGACAATGACTGCCATCAGCTTCTTCGACAATTCTTTGATGTGTGCGAAGGAAAACTTGGGCTTGAAACCATTATTGAAATGTGTAAGGAATGATTATTTTGGAATTGAATGCATATTCAAATCAATTGAGAACTACCCTGCCTCGGGTTAAGATTGCGGTTTTTTCGTATAGAAAGAAACTCCAACTTCAAGGCTCAAAGGGGTTAACAAGGGGTTAACTTCCTTATTTCTCTAGTGTTTGGGAGTTGAAACAATGCATGTATATCATCAATAAGGTTTTATTTTGAAAGCATACCATTCAACAATTTGGGTATTTATTCGTCATCCTCCCTCCAATCAACAGATGAATAAGAGAAACAATGGTATTTTTTTTTAAAATTTTTGAAAAGGAAAAGCATGAATATGCACAAATATGAAAGTGAAAGAATTGATTCAAAATATGTGATGCTCATTTCATTAAAATTAACATTAAAGAAAAATAAGTCTTAAAGCAGGTTTTGTTTCTCCCCAGAAAAGACATTAGGTCCCAAGGTGCAAACGTGAACGGTCGGCGAAAGAGAAATGAGGTGAATTGAATAGAGTCGCCATCTAGGCATTTTTATCCCGAAGGAAAAGTAATGCTGCATAAACCTGGAAAGAAATGGATAAGATGGTTATGAACCAAAGAAACTGAGAAAGGGGGTTGGTTAAGACCTGGGAAGGTATTAGCACTCAGATCGTCTGTCGTACTCGACGAGATCCACGCTTACAAGATTGTGTTTAAAGGGGGTAGTGTATGTGCTGACTGTGTGCAAAAGCTAGGGAAAGAAAGTACAGGTGTCAGTGCCAAAGGTGAATTGCTCAGGAACAGAAGCTTAGAAAAGAATGCTGGAAGAGGGGGAAGACACAGAGACTTTTGTTCGATAACTGTTAAGTTATGCCTACGTATCCTCTCGTGCAATGAGGAAGTCAGAACACTGTAGTTTGACTCAAAGAGACAGGAAAATAAATTGATTGTGAACTTCTTGCTTGTCTATGCTCAAGTGTATGACTCGTCTGGATCGAGTGCTAACTGTCTTGCATTAGACGGAAGAAGTAAGTTCTCGTTTGTGAATGAGTGTGATGAGAAAAGAATCTCGGAGGAGACGATTATTGTTTGTTTTTGTGTTTTTAGTTTTTTATTGTTTTTGGTGTTTTGCATAGGATTATGAGCTTAAGCCTAAATCAAGGGTTGTAAACTCATTATATCCTCCTTGATTAGGGATAATGAGCCTACTTAAGTATGAGATAAGCATCTCAACTTAATTACCATGATGATGTAGGATTAAGATCATTAACCTACTTGTGATTATTTAGATGTTTTTTGGTTTTTTTGTTTAGTGTTAAGTAATGAGTTTAATCTCTAATCACAGATTAGTGAACTCATTACACCATCCTAATAGAAGGATGATAGATGAGAACACTTAAGCTAAGGAAGATACCTCAACTTAATCCATGGTTAGGGATTAAATTCATTATATAACAAGCCTTTATTAAATGGATTTTAATTAAAGGATGAGATTAAGAAGTGGATTTTATGGTTTGTAAGACAACTTGAGGGGGACTTATCCATTAAACACTAGGGTTAGTCTCTCTTAACCATAAGGAAGAGATAGAACCCTAATGTAAGGCCCAAGTTATAAGATAAAGTCTTAGTGATTATTAATGTTTTTTGATTAAGAGGTATAAACAAATTAAATGTTTAAAATTAAAGATTAAAGTTATACACTCCATCCTAAGATAAGGATGCATGCATAACCCTAATTCCAAAGTCCTAAAGCTTTAAGAGTTTAGCCTCTGATTAAGAGATGAGAAGAGAGACTCAAGGAGACTCAAAGGTAAAAGAATAGGGGAACTATAAACAACCCTAAAAGTTATCATGCTTGGATATCCTATGGTTTGTGAGGCTTAAGAGAGAAGATCTTCAAGGCCACCAATGGAAGAAGCAGATGAAAAGAGAAAGAGAAAGAAGAACAAGTTACTTACTTCCTGAAGAAGATAAGTAACTTAAAAGAAAGAAAGTGAGAAGGGGGAGCATAAATGAAGCAATTTCACTTAAAAGACAAGTAAGAATGCATGTGAACAGGAAAGAAGAAGTGAGAGGTGAAGACAAATCCACCTCCCAGATAACTTACCCACAAGTTCCTGAAATGTTAGTATGGATGCATAAGACATAAGGCAAAAGGAAATGAGATGAAATGAGGTGCAAAGACCAAAGTCAGAAGTGAATGTGCAATTTAAATGGCATATGAGATGATGCAAAGTCATGCAAGATGCATATGAATGATCATACAAAGATGAGATGCAAAGGAAGCATGTTTAGAAGCATGAAAACTCATGGATGTTCATGAAATGAAATGAATGCAAAGCATACCAAAATGATGCATCAATGATCAAGAAATGTTTCAAAAATGTCCTAAGATGTATAATATGACATACAAAATAATGGAATGGCATGGCAAGTTCACAAGTTCATGAAATGCAAAGTTGAATGCAAATGAAAATGCAGAATTAGGGTTTTAAGACAACATGAGATGCATATGACCAAAACAGAAGCAATCACCATGATGAAAAATTGAAATCAATCTCAAATAAACCCTAATCCCATATAAGGTCACATCCCAAAGGAGAAAGTCAGAAGCTTATCCTAGTGGAAGTTATGAAATTTTTAAGTTACCTAGGGTTTTTGGGTGCTTCTAAAGGGAAAATGCAAATCAAATTGAAAATGCATGATAAAATCATGAGATAAATAACCTAGAAATTATATGTAATATGTGAAATAATGCAAAACGAATCAAGTTCAAACTCATCATGGTTAGGCAGACTTGAATTTTTTATGTTAGGGTTAAAAAATGTGATTTTTAAGAACCCTAATTCAAAGAAAATTGTGAAAATGTAATCAAACCTAAAACAAAATTTTTATAGTGAGTTTGAAAATGTTTCTAAATGTATTGGAAAGCTTTATGAATTTTTTGGTGATTTTTAGAAACCTAAATGCATATTTAATTAATTAAAATCAATTAATTAATTAAATAAAACATTTAAATATTTTAAAAATAATTTTTTAATGCAAAAAATAAAAATAAAAATGTTTTCAGGTTAAGAAAAATATTTGAAGCAAAAATGCAAAGTTTGAGAATTTTTTGATGTGTTTTGCTATTTTAAATAAAATGAACAAAAGAAAATAAAAAGAAAATGAATAAAATGGAAAGTATGAAGATTTGATGGCCAAGATTCAAACTGGGAAAAAGGCATTGATTGCGCGCGCAATCCTACGGCTGACATTCAAATTGGGTTTTTAATTTAATTAATCATAATTAATTTAATTAAAATGGATTAGGGTTTAATGAAATGATCAAAACCGTCCAAACACGCGCTAACCCTAAAATCTAAAGGCCCATATTCAAACTGGGAAATTAATTAGGGTTTATCCCTAATGACTTTCAGGTGGCCGGAGAAGACCTCCGGTCATCTTCTCCGGCAGCTCTCTCACCCTAAATCCCTCCCCAGGCCATGAAAACGCACCAAAGTCTCCAGAAATGGTCATTGAACATCATATAACACAAATCAAGCATCAAAACTCATTTATTTTTCATGAATCAACTGAATCGAAGCAAACAACAAAATACAGGAAAAGTTTCAGAACAACCATACACACTCATTTCTCAATCATTTTCAAAAGTAAAGACATCAGCATGATCAGGGAAGCATGTAGAATCATTTAAGAACTTAAAAGAGAGTTTCTGGAAAAATTGTTCTTGATGGTTACCTGAGATGAAGCTTTCTTAATATGTGCTTTCTGGACCTCTCCTTGATGCTAATCCACCCCAATGAACTCCCCGAAGCTTCTGAAAGGCTTAGAACAAGTTTAAATGACTTGGTTTTAGTGTTTCAGTTATGAATGTGCAGAAATCGTGTTTTGGTTTGAGCTTGTTTCAGGCCATGGTAAGGGGTGGGAAATGATCCTTGAGGTATTTGGAGTTGAATGGTGAAAGAAATTTTGAGTTTTGATACTTGTGTGATGAAATTCGAAGAGAGGAAGTGTTATGGCAATTTTTGGGATTTCTGAGTACTTGAGGATTCAGGCTCCAAGCTTGTGGGAAATGGGCTCCTTGATGTCCACATAAGTCATGCTGATTGGCCAGAGAGTGGTTGTGGCACAGGCTGATTGGTATGGCTTGATTTGCAAAAAGTCAAAAGTTATGGTACCATAATCATGGGCTGATTCAGAGCTTGATTTTGGGGTGTCTTGGCTTCAGCTTGATTCATGGATGGCCCTGGGATCATTTTTATGCAGCTGGAACAAGTGGATGAAGAGTTTCATAGTTTTTGCAAAGTTTATGCATAATTGTCATTTTGAGATTTCTTGTGAATCAAGCCATGAAAATCATGCATTCTTGGGACAATTCTGATGTTTTGAAGTTTCTTTAACATGTTATGGTACATAGAAGTTGATTAGAGGTCATGAAATGACTTGGCAAGTGAAATTGAGAAAATCCCTCTTTGGCATGAACTTGAAAATTATAGGATTTTTGCCAACTTTAAAAGGCCATATCTTGAGTTATAGGATGAATCAAGACATGTTCTTGTACTTTTTGAAAATGGGAAGACATAATCTACAACTTTCATGCCCAAGAATTTTTCATTTGAAGCATTTTTGGTCATGAAAGAATAGGTTGAATATCTTTCCCAAAATGGAAAGTTTCCATTACAAGTCATTTCTAAAAAAAGTAAGTTTGCATTTGTCTTGAAATTCTTAAACTTCATGAACTTACAAACACTTCTAAGATCAAATAAAGATCATAGAGACCCAAAATGATGAATGTGACCCTTTGGTTCCCTTGAGGGAGGCCTTAGATGCCCTGATTTTGACTTTACTTGCTCAAGAAGTTACTCAATGATTAGATGACTTCCACAATGAATTTATTCATCAAATTTGATACACATGATATTTATAACATATTAAGACCATTAGAAACAAGAATGACCAAAAAATTTGGGATTAAGGCCTCTGAAACCAAAACCCTAATTTTAGGTCATCTGTGCAGGAAATCTTCAGTCTACCTCTATGCCTTTGCCATGCCTTGTGATCTCTTGACTTTTATGAACTTTGGGGAGCATATTATGATCATGGAACACACATGGACCCTCTTGGAAAGCTTCAAGACCTTTGGGATGGCTCAGATCACTCCTTGGATTGCTCAGATCACAAACCCTAGATGCAGATGAAATGGAACTATGCAGTGAAACAAATATGCAATATGAGATGGTATGCCTATGCTAATGCAAAAATGAAATATCACAAGCCATGGTGTGAGAAACAAAAGGTGAGGGAAAATTTGGGGTGTTTACAGCTGCCCCTATTCAAGCATGAGTTAGCTGTGCAGGATGTAAGCGCCCGGCTTAACAGGCAAACAAGATAACTTGTGGTTGAATACCAAAGACAGTCCGAAATTTTCACTCGCTGAGGAAAAGAAGAAAAGGGATATAAATTGTAAAAAATAGTATAATATGAGTATCAAATGGAAGCGACGGAGGACGACCATCGAGCAGAGGACGACTGCTGGGGGTAAAATGGTAAGCAAAGCAATGACGGGGACGACCATCATGCTGGGAAATAAAGAAACCGCGACGGGGACGACCATCGGGTAAGGCAATAAGATTTTCTGGGGATTGAGAAAAGCATTGATGGGGACGACCATCAGGCTGGAAAGTAAAGAAAACAATGATGGGGGCGGCCATTAGGCTAAACTGATGAAGGACGATCATCAGGAAAAGGGACCACGACGGGGACGGCCATCGGGTTAAAGAATAAATGGAATAATTGATGAGGGATGGTCATCAAACGTGAAGGACGATCACCTAGCAGGGGACGACCTTCTCTTTATCACGACATAGGACGAATGTCGGATAGAAAAGATCAACGATGGGGACGGCCATCGGAAAAGCATGATGAAGGACGATCGTCAAGAGGTGAAGGACGATCACCTAGCAGGGTACGGCTGCTCTTTATCACGACATAGGACGAATTCCGGATAGAAGGTTCCAACAATGGGGATTCCACTGGGGAAAGGATGAGGGATGATCATCCTAAGGTGAAGGACGATCACCTGACAGGGGATGGCTGCCGAAAGTATCATGACATAGGACGAATGTCGGATAGGAGAAAGTTGTTTTGTTGGCGACTTACTGGGAATGGTAAACACGGACGAGTGCTTACGTCTTTAAAAAAAAAGGTATAAGTGTTTGACAATGTGTATAGATCAAAGATGCGGACGAGCATCCTTAGGACCATGATACGGACGAGTATTGATAGAAACAAACGCTGACACATATTTAAGGGGGATGATACGGACGAGTATCAATCAGTTGAGCAAATAACACGAACGAGTGTTGAATCTGCTGAGGGGTGAAATATACAAGATATGGACGAGTATTGAAGACTTCTTTATAAGCATGTACAAGTATTGATTTGCTGGTGATGTATGTGCAAAACACGGACGAGTGCCAAAAGATTGGGCAAGAGACTCGGACGAGTGTTTTGACTTGCTGGGGAAAGATGACACGGACGAGTGCCGAAAAGAATATGTACAAGTATAAACAAATATATGTATTGATATTGAAGAAGGTATTCTGGCGACCTTACTAGGGAAAGATGACACAAACGAGTGTCGAAAAGAGCATATATAAATGTAAACAGCTATCTGTGTTTGAGAGTGAAAAGCGGATGCTTTGGCTTTTATCTGCAGGGGATATGAGTTTTGTATATTTTTGGCGAAGTGATATAGATATTTGCAGGTTACTGGCTCGAACCTGGCTTATGATCATGCAAATGTTTGATTTTTGCCGTAATGCTCCGTATTATACGGAATGCCACGCTTATCTTGGTGAATATGATGCGAATGCTATGATTATGCAAATGAGAAACCCGATCCGAGATTCAGATCCTGTGGGGATAAAGATCTCTGGTTTATCTGTCCGGAGGGATAACTCAGCTGGAGAAAGAGATTATTGGCTAATTTGTCCGAAGGGAGAACCCCGTTGGGGATGAGGAAGTTTCAGCAACTCCGCTGGGGAAGTACTTCAGGCATTGCTCTACTGGGGAGAGAATGGCAACTCTGTGGGGAAGCAAATCCACCGACTCTGCTGAGGATGAAAGAATCCTGGCAACTCGTTGGGGAATAGAAAGTTCTTGACCACTTTGCTGGGAAAACCGTCAGGCATTGCTCAGGAGGTCTTTTCTGGGGAAGAGATAACTTCTGGGAAGTAATATACTGGGGATTGACGAATTCCTCAGGGGATCCTCTGGGAGGATAAAAACTTTGCGAGGAAATACTTCTTGTCAAGGAGTTATGTTGATGATGTGATTGTTGGCTTGGCTGGGGGAATAATGCCTGATATGCCCCATGCTGTGAAAGATTGTCCTCCTTGATTACCTGCAACCTGTTAAGACAAAGGAAAACGCACAAGTGTCCCGAGGTATCCTCAACTGGATTTTGTCATAGGAGTTAGATTTACCTAAAAGTAACATGTTTCCTGTAAGCATTTATAAAAATGGCTTATATGTTTTTATGCAAGTGTTGTATTATGAACTTTGGACATTTTGCAAACGAAACAAAAAAAATGTACAAAACAAAGTGTGGTTGAATATTATGATTTTATTGATTTGTGTGCCCTGAATAGGCAAGTACAGTCAAAGAAGCAAATCCCCTGGAAGGAGGAGATTGCTGTAAATTGAGAAAATAAAAGTGTTGGCAACATTCATGATGACGCTCCAGTGAGCTTCCTTGCTATGACATGTATGACTTTGACGTTCTTCTTATCTTGCTTTCTGAAGAAGGTTGATTTTGACCGATGCTTTATCCTTTAGAAGCTTGCCATGTTGTGAGTGATACAAACGAATTCAAAATGCAGTTGTTCGCTTATTCCCTGATTTTGCCTGGATCACCTTTTCGGGTTTTCAATCCACCGGGATACCCATTTTTGCCTGAGTTGTCCAATGTGGCTTTTCAACTCAGCGGGTGTACATACATTTTTTTTTATTTTTCCCTTATTTTTGCCCGAGTCTTTTATTTTGTTTTTGACTCGCCGGGATGCCCTATTTTTGCCTGGACTTACATTCTGTTTTTGTGTCCAGCGGGTCATTTTATGCGATGTATTTTTTAATTGCATCTGAATTCAGAAGAGATAAGAAATCTTCGCCATCCATAGTAGTGAGCATCAGTGCTTCACCAGAGAAGACTTTCTTTACTATGAATGGGCCTCGTAGTTTAGCGTCCATTTGCCCCTGTGGTCTGTATGAGGAGGAAGAAGTCTTTTTAGAACAAGCTCTCCCACTTGGTATTCTCGAGGTCTGACTTTCTGATCGAAGGCTTTCTTCATTCGCTTCTGATACAACTTCCCATGACAGATAGCTGCTAATATTTTCTCTTCAATCAAATTCAGTTGATTGTATCGAGACCGGACCCATTCTGCTTCATCCAGTTTCACATCCATCATTACCCATAAGGAGGGTAGTTCAACTTCAACAGGTAGGACAACTTCCATACCATATACAAGCTGATAAGGTGTTGCCCCAGTAGATGTTATGATAGAGGTTCGGTACCCATGCAAGGCAAACGGTAGCATTTCATGCCAGTCTTTGTAGGTGACCACCATCTTCTGCACAATCTTCTTGATATTCTTGTTAGCTGCCTCTACAGCGCCATTCATCTTTGGTCTGTAGGGAGAAGAATTGTGGTGTTGGATCTTGAAGTCCCGGCATAGTTCTGCCATCATTTTATTGTTTAAGTTGGAACCATTATCAGTAATGATTCGCTCGGGAACTCCATACCGACAGATGATATCTCTCTTCAGAAATCGGGCGACCACTTTCCTGGTGACGTTTGCATATGAAGTTGCTTCAACCCATTTGGTGAAATAATCAATGGCTACCAGGATGAATCTGTGGCCATTTGAAGAAGTCGGTTCAATTTTGCCAATCATATCAATGCCCCACATGGCGAAGGGCCAAGGTGAAGACATCACATTCAGAGGATCCGGAGGCACATGCACTTTATCTGCGTAGATCTGGCATTTGTGGCATTTCCTGGCATACGCACAACAGTCGGCATCCATTGTGATCCAATAATAACCTGATCTTAGCAACTTTCTAGCCATTGCATGCCCTCCAGCATGGGTACCAAAAGATCCTTCGTGCACCTCGTGCATCAACAAATCCGCCTCTGTCTTATCAATACATCTGAGGAGTACCATATCAAAGTTTCTTTTGTACAGGGAACCATCGACATTCAAGAAGAAACTACCAGCAAGCCTTCTTAATGTCTTCTTATCATTGGAAGACGCCTCAGGTGGGTATGTTTGATCCTCCAAGAAGCATTTGATGTCATAGAACCAAGGCTTATCATCTTTAACAACATCTGCTGAAAATACGTATGCTGGTCTGTCAAGTCTGGACACTGATATCTCAGGCACAAAGTTGGCAGCTTGAACTTTGATCATGGATGAAATGGTAGCCAAAGCATCTGCAAATTGGTTTTCATCTCGAGGGATATACTCAAGCTTGACTGTTGTGAAGAAAGTCAACAACCTCCTTGTATAATCCCGGTAGGGTATCAGATGATCCTGGTGAGTGTACCATTTGCCGTTGGTTTGATTAATTACCAGAGCCGAATCTCCGAACACAGTCAAAATCTTGATCCTGAGGTCAATGGCTTCCTCAAGACCCATAATACAAGCTTCGTATTCAGCTTCGTTGTTAGTGCAGTTAAAGGTGAGTTTCGCCGAGAAAGGCATGTGAACTCCCTTAGGTGTAATGAGTACTGCACCAATACCACGACCATTCATATTAACAGCCCCATCGAACATCATAGTCCATTCTTCTTCTGTGTCAGGCCCTTCAGTGTGAACAGGATCTTCATGATCTTTTGCTTTTATGAACATGATGTCTTCATCGGGGAAGTCAAATCTCATAGGCTGGTAATCATCAATGGGTTGCTCAGCAAGATAATCAGACAACACACTGCCCTTGATGGCTTTCTGAGATGTGTATTGAATGTCATATTCTGTGAGGATCATTTGCCATCTTGCAACCCGTCCGGTAAGTGCTGGCTTCTCAAAAATGTACTTAACTGGGTCCATCTTGGAGATTAACAAGGTAGTGTGGGTCAACATATACTGCCTTAGTCGGCGAGCAGCCCACGCTAAAGCACAACAAGTTTTCTCGAGCAGTGAATAACGTTGTTCACAGTCGGTAAACTTTTTGCTTAGGTAGTAAATTGCATACTCTTTTCGACCAGACTCGTCATGCTGGCCCATCACACACCCCATTGACTCTTCTAATACTGTCAAGTACATGATTAGAGGTCTTCCTTCAACTGGAGGCATAAGAATTGGAGGCTCTTATAAGTATTCCTTGATTTTGTCAAATGCCCTCTGGCAGTCTTCATTCCACCTGACCGTTTGTTCTTTTCTTAACAACTTGAATAAGGTTTCACAAGTTGCAGTAAGGTGAGATATGAACCTTGAAATGTAGTTTAATCTACCTAGGAACCCTTGAACTTGTTTTTCAGTCTTCGGTGCAGGCATTTCTTGAATGGCTTTGACTTTATCAGGGTCAACTTCAATCCCCTTTTCACTTACTATAAATTCCAGCAGCTTACCGAATCGCACCCCGAATGTGCATTTGTTGGGGTTTAACTTCAGTTGGTACTTCCTCAGACGCTTGAATAGCTTCAACAGATTCACCAGGTGATCTTCTTCTGTGAGGGATTTGGCAATCATGTCATCCACATAACATTCAATTTCTTTGTGGATCATGTCATGGAATAATGTTACCATTGTCCGTTTATAAGTGGCACCAGCATTCTTCAGCCCGAACGACATCACCTTATAGCAGAATGTGCCCCAGGGTGTGATGAAAGTTGTCTTCTCCATGTCTTCATGTGACATCTTGATCTGATTGTATCCTGAAAATCCATCCATGAAGGAGAACACCGAGAACTGAGCCGTATTATCAACCAATACATCAATGTGAGGTAATGGGAAGTCATCTTTCGGGCTGGCTCTGTTCAGATCCCGGTAATCCACACACATCCTCACCTTGCCATCCTTCTTAGGCACAGGTACAATGTTAGCAACCCACGGCGGGTAACTGGTTACAGCAAGGAAACCGGCGTCCCACTGTTTTTGTACCTCTTCATTTATCTTCATTGCCATATCTGGGCGAGTACGGCATAGCTTCTGTTTTACTGGCGGACAGTCTTCTTTTAGTGGCAGTTTGTGCATAACAATGTTGGTGTCCAACCCTGGCATATCCTGATAAGACCAAGCAAAAACATCCACATACTCCCGAAGCATGTCAATCAGTTTCTCTTTTACTGAATCTTGCAGACAGGCCCCGATCTTAACTTCTTTTAAGTCCTCTTCTGTACCAAGATTAACCGTTTAGACCTCCTCCTGATGAGGGGCGATAACCTTCTCCTCTTGTCTTAATAACCTAGCTAGCTCTTCAGGAAGCTCATAATCTTCTTCAACCCCTTCATCAGCTTGATTGATTGGATTGTCAAAGTCATATGAAGTCATAGCAGAGTCGTTGTCGGTGAAGTCTGGAGGGCACTCTCTACAAGGGTTTAGATTTGTTCATTTTAGTGATCAGTTTAATCTTGTTTAGAAAAAGTGAAAATGAAGTTGTTATTTTGAAAAACATGCCATTTTATTTTTGTACAAAAAATGAAAAATGAAAAACAGTGAGCGGAAAAGTAAAGACTCATTTGCAAAAGACGTTCTGATATTCATTAATTGATCTTTGCACAAAATACAAGATGGCCCGATTACAAAATGAGTCCTGACATCTTGGGCAAGATGCAGGACTTGATGCATGCTCTAAAACACAGGAAATAATAATTACTCTGCAGGAGTAACTCTTATAATTTCCTGGGAAGACCAATTTGAGACATGGCTCCCCGGGATCCTTGGACGTATCCAGCTTTCCAGGTTGAGTTCGTCTTCTGACTCATCTTCCAAACTGTTCACAGCATCTGGGGTGAGCATTCCCCCGCTGACAAACTTGGGCTCCTTTGCAGCCTCTGGTTGATCTTGTCGAGTTGGTCTGTAACCCAACCCGAATCGGTCTTCTTTCTTTTCCACGGGCAGTAGCTTGCCCCAGCCTTGGGCGGTACCTTCCTCAACAACCTTCCGGACTTGTTGATATGATGTGATGGAGGTCCCAAGCACAACAGATGTTTCATTGATATTAGGGGCCTCGAACTCCTGGCTCATGGTTTCATGGATCTCCCCATCCATCTCAATGTATTTAAAACGAGCCAGCTGGCTAACAAAAATATCCTCCTCCCCACAAATAGTAATGATTTAGCCCTCCCACTCGAATTTTAACTTCTGGTGAAGGGTTGACGTCACGGCGCCAGCGGCATGTATCCATGGTCTACCCAATAGACAGCTGTAGGCAGGCTGTATATCCATCACAAAGAAGGTCGTTTTGAAAACCTGTGGGCCAATCATTATTGGTAACTCTATTTCTCCCAGAACTGATCTTTTAGAACCATCAAAGGCTCTCACTACCAAGTTGCTTGGGCGTAGTGCCAATCCGTCATACTCCAGCTTCACAAGGGCTTTCTTGGGCAGGACATTGAGGGATGACCCTGTGTCTACCAGTACGTGAGATAGAACTGCACCCTTACACTCCAAGGTAATGTGCAAAGCCTTGTTGTGATTGCGACCTTCCGTTGTCAAATCAGTGTTGGTAAATCCTATCCCATGACTAGCGTTGACATTTCCAACCACAGCCTCTAACTGATTAACGGTAATCTCCTCCGGCACATAAGCTGCGTGCAGGACTTTTAATAGTGTGTTCCGATGAGCCTCGGAGCACATCATCAATGATAGTATGGAGATTTTGGAAGGTGTTTGGTGAAGCTGGTCCACAACCTTGTAATCACTTTTCTTTATGATTCTCATGAATTCATCAACCTCTTGATCTAAAGGAGTTTTCAAAGCTTCTTTGACAACTTGTTCTTCTTGCACCATGCTCTTTCCTTTCGCCTTGGCAGCAGCTTCTGCTTCGGCAATGGGTCTTGGAATTTGTGAGGCAAAGAGACGTCCGCTTCTAGTGAAGCCTCCGCCTCCCCCCACATTGTCTATCTGAGGTGAAGAAGTTGATGATTCTAAAGTGATTTTCTTCCCCTCGCAGTATAGATCTGAGCCATAATGCCAAGGGATGGCATTATTGCTTTCGTAAGGAACTGGCCCAGGCACTGTGATAGTAACTGGACTGATAGCAGCTGTAGAGGGGACCACAATGGTGTGGGGATCATAGTATATGGTAACTGGTGCTCTGACAGGAGTAACATTTTGTTGTGAACTGTTGGTAGGAACATTTGCGGGATTGTAGTATATTGTAACCGTTGAGACACTTTCACTAATTGTTGCTGATGTTGTAGGAGGTACTATTGACTGGATGGGTGTTGATGTTGTAGCAGGAATGGTGATTGAACTTGCATCCGTTGAAGTGATTGATTGAGCAGTTGTTGGAGTTGTAGTAGAATCCGTAGGAACAATGGTTGCTGATATTATAGGAGTACCTGTGATTGTTGATGAAGGAACTGTCGGAGTTGTAGCCGCCGTTGTTGTAATCTGAAGGATACCATCCTTAATAAGACCATCTATACCGTTTCTCAGCCTTTCACATCCATTAACGGCAATGTTGCAATATCCACAGCCGAGCTCACACCCAGGGAACACTTGGCATTCTAACAGCTCAGCTTTGATTTCAACCAGAGGTGTTCGGATCTGTGCAACACTACTAATTAATGTGGATGGTTTGCCCTCCTCAATAGCATTAATCCTGGGCCCGTTGTGACTAGGCATTGGATTCCTTGTGACATTTGGAGGAGGTGCAAAGTTGAGAGCTTTTGAGTCCACCAGATCTTGGACTTTCATCTGTAAGGCCCTGCATTTTTCAATATTATGCCCCGGTGCGTTTGAGTGGAATGCACACCTGGCATTTGCATCATAGTTCTTTGGCATATTGGTGGGATCCGGAGGTGCCAATGCCCTTAACTCAACTAGGTTGAGTTTCAGGAGTTGTGGCAAGAGTGCAGCATACGGCATTGGAATTGGGTCAATTTCTCTGTTTGCCTGTGATGGCCTTTGTTGGAAAGGATGATGTTGTTGGTTGTTGCTGTTGTTGTAGGTTCTCTGTTGCGGATAATGAACTTGTTGTTGATACTGCAGTTGTTGTTGTTGAGGATATGCTGATTGTTGAGGAATCGGAGCTGGAATGGTAACTGCTGCTACTGACCGGTGAACATATTGAGGCCTGTCCCTGCTTGCATGAATGGAATTTGTCTCACCAGCTCTTCGGGGTCCCACAAAAGGCTTTCTGGGATTGCTGGATGAGCTTGCACCACTGTCGGAAATTTTGCCCATCTTTAAGAGGCTTTCAATCCTTTCACCAGCTATGACCACATCAACAAAGCTGGTAGAGGAAAAAGAAGCCAGTCTATCAATATAGGTCCCTTGCAATGCATTCATGAACATGTCAGCCATTTCCCTTTCTGACATGGGTGGTTGGACAGCGGCAGCGAGCTGTCTCCACCTTTGGGCATATTCCCTGAAGCTTTCTCGGGAAGATTGAGACATTCCCATCAAAAGGATCCTGTTAGGAGCCATGTCCAGACTGTATTGATATTGACGGATGAAAGCCTCAACCAAATCCTTCCAGCATCTTATGGTGGCCCTAGATAGGTGTGAATACCACTCTCTTGAAGCCCCCGTTAGACTGTCTTCAAAGTAGAACATCCACAACTTTTCATCCATGGTATAAGCTTTAAGTCTTCCCAGGAAAGACTGCAGGTGAGTTCGTGGGCAGGAGGTTCCATTGTACTTCTCAAAGCATGGAGGTTTGAATTTGTGGGGAATTCTCACCCCATCCACTAGCCCCATGTCCATCACATCGAAGCCCAAAGAATTCTGAGACTCCAAAGATCTCAACTTCTCAGCAATTTCGTCCAATCTCCTGTCATATACTTCATCCCCAGCTCCCATAACAGTAAATTGTTCTTCTTGGGGATCCTCTTGCAAGATTCTCCCCCCAACAGTATTACCTTGCACATTTCTCAGGATGTTAGCTTCTAGATCCAGATGAGGTCCAAATACTGGTGGGTCAATACGAGGCTGGCCCCGTTCATTGTTACTAGTTCCCCCTGTTCCAAGATGAGGTTCCTCAGGAGTTTGTCTTTCCACCAGCTCTCTTAACCTTTCCTGACTCTGGGCTAAGCTAGTCATTACTGCCATGAATTGAGACATCTGATTTCTCATCTCTACTCTCACATTAGCCATCTGATTCCTGACTTCAGTCAGATCCTACTGTACTTGTTCCATTTGAATACCGGGAAGGTTGCTACGAGTCGGGTACCGATGCGTGCGGTTGACAGGGAACACTCGGCGACGAGCAATGTTTCCTGAAGTCACAACAAAGTTAGAAACAATAATAATAACAAAACCTACAAAACAAAACAAAAGTTAGTATGCAATGCAGTATGCTTATTTGTTTTCCAAGGTATCCGGTTTGGTTCTTGGTTTTGACCTTTCCAGACCTCGAGGAAGATGCTTGATGTTGTTGAGAGAAAAGCCCAAATGGAAACAAACTAAAATATATTACAAATGGTGAACAATACATAGTCTATTTTACAACACATGCCCATGGAGGGTCAAAATACAATAAAAGGAAAAGTACATCAAATGGAAACAACAACAAACAAAGAATCAGACATCTAGTCCAAACTCATCCTCTCTGACCTCCTTCAGGAGTGCCTCAGTCACTGGACCAGATGGGTGCTCTGTAATGGTCCTAATAAGGAGGTTCCTGGTAGCAATGGTAGTGGTCAGCTTCTGATGCCTGTCCTGGTCCTTTGATCTCTTCAATCCTGCTCTGAGCTTCAACTCCGAAATCTCCTTCTAGGCTGCCAATAAAGCTACCTGCCGCTTCTTCTCATTGGCCTCTAGCTGTTCAATCTTGGCTTGAGTCTTTTGGTCTTCTTGTGTACGGGCCTCAGTGATTCTGACCCACCTAGCCTGACTCTCTTGCAGATAGAGCTCAGTCCTAGCCTTCTGAATTTTGGCCTCTTTATAGGCATTCTTCAATATTTGTTCCCCGGCTCTTGCTTTCCTGATGTAGTCCTATGTATTCTCAATTTTGGCAAGATGCTCCACCCTAAGCTTCTCCAATCTCTCAATATCCAGACGACCATCACTTCTTTCCCAAAGAGTCTTCTTCAAGGCTTGAGATAAGTTCTCATTTCTTTCCTTTAGCTTCTCAAATTCTTCTAGGCTGACAGTTGCTGCAGGTTGTACTGTAGATGGTCCAGGTATGTCCTCCAAGATGAAAGGCATTCCAGTAATTTGAGCTCTAGTACGGGACCAGTCATAGTACTGGGCTGAAGCAACATTATTACACCTTCCAAGAATAGCCATCCCTTTTGTTTGGATGTTGTCCCAAGCCCAGGATGCTTGTCTGACAGTAGCTGAATTAGGTTTTACTTCACAATACAGTGTCTCAGCTAAATCTTGTCCTCTGGGTGGATGCACCAAGGCATAACCCAGTTGTCTCCTAAACAACAAAGGATTGTAGTTGATGCAACCATTTACTCCTATTAGAGGCACATTTGGGTATTGTCCACAGTTGGTGATTATGTCCTTGCCCTTGGTGCTTTGGGTGCACCATCTGATATCATCTGAAGTCAAGGCAATGAACCTCTTAGACCAATTCTTCTGCTGGTGGGGATTTAAGAAAGCATCTGATTTAGGCAGGTGTCTGAGCAGCCTGGTGTAAAACAAAGGAGCACAACATCTCACCAACTTCCCCCTCTACTTTTCATTCCTCTGATGGATGATATAATAGAAATATCCTAGCAATGTGGGTACTGGGTTCCTCAAGAGAAACAAATGAATGGCATTTTTGCTGACAAATTTGGGCTCATCTGCAAACAGTATAGCCCCATATATGCTGAGGGCTAATAGTGCACAGACTGCCCTCCACTCTCCCAATGAAGCCTTCAGGATGGCCTGAGAAATCAAGAAGTCCAAATGCAAACCAGGGATCCCAGCCTTTGTTGTCATACTTTGCTCAATCAAAGCAGGCTCCAAGTACATTGCCTTTGCTACCTCTTCATTTCTGGGAGCTGGCATCTCTGGGTTGAAAGGGATCCCACCCCCGATAGGTACTCCAATCAATAAAGAAAACTCTTCCAGTAGAGGCCCTAACTGAAAGTCTGGGAATGTGAAACATCTCAAAGGAGGGTCATAAAACTGCAAGCATGTGTGGATCATGCTCCTCTGAGAAGGGTCAAGGTCCATAACCATATCCAAGATACCTCCATAATGCTCTCTAAACAATGGGATGTGGTCAGGTGTGATAAATGCCTGGACCTACCTGATACCAGTCAACACAGGCTCAAAGAAATGATAGGATATGTTGCTCTTCCTGGGAGTAGTCATGAGTGCTGCTGAAGAAACTGAAGATAAGTGCTGATGAAGATCACAGACTGATGCTAGAAATGAGCTACTGACAGGCTGATGCTGGTGATGATGAAGATGGCTGAAGCAGATAACTGATGAAGACAGCTAAAGCAGAGGTCTATGCAGAAGAAGGGGTCAAAACCAAACCAAATATGATATGGATACCCTGAAAAGCAAATAAACAAATGTTAAATGATGTAATGATGATATATGCAAATGATATGCAAGGGTTTGTGATCAAGCTGGATCTGATTATCTGTCTTGATATAAGGTCCATGTATGTTTAAAAGTCCAGATGAAGGCTCAGAAATCCAGTAACCAGGGTGGGGAACTCAAATAAAGAGTCACATGTCCAGGGTTAATCACAAGAACTGTCTAAAGTGAGGTACTCTTAAACAAAACAATAACAGGGTGTGATGTGGCTAAAGGTTCCTGCAAACCTGTAAATAACCCAACCCGCTCACATGTAGTGTTCTAGAACAAGGATCCTCAGACTCGGATTAGTTATGAGAAATGTAAACACTTCTAACCCGGAGGTACAATGTTTACAATAACCATAAAAGATCCTCCTCTAATTCACCTCAAATTATGAAGGTCACAATAAAGGTCATCCAGACTTAGCAGGCTTCCCAGATAGCCCTAGCACTACAGGAAATCTGTAGAACAGAGTTCTCAAGAAGAAACCTACATCTGAACCGTGTTTCATATTCCCGCACCAGACCGAAATGGAATGGGAAAGAACATGAACCACTCTAGCCTAGGTGTCACTCAGGTCCCAGGTATAGGACCTTAAACTCTCAATGGAACCCCACCCACCAAAACAAAAACCAGATCCATCAATGATAATGACAGTATGAGATATGAAAAACTGTAAAGGAAAGCAATAAATAAAGCTGTACATAGAGCAATAAATAAAGCAAATAACAAACACAATTAGCACATAACACCCCAGTAAAAACAAATCAAACAAGCGCTAGGAGGAACCCACAAAAAGAACCAGAAGCCCTGGTTACAATATAAGGGTCCCCAGCAGAGTCGCCAAGCTGTCGCTCCCACCTGGTGACACCTGGTCAAGAGGGGTACAGACGCGAACGGTCGGCGAAAGAGAAGAGAATGAATAGAGTCGCCAGTTAGGCATTTTTATCCCGAAGGAAAGGTAATGCTGCATAAACCTAAGAAAAGATGGATAAGACGGTTGCGAACCAGAGAAATTGAGAAAGGGGGTTGGTTACAACCTGGGAAGGTATTAGCACCCAGATTGTCCGTCGTACTCGACGGGATCCACGCTTGAAAGATTTGTGTTTTAAAGGGGTAGTGTCAGTGCTATTTTGTGTGCAAAAGCTGGAAAAGAAGGCAAGTGTCAGTGCAAGAGAAGTGTGAAGTGAATGGAAGGAGTGTCAGTGTAAGAAAAGAATATGAAGCTCAAGATAATGAGGCTTAAAGAATGATGCTGGAAGGAGGGGGAATATACAGATACTTTTTTTCGATAACTGTTAAGTTATGCCTACGTATCCTCTCGTGCAATAAGGAAGTCAGAACACCGTAGTTCGACTCAAAGAGACTGAAAGATAAATTGACTTGTGAACTGCTTACTTATCTATGCTCAAGTGTATGACCTGTCTAGCTCAGGTGCAAACTGTCTTGCATCAGACGGAAGAAGCAAGTTCTCGTTTGTGAGTGAATGAGATGAGAAAAGAATCCCGAAGGAGACGATTATTGTTTGTTTTTTAGTTTTCAATTTTTTATTGCTTTTCGAAGTTTGTCATAAGAAAATTAGCTTAAGCCTAAACCAAGGGTTAGTAAACTCATCACATCTTCCCTCTGATTAGGGGTAATGAGAATGCCTTAAGTATGAAGTAAACACCTCACACTTAATCACCGTGATGTAGGATTAAGGTCATTAACCTACTTGCATTTATTTAGATGTTTTTGAAGTTTTTGTCTAGTGTTAAGTAATGAGTTTAAGCCATAATCAAGGATTTAATGGACTCATTACACCATCCTAATAGAAGGATGATAGATGAGAACATTTAAGCTGAGAAAGGCTCCTCAACTTAATCCATGATTAGGGATTAACCTCATGACAAAACAAAGTCTTTATTAAATTGGATTTTAGCTAATGATAAAATTAATAAGTGGGTTTTTATGGTTTGTAAGACAACTTGAGGGGGACTTGTCCATTAACACTAGGGTTAGTCCTTCTTAACCAATTAAGGAAGAATTAGAACCCTAATGCAAGGCCCAAGTTACAAGCTTGATGTCTTAGTGATTATTAGATGGATTGATTAAAGGATTTAAACACATTAAGGGTTTAACACTTAGGATTAAAGTTATACACTCCATCCTAATAGAAGGATACAGGCATAACCTTAATCACAAAGCCTTAAAACCTTTAAGGTTTAGCCCTTGATTAAGAGATGAGAAGAGGAGACACAAAGATGACACAAAGGTAAAACTAATGGGGGACTAATCAACCCTAATTGTGATCATGCTTGGATGTTCCTAGGGTTTATGAGGCTTGCAAAAGATCTTCAAGAGGTAAGCCACCAAGAAAGAAGCAGGATGAAGAGAAGGAGAAGCAGAGAGAAGCAAGACAACTTGCTTCACTTAAGAAGACAAGTTGATTGAAGAAAGAAAGTGAGGAGGGAACATGAATGAGCAAGCTCACTCTAATCCACAAATAAAATGCAGCAATGAATGCATAAGAGAGATGAGAAAATATTATGAGAAGTGAAGGCAAATTCACTTCTCAAGTACTTACCGCCTAAAAAGTTAGCAAAAAGAAATGAAATGAAGTGAACATGAAATGAATGCAAAGATGCAAACCAAAACCAGGAGCATAAACATGATGTCAATGATGCTAAGAGTTAATGCAAACACATGTCAAGAGTTGTGGATGATCATACAAGAATGAGGATGCAAATGAAGCATGAAAGAAGCATGAAAGTCCATGGAAACTTATGAAATGCAATGGATACAACACATGGCAAATGGATGATGCAATGATCAAACATGATTCTAATGTGTCCTAATATGTCTTAGGAGTCATGTGAATTCATAAAATGTCATGGCAAGTTCATGTATGCAAGCATATGGAAGATGGATGCAAATGAAGGCAAAAATTAGGGTTTATACATAACATGCAATACAAAATTCAAAACCAGAAGCAAATGATATGGTAAAAAATTGAAAATGAGATCAAAGGGACCCTAACCCTACATAAGTTCACTGCCCAAAGGAGGAGGCCTAAATCTTAACCTAATGGAAGTTATGATTTTCTCAAGTTGGCTTGGGTTTTAAGGCACTTCAAAAGGGAAAATGCACAACAAATTGAAAATGAAAGATAAATCCAAACCAATTTTATCCTAGAAACTACATGACATGAGGAATTCAATGCAAAAAGAACCATCATCAAACTCTTCATGGTTAGGCAGAAAGGATTTTTCTAAGTTAGGGCAAAAATATTGACTTTTAAGAACCCTAAATCCAAAGAAAAATGTCAAAATAGGTCAAGAACCAAAAAGAAATTTGTTTGAAGAGTTTGATAATGTTTCTAAATGTATCAAAATGCAATGTGATTTTTTTGGTGATTTTTAGAAACTTAAATGGTATTTTAATTAATTAATTCTCATTAATTAATTAAAATAAACATTTAAATATTTTTAAAATACGAAATTTATGCAAAAAATAAAACAAAAATTATTTTCAGAATGAGAAAAATATTTTAAGTCATGATGCAAAAATTGAAAATTTTTAGAAGTGTTTTACTATTTTTAATAAAATGTAGAAAGAAATGTAATTAAAATGAAATTAAAATGAATTAAAATGAAAGTCAGCAGATCCAAAGGCCCAGATTCAAAATAAAAAGGGAGGGAATTGACCAGCGCGCGCTAATGGACGACCCACATTCAAACTACGCTAATTATGTCATTAACCCTAATCTGAACCCTAATTACTTTCAGGTGACCGGAACAGTGTTCCGGTCATCTTCTCCGACTAGCTCCTCACTCAATCTCCCTCAATACGCAACCCCAAGACCCCTAAAGCTCCAGAAATGATCCTCTCCTCAACCCCAACAAGAATCAACCACCAAAAATCATTTGTTCATCATCAAAATCATGAATCAAAGCAAAACGGAAAACATGGCAGAAATTTCAGAAGCTCATGAAATGCTTATTTCTCAACTATTCTCAAAAGTAAAGACATCATGGTGATCAGTGAAACATGTAGAATCATTCTATGACATAAAATAAGAGTTCTGGAAAAATAAATGTCATGGCTACCTGAGCTTGAGCTTTCGAAACAGGAGCTTTCTGGCCAGTTCTTTGCTTCAAATCCACTCCAATGATTCCCCCCAAGAGCTTGTGATACTTGGTTGGAGCTTAAATGGCCTCAAAAGGAAGTTGGCAGAAGTTCAGTTTGTGAAATGTCAAAATCGTATTTTTGATTCTGAGTGTTTTTGGGCAAAATGAAGGGTGTGAAATGATCAGTGATGTTTATGGAGTTGAATGGTGGAAAAAGCTTGAAGGTTTGATGGTTGAGTCAAGAGATTCGAAGGCTTTTGCAGATTTAGGGATTTTTGAGTATGCTGTGTATTCTCAAGTTTTAGGCTCAATGTTGTGTGCTTTTGCTTGGTTTTGATCCACATAATGAAAGGTGATAGGTCAGAGAGTGGGTGCTGGCCTATGTTGATTGGTATGGGCAAGTTGCCAAAATGTCAAAAGTTGGTGTACTTGAGGTATGGGTTCAAGGCAGGCTGGTTTAGGGGCATGGCTCGAGTCATCCAACTTCAAGGAGGTCCATGAAAGATGATTTAGTAAGCTGGCTCAAGTGGATGAAGAGATTTGGATCATTTTGCAATTTTGTACAACTTTGGCCCCTTTTGAATTTCTTGAAGTTTAAGGCATGAAATTTGAGAAATCTTTGGGCAATTCTGAATTTTATGTCATGTATGATGTTTGTTTAATGCTTAGACATCAATTAGAGATCACAAATTGCCTTGGTATGAGTTTTTGCAAGTTTCCCTCTTTGGTACATAAGTGAAATTTTGTGATTTTTCCCAACTTTGCAAGGCCATAACTTGAGTTCTATGATGAATTGGATCAAGTTCTTGTACTTTTTGAAAAGGGAATGATCCAATCTACAACTTTCATGACCAAGAATTTTTCATTTGAAGCATTTTTGAATCAAAAAGAGGAGGTTGAAAATCTTTCCCAAAATGGCAAGTTTGCATTACAAGTCACTTTCCCAAAATGGCAACTTTGCAAATGGCTTGAATTTCTTTAATTTTGTGAACTTCTAACTTCTTCTAAGATCAAATAAAGATCATATACACCAAAAATGATGGAGAAGACCCTTTGGTTGGATGATAGGGGGCCTCAGATGCCCTGATTTTGCACTGACTTGCTCAAGAAGTCATATATTGATCAGATGCCTTCCCCATTGAATTTCTTCATGAAAATTGGTATGAATAATCCTCATATCATATAGAGACCAATAGAAACAAAAAAGACCAAAAACTTTGTAGTTATGGCCTTTGAAACCAAAACTCTAATTTTAGGTCATCTGTGTAGTTAAGCTTGGCTCTGCTTCCATGCCTTTCTCAGTTCTTGTGATTTTATGACTTTCTTGATCTTTGGAGGATATAATATGATGATTGAACATACATGGACTCTCTTGAGATGATTGAAGACCTTTGGAGTGGCTCAGATAGCTCCTGGATTGCTCAGATCACAAACCCTAGATGCAGATGACTTTGAACCAATGCAGTGAAACAAAAATGCAATGTGAGATGATGTGATTGAACTTATGCATGTGAAAGAATCACAAGCCATGGTGAAATGAGTGAGGGCAAATTTGGGATGTTTACAATTATCATTCCCGTTCCTTCGGGATAAAAATGCCTAGCTGGAGACTCTATCTTCTTCCACGCCACTTTCACGTTTATACCAGGATTGAAATCCAGGAAGCGACAGCTGGTGACTCTGTTGGGGATCGAACCCAAAATCTCTGGTTTCCCCTTTAGAGTCACTCCTAGCGCTTGTTTGTTTCTGTTTTCATTGGGTGTTTGTATTGTTTGTTGTTGCGTGTTTATTTTATTGTTGTTTATTTACAGCTTCATTTATAGCTTTATTTACAGCTTTATTTATTTATTTTCATGCATCATATTATTAATGGATTGTTTGTGAGATAAGCCCAATACAAAGGCTCGAGTGTACCCTAGGACTTAGCGTGAACAATAACTTTGGCTTCATGATATCTTGTCATGCGGGTAATAGTGCGTTCACAACCAGATTTGCGACCGTCTTGGAAGTGTCTTGATATAGGGGTTTTCTTTACTTCATTACACGACCTCGATAGTTATGTGTAGCTGGGGACCGATCATTGAGAACCTTTGTGGAAACATCTCTCTCAAGTGATGACAGTGGCATACCACATTCTGTGGAAAACCCATTCTCACCCAGGGCCCACTTGCAACTCGCATAGGATGGCCTGGTTCTCTTTTAGGAACTCAGTCAAAGCATTTGGTTGTATGACGATAGTACTGTATCCCACGGGGTGAATGTACTATTGTTTCTCGATTTCAGCGCTTGAAGCTGGGGACTTATAAGGGATGCTTATTTTTCCTTGACTCACGCTATGACCTCCCTGAGTAGTATTTAATGCTTAATCGATTCCCTAATTTTGTCATGAGCCATTTCTCGGAGATTGTGAACGTATTATTGTTATTCGGCTTTGAAAGTCCGTGATGTTTGACCCGGAGCACACCTGTGAGATTGGGAGGGGTTTACAGGTTTGCAGGAAACCTTGACCTCATCATACCCCTTTGTTCATAGTGTGGTCTTATGTTCTGGTTCGGTTACTTTGATCCTGGAATTCTTGAGTATCTGGTTGTTTAGCTGGTTTTGAATTTTTATCAGATGGTTATTATTCAGAGGAAAGTTGGGTTTCTGATCACTTGGTTCTTGGTTCTCAGTATCTTGTATCCAGACAGTTCCAGACTGGTCGCATGTCCAGCATTGCATTGCATTTCATTTCACCATATGCATCATTAACATATTTTGTGTTTTCATTTCTCAGGTATTCATTTGTGTCTGCTCCCGGTTTTGGTATTTGTCAGCTTTATTCATTTCCAGATGGCAGAAGCTAAGAAGATTCCCAAAAAGAACAATGCTCATTACACCTTCCCGCAACCAGAGGTCAAGAATCTGCATAAGCTGGAGGATTTGATGAACGAAAGTTTTAGGGGATTTCAAGACAAGGTATGTGTAACGCCCCGATTCGATTTTCCCAATTTTGTGGAGTCTTTTATTTATTTGTATGATAATTGTTTTATTTGTGAAATTATTGTGATGATATGTTATGTTGTGGGATTTTACCGTTTTGTGAATTTTCGAGTAAAATTGGTTTGAAGGGTATTTTAGGTATTTGTTAATTAATGATAAGTTAGAAATTAGTAGAATTGGTATTTTGTGAGAAAATGATATTTGGTTGGAAAGAAATAGAAATAATAGAGTAAGAATAGAAATAGAGAGAAAAAAGTATAAGTTAGTAAAGAAAAGAAAAGAAAAGAAAAGGGATAGAAATAAAATAGAGAAGAAAGAAAAGGAAGAGAAGAGAAAAGAAGAGAAAAAAGGAAAACTTGGAAAAGCTGGGTTTTGATCAAGATTGCTCCGCGTAGACGAAATAATCGGGTAAGGGTGATAAACATTGTTATCTTAATCTTATATATGATTATGTATGTGTTAGATTTTGTGGGTTTTTGATTTGGTAGAAGTTAGAGAAGATGAATAGTTAGGGTTTGAGAGAAAATATGAGGAATTTATGGATTAATCAGTTGGAAATCGTTATAGCCGAAGTATGATAGCTAGAATATGTTATTGATCATGTTTGTATGAGCTTAGAGGAGTTTTGGGGTCATTTGGTTAGACTGTTCGCAGCTGGTATTTTTCTGAAATCGCAGTGGTCGCTCAGCGAGCTATCCCTCGCTCAACGAAAGTTCCAGGGTGATTTTCGCTCAGCGAGCTGTTCGTCGCTCAACGAGCCTGGGAGGATTTTTGGGTTTTTACGTTTTGTTTCGTAACTTGAGTTTCGAGTATCCGTTTTTAGTGATCCTTATATCGATTCGAAGCTAAAAACATGTAGAATCTATTGATGATAAAATATGTAATTTTTAGCCGACTTTTACCCGACTTTTTCGATAAAATGTAATTATGTTAATTATGGAATTATGGGTTTGATTGTTGTGTTGTGGCCGTTTGGCAAGTAGATACATTGCTTGAATTAAATGCGAATGTATGTAAATTGAATGAGATGAATGCATAACTACATTGTGAATATGTATGCATTTTCAAGAATGTTGTGTGTCATTTTGCGTGTAAGCATAATGTATGCATTCTTGTGCTGTGGGATTCTTTGTGAATCCGTTGTAGCATCGTATGGTCATATGGAGTGTGAGCGACGATAACAACAAGATCGTGTGCCCATGTGGGGTGTGAGCGATCGGATTGTGTGCCCATGTGGGGTGTGAGCAATCCAGACACATCATGTGCCCGTGTGGGGTATGACCGATGGGTGATTTATTCACATTGATTGTGTGCCTATGTGGGGTGTGAGCAATCAGATTGTGTGCCCGTGTGGTGTGAGCAATCCATAAACATTGTGTGCCCATGTGGGGTGTGAGAAATGGGGAACATCGTGTGCCCGACGGGGAGTTACTTTGGGTAACAAGCGATGATTCCATTTGGTTCCTGAGTGAACCTGTTGAATTGTTGAGTCGGTACCGCATTTGCATCTGCATAGAGTCGTGTGTCGGTCTCTATGAGTTTCATTTTATCATTTTAATTATGATATGCAGAAATAAACATGAATGTGCATATGTTTATTTGGAGTATTATGGAGATGATAGTATGTGTGATGAAACATACTTGTTGGTATATATGCATGTTTGATATATGTATATGTATGTGATTTATACATTTGTAATGTATATGTGTGGATAAACATAGCTAGACATATGTTTGTGCGGAATGATTAGAATTGAGGAATAAACATAAATAATATGAGTTTATGTGAATTAGTGGATTGGTGCATGATAAACATGCTTGAATTATGTATGTACACGTTGCGATGTGTATAGGTGATGAGGTATGAATTGTGGTGAGAATATGCTTTATGTGCATTTTATATGTTGAGATATATATTTATATGCAATATTATTATGATAATGTTTCTCACCCTTCTGCTATTTTATGATGCTCTATGAGGCATTGCAGAGTAGGTTGCTGGATGACATATTTTTGTGAAGCTCGTCTTCATCTTTTGGTCGGTCGGCTCTGATATGTAGCACTGGGTAGTTAGGTTGGCTTAGTGCCATTTTTGTGATGCATTGTGTATATGTATCTGTTGGATGGATGTTTTGTATAAACATGAATATTGTTATTGGCATCAAACTTGTTGATATATATATATATATATATATATATATATATATATATATATATATATGAATGGAAATATATATGTTTGATGTTGTTGATTTAGTTTCCGCTGTGTAATTATATCTTTGGAGATATGGGTGTAAGGATTAAATCCCCTATGTTAAAAACTACCCCCATCGTTGCATATCTTTAAATGAGCAGGTGTTGTATGTTTTTAATTTCAAGCATAATGTGACATGCCTCTTTTATACCATGTTCAATTATACTCTGATGAAAATTTTAACATGTGCTTAAATGATTTAATTGATTATTTGGGGGTATAGAAAGGGGGTGTTACATTAAGTGGTATCAGAGCCAGTGTTCGAGTCAGTTGTGTCTGTCTTGATGTTGTTGTGATTGAACTTTTGTTTAATCTTGTTGTTGTCTTTGGGAACAATCAGAATATGGATGGTAGAAACGACAATGCTATGGTTGCTACTTTGGAAGAAATGGCTAGGACAGTGCAGGAAGCGCCGAATGCGAATGCAAATGATGAGTTCAGGAAGAATCAACCACCGGTCTTCAAGGGAAAATTTGATCCTGATGGTGCTTAGAATTGGTTGAAGGAGATTGAAAGAATCTTTAGAGTCATGGACTGTGCTGAAGAGAGCAAGGTGAGACTTGGTTCTCACATGCTGAAAGAAGAAGCCGACGATTGGTGGGTCGATAGAAGTCAAACTCTTAAGGAGGAGGATGAAGAGATAACTTGGGAAGTTTTTCGTACTGAATTCTTAGGGAAGTACTACCCTGAGAGTGTGAAGGGAAAGAAGGAGATGGAATTCCTTGAGCTGAAGCAAGGTAGTATGTCAGTGGTTGACTATACTGCTAAGTTTGTGGAATTGGTTCAGTTTCATCCTCATTATGTTGCTGCTACTGCTGAGTTTTCTAAGTGCATTAAGTATGAGAATGGTTTGTGTCCTGAGATTAAGCAAGCTGTGGGATATCAGAGGATTAGAAGGTTTTCAGATTTGACTGAATGTTGTAGAATCTTTGAGGAAGATAACAAAGCTCGTTCTACACATTACAAGAGTGTGAATGAGAGGAAAGGGAAGCAACGAGCTAGAAGTGGACCTTATGTGACACCCGCTGATAAGGGCAAACATAAGAGAAACTTTGATAGGAAATCTGGTGGATGAAGTTCTGGTCCCGTTAAGTGTTACAAGTGTGGCGATCTAGGCCACAAGTCTGTTGAGTGTGGGAAGAATATTGTGAAATGTTCAAACTGTGGAGGTCTTGGACATGCTACTACCAAGTGTAGGAGGAATGTTGTGAAGTGCTTCAATTGTGGGGAAGTTGGCCACATTAGTACTAAGTGTACTAAGCCGAAGCAAGCTCAGGCGGGCGGAAAGGTGTTTGCATTAGCAGGGAAGGATACTACTAGTGCAAACCGTTTGATTAAAGGTACATGCTTTATTAATAGTACGCCTTTAGTTACTATTATTGATATGGGAGCGACTCATTCGTTTATTTCTCTTGAGTGCGCTAAGCGTTTGAATTTGTTTATGTCTTCTTGGGGTGGTGAGATGGTTATTGAGAATCCTGCTTCAGGGTCGGTAACTACTTCTTTGGTGTGTGTAAGTTGTTCTTTGACCATGTATGGTAAAGATTTTGTTATGGATTTAGTTTGTTTGCCATTGGAAGGTTTGGGCGTGATCTTGGGTATGAACTGGTTGCAATTTAATCGAGTTCATATAGATTGTTATCATAAGTTAGTAAGGTTTCCTTCTTTGGATGATGATGAAGAAGAGAGTTTCCTATCCACAAAAGAGTTGAAGAAACTCTTAATGGACGAAGTTCAATTGTTTGGTTTGTTTGCATCGTTGTCAGTGGAAAGCGAAGTAGAGATAAGTAAGTTTCCAGTGGTGTGTGATTTTCCCGAAGTGTTTCCGGATGATATTAAGGATGTACCTCCGGAAAGAGAAGTTGAGTTTTCTATTGATCTAGTTCCGGGTACTAGACCGATTTCGATGGCACCGTATCGTATGTCAGCTTCAGAGTTGGTAGAATTGAAGAAGCAGTTGAATGACTTGTTGGACAAAAGGTTTGTTAGGCCGAGTGTTTCTCCTTGGGGTGCACCGGTATTGTTAGTAAAGAAAAAGGACGGAAGCATGCGGTTATGTATTGATTATCGACAGTTGAATAAGGTGACAATTAATAACAATTATCCGCTTCCGAGGATTGATGATTTGATGGACCAATTGGTTGGTGCACGTGTTTTTAGTAAGATTGATTTGAGATCAGGATATCACCAGATTCGTGTGAAAGAGGAGGATATTCAAAAGACGGCTTTTAGGACAAGGTATGGTCATTACGAGTATTTTGTGATGCCATTCGGAGTTTCTAATGCGCCAGGTGTGTTTATGGAATACATGAATTGTATTTTTCATGAACAGTTGGATTGTTTTGTGGTTGTGTTCATCGAAGACATTTTGATTTATTCTAAGTCTCTAGAAGAGCATGAAGAGCATTTAAGGATTGTGTTACAGATTTTGAAAGAGAAGCAATTGTATGCTAAGTTGTCAAAGTGCGAGTTTTTGTTGTCGAAGGTAAGTTTTCTTGGACATGTTATTTTCGATGGTGGTATTAGTGTTGATCCATCCAAGATTGATGCGGTAATGCAATGGGAAGTTCCTAGATCAATTATGGAGATTCAAAGCATTTTAGGCTTGGCGGGTTATTATCGGAGGTTTATTGAAGGATTTTCAAAGTTGGCACTTCCGTTAACGCAGTTGACTTGTAAAGGAAAGACTTTCATTTGGGATATTCATTGTGAAGAAAGTTTTATGGAACTTAAGAGAAGGTTAACAACGGCTCCGATCTTGATTTTTCTGAATCCGACGGAACCATTTGTGGTGTTTTGTAATGCTTCATTGTTTGGGTTAGGTGGTGTTTTGATGCAAGATGGAAAAGTTGTAGCTTATGCTTCAAGACAATTGAGAGTGCATGAAAATAATTATCCTACGCATGATTTGGAATTAGCGGCCGTGGTGTTTGCTCTAAAAATTTGGAGGCATTATCTTTATGGTGCAAGATTTGAAGTTTTTAGTGATCACAAAAGTTTGAAGTATTTATTTGATCAAAAGGAATTGAACATGAGACAAAGGAGATGGTTAGAACTTTTGAAGGATTATGATTTTGGTTTGAATTACCATCCGGGTAAGGCGAATGTGGTGGCTGATGCCTTGAGTCGTAAGTTGTTACATATGTCCGCATTGATGATAAGAGAATGGGAACTTTTGGAGAATTTTAGAGACTTGAGTTTGGTTTGCGAGATGACACCGATAAGCGTATGTCGCTCCCCCAAAACGACGCCTGGTCAGATAGGGTACAGACGCGAACGGTCGGTGAAAGGAGAGAATGAAATGAAGTGAATAGAGTCGACAGCTAGGCATTTTTATCCCGAAGGAAAGGTAATGCTGCATAAACCTAAGAAAAGATGGATAAGACGGTTGCGAACCAAAGAAACTGAGAAAGGAGGTTGGTTACAACCTGGGAAGGTATTAGCACCCAGATTGTCCGTCGTACTTGACAGGATCCATGCTTACAAGATTGTGTTTAAAGGGGTAGGGGTATGTGCTATCTGTGTGCAAAAGCTAGAAAAGAATATACAAGTGTCAGTGCAAAAGGGTGAATGCTCAGGAACTGAGGCTTAAAAGAGAGTGCTGAAAGAGGGGGGAAGACACAGAGACTTTTGTTCGATAATTGTTAAGTTATGCCTACGTATCCTCGTGTGCAATAAGGAAGTCAGAACACCGTAGTTCGACTCAAATAGACTGAAAGATAAATTGACTAATGAACTGCTTGCTTGTCTATGCTCAAGTTTATGACTCGTCTGGCTCAAGTTCTAACAGTCTTGCATTAGATGGGAGAAGCAGGTTCTCGTTTGTGAATGAGGGTGATGAGAAAAGAATCCCGAAGGAGACTATTATTGTTTGTTTTTGTGTTTTCAGTTTTGTTATTGTTTTTGGTGTTTTGCATAAGTTAATGAGCTTAAGCCTAAATCAAAGGCTTGTAAACTCATTATATCCTCCCTGATTAAGGATAATGAGCCTACCTATGTATGAGATAAGCATCTCAACTTAATTACCATGATGATGTAGGATTAAGATCATTAACCTACTTGTGATTACTTAGATGTTTTTTGGGTTTTGTTTAGTGTTAAGTAATGAGTTTAATCTCTAATCATAGATTAGTGAACTCATTACACCATCCTAATAGAAGGATAATAGATGAGAATACTTAAGCTGAGGAAGATACCTCAACTTAATCCATGGTTAGGGATTAAATTCATTATATAAAAAACCTTTATTAAGTGAATTTTAATTAAGGGATGAGATTAAGAAGTGGGTTTTAAGTTTGTAAGACAACTTGAGGGGGACTTGTCCATTAAACACTAGGGTTAGTCCTTCTTAACCATAAAGGAAGAATTAGAACCCTAATGTAAGGCCCAAGTTAAGAGATGAAGTCTTAGTGATTATTAAGATGATTTGATTAAGAGGTTTAAACAAATTAAAGGTTTAACACTTAGGATTAAAGTTATACACTCCATCCTAAGAGAAGGATGCAGGCATAACCCTAATTCCAAAGTCCTAAAACTTTAAGAGTTTAGTCTCTGATTATTGAGATGAGAAGAGAGACTCAAGGAGACTCAAAGGTAAAAAGCTAAGGGGGACTAATCACAACCCTAATTATTATCATGCTTGGATATCCTATGGTTTGTAAGGCTTAAGAAAGATCTACAAGGAAGCCACCAATGGAAGAAGCAAATGAAAGGAGGATAGAGCAGAAGAATAAGTTACTTACTTCAATGAGGAAGATAAGTAACTTAAAGAAAGAAAGTGAGATAGAAGCACAAGTGAGGCAAGCCCACTCAAAGACAAACAAAAATGCAGTAAGAATTCAATATGAAGAGATGAGAAGAGGTGGGAGGTTAAGGCAAATCCACCTCCCAAACAACTTACCCTTAACCTGAAAAGTTAGCACAAGATGCATAAGGAAAGAAATGAAATGAAACAATGCATATGCTAGGGAAAAGACCAAGACCAGAAGCATACACATGATGCAGATGATACTATGATATGATGCAAAGACATACGAGATGCATATGTGTGATCATACAAGAGAATGAAGGCAAATGAAGCATGTGGGAAGCATGTAAACATATAGATGTTTATGAAATGAAATGGATGCAAAGCATAGCAAATGTATGAATAAATGATCAAGCAATGTTCAAGCAAAGTCTTAAGATGTCTAAGATGGAATACAAATGCTTAGAATGGCATGGCAAGTTCATATGTTCAAGCAATGCAATGTAAGATGCAAATAAAGATGCAAAATTAGGGTTACATGGAAGGATGAGATGCAAATGGAAAAGACAGAAGCAAATGATATTATAAAAAATTGAAAATGCACTCAAAGGAACCATAAACCTACACTAGGTTACCATCCAAAGGGGGAGGTCAGAAGCTAAACCTAGGTGGAGTTATGAATTTCCTAAGTTTCTAGGGTTTTTTTGGGTGATCTTCAATGTAAAATGCTAAAAAATTTGAAAATGCAAGATAAAAATGAAACAAAAATGTTTTGATATGTTAGAAGACATGCATAGAACAATGCAAAAAGAACCATCCACAAACTCAACTTGGTTTAAAAGTTATGAATTTTTGAAGTTAGGGTTAGAAAATGAACATTTTTAAGAACCCTAACTCATTGAAAAATCTCAAAGTATTATCAAAACCAAAAGAAATTTGTATGGTGAGTTTGTAAATGCTTCTAAATGTCTAAAAATGCTCTCTGAATTTTTTTGTGATTTTTAAATACCTAAATGTATTTTTAATTAATTAAAATCAATTAACTAATTAAATAAAACATTTAAATGATTTAAAAATATATTTTTAATGCAAAAAATAAAAATAAAAATATTTTTGGTTTCTGAAAATTAATAAAAGGTTTGATAAAAAATTTCAGAATTTTTTTTATCATTTTTGCTATTTTTAATAATTATATGAAAAGAAATACAATAAAATGAATTAAAAATGCAATTAAATGGAAGTATGCAGGATCAAGGGCTGAGGTTCAAAAGAAAAAGGAGGGAATTGACTACGCGCCAGATCCAAGGGTGGAGATTCAAACTGAGTTTTGAATTTAATAAAACCTGATTAATTCTAATTAAATGAGATTAGGGCTTAATGGCACATCCTGGCATACCATGAACGCACGCGAAACAAGTTCCTAGGGCCAATATTCAAACTGGACACTAAACCCTAATTAGGCCTAAACAACTTCAGATGACCGGAACAGCGGTTCCGGTCATCTTCTCCGGCGAGACAAAACTGCAATCTTCTTCCCTAGGCCAAATCAAACCCTCTAAAACTCCAGAAATGATCCCCTAACTACCCCAAATAAGAATCAACCATCAAACAACATTTATATTCCAAGAACAACACGAATCGAATCAAACATCAAAAACTGCAAAAATTTCAGAAACACGATACAAGCTCAATACTCAACCATTTTCAAAAATAAAAGGTGCAGTGTGATCAGTGAAGCATGAAGAACATTTTTATAACCTAAAAAGAGATTTCTGGAAAATTTGTTCTTGATGATACCTAAGATGAAGCTTTCTCAATCTAAGCTATTTGGACCTCTCCTTGGTGCAAACCAACTGCCCTGAATCCCTTGATGCTATTGAGAAGCTTGGAACAAGTTTATATGGCTGTTTTTTGAGGTTTCAGTTCAGAGGGGGGTGAAATCGTGTTTCTGGTTCTTGAGGTTTTAGGCTTGTTTAATGGTTGGGAAATGATCTGGAGGATATATGGAGATGATTGGTGAAGTTTGTTTAAAGTTTTGTTGGCTGAGCAGAGAGAATCGAAGAAGAGAAGTTTTTAGGGATTTTTGTGAAATCTGGTCTGTGTCTTGATTCAAGCTCCCAGAAGTTATGAAATGTGATCCTTAGGGCATGTATGTGAAGCCGTGATAGGTTAGAAGAGTTGTTGTGGCTCAGTTTGATTGGTATGGTGTGAAATGCAAAAATTCAAGATTTGTGTCCTTGGAGGTATGGGTCATGGCAGGTCTGTTTTCAAGGGGTGTCTGGTCTCAGCCAGTTTCAAGGAGAGCCATGGAATTGGTTTTGGCATGCTGGCACAAGTGGATGGAAAGATCTATACCATTTTGCAATTTTGGGAAGTCTTGGCCCCTTTGAAATTTCTTGAAGTTCAAGTCATGGAAATGCATAATTCTTGGGCCAATTCTGAGAAAAATGAGTCATGTGATGTTGTTATGATGTTTAGAAGTCAATTAGAGGTCACTTAGAAGCTTGGCAAGTGAATTTGCAAAAATCCCTCTTTGGCATGAATATGAAAATTATGTGATTTTTGCCAACTTTGAAGGATCATAACTTGAGTTCCATAATGAATTAGAACATGTTCTTGTACTTTTGGAAAGGGAAAGACCTAATCTACAACTTTCATGACCAAGAATTTTTCATTTGAAGCATTTTTGGTTAAGAAAGAGGGGGTTGAAAAACTTTCCCAAAATGGAAAGTTTCCATTACAAGTCATTTCCATTTTTGGCAACTTTTGTTTTAGCTCAAATTTCTTCAATTTTGTGAACTTCCAAGCACTCCAATGATCAAATAAAGATCATAGAACTTCAATTTGATGAAAATACCCCTGATTTTGACTTAACTTGCTCAAGAAGTTACCCAGTGAACAAATGACTTCCACAATGAATTTCTTCATCAAACTTGGTACATATGATCCATATAACATATTAAGAACATTAGAAACAAGAGTGCCCCAAAAATTTGGAGTTAAGGCCTCTGAAACCAAAACCCTAATTTCAGGTCATCTGTGTAGTGAAACCCTAGCTCTGCTTCCATGCTTTTCCAGTTCTTGTGATTTCTTGACTTCCATGAACTTTGAGGGAAATAATATGATGCTAGAACACACATGGACCCTCTTGGAACACTTTGAGGCCTTTGGGATGGCTCAGATATGTCTTGGATTGCTCAGATCACAAACCCTAGATGCAGATGAACTTGAACTATGCAGATGAAACAAATATGCAATGTGAGATAGTATGCCTATGCTTATGCAAAAATGAAAGATCATAAGACATGGTGTGAAATGAGTGAGGGAAAATTTGGGGTGTTTACAGCTGCCCCTATTTAAACATGAGTTAACTGTGTCGGATGTAAGCGCCTGGCTTAACAGACAAATAAGATAACTTGTGGTTGAATACCAAAGACAATCAAAAATTTGCACTCACTGGGATAAGAAGAAAAGGGATATAAATTGTAAAAGAAAATATAGCATGATTATCAAATGAGGGTAATGAAGGACGACCATCGAGCAGAGGACGACTGCTGGGGATAAAGTGGTAAGTAAAGCAATGACGGGGACGGCCGACAAGATGGGGAAATAAAGTGATCATGATGGGGATGGCCATCAGGTAAAGAAGCAAGGTTTTCTGGGGATTAAAACAAAGGCAATGATGGGGACGGTGTCGCTCCCACCAAATGACACCTGGTCAGAAGGGGTACAGACGCGAACGGTCGACGAAAGAGAAGGAAAGAATAGAGTCGCCAGCTAGGCATTTTTATCCCGAAGGAAAGGTAATGCTGCATAGACCTAAGAAAAGAAATGGATAAGACGGTTGCGAACCAGAGAAACTGAGAAAGGGGGTTGGTTACAACCTGGTAAGGTATTAGCACCCAGATTGTTCGCCGTACTCGACGGGATCCACGCTTGAAAGATTTGTGTTTGAAGGGGTAGTGTCAGTGCCATTTTGTGTACAAAAGCTAGAAAAGAATGCAAGTGTCAGTGTAAAATAAATGTGAAGTGAAGCATGAGAGTGTCAATACAAGAAATAAATATGATGCTCAAGATCATGAGGCTCAAAGAATAATGCTGGAAGGAGGGGGAATATACAGAGACATTTGTTCAATAGCTGTTAAGTTATGCCTACGTATCCTCTCGTGCAATGAGGAAGTCAGAACACCGTAGTTCGACTCAAAGAGATTGGAAGATAAATTGACTTATGAACTGCTTACTTGTCTATGCTCAAGTGTATGACCTTTCTGGCTCAGGTGCAGACTGTCTTGCATTAGACGGAAGAAGCTAGTTCTCGTTTGTGAGTGAATGAGATGAGAAAAGAATCTCAAAGGAGACGATTATTGTTTGTTTTCAGTGATTTCAATCTTTTATTACTTTTTGGAGTTTGTCATAAGTTAATGAGATTAAGCCTAATCCAAGAGTTAGTAAACTCATCACATCCTCCCTCTGATTAGGGGTAATGAGAATGCATTAAGTATGAAGTAAACACCTCACACTTAGTCACCATGATGTAGGATTAAGATCATTAGCCTACTTGCCTTTATTTAGATGTTTTTGTTGTTTTTGTTGTTTTTGTTTAGTGTTAAGTAATGAGTTTAAGCCATAATCAAGGATTTAATGGACTCATTACACCATCCTAATAGAAGGATAATAGATGAGAACATTTAAGCTGAGAAAGGCTCCTCAACTTAATCCATGATTAGGGATTATCCTCATGACAAAACAAAACCTTTATTAAATGGATTTTAGTTGATGGTAAGATTAAGAGGTGAATTTTATGGTTTATAAGACAACTTGAGGGGGACTTGTCCATTAACACTAGGGTTAGCCCTTCTTAACCAATTAAGGAAGAATTAGAACCCTAATGCAAGGCCCAAGTTACAAGCTTGAAGTCTTAGTGATTATAATGTGGATTGATTAAAGGATTTAAACACATTAAGGGTTTAACACTTAGGATTAAATTTATACACTCCATCATAATAGAAGGATACAGGCATAACCCTAATCACAAAGCCTTAAAACCTTTAAGGTTTAGTCCTTGATTATGAGATGAGAAGAGAGGATTCAAAGATGACACAAAGGTGAAACTAATGGGGGACTAATCAAACCCTAAATGTGATCATGCTTGGGGGTTCCTAGGGTTTATGAGGCTTTCAAAAGATCTTCAATAGAAAAGCCACCAAGGAAGAAGCAGATGAAAGGAGATTAAGCAGAAAGAAGCAAGACAACTTACTTCACTTAAGAAGATAAGTTGCTTGAGGAAAGAAAGAAGAGGAGGAGCATGAATGAGCAAGATCACTCTAATACACAAGATAAAATGCAGCAATGATGCATAAAAGATGAGAAGAGATTATGAGAAGTGAAGGCAAATTCACTTCTCAATGACTTACCACCTGAAAAGTTAGCAACAAGAAAATGAAATGGAATGAGAATGAGAAAGATGCAATGATGCAAATCAAAACCAGAAGCATAAACATGATGTTAATTATGCTAAGAGATAATACAAACACATGTCAAGAGTTGTGGATGATCATACAAGGATGAGGATGCAAATGAAGCATGTTTTGAACCATGAAAGTTCATGAAAACTTATGAAATGCAATGGAGGTATAACATGGCAAATGGATGAAGAAAGGACTTATCATGATTCTAATGTGTCCTAATATGTCTTAGGAGTCATGTGAATGCACAAAATGTCATGGCAAGTTCATGTATGTAAGCATATGGAAGATGGATGCAAATGAAGGCAACAATTAGGGTTTATACATAACATGCAATACAAAATTCAAAACCAGAAGCATATGGCATGATAAAAAATGGAAAGTGGGATCAAAGGAACCCTAACCCTGCACAAGTTCACTGCCCAAAGGAGGAGATCAAAATCTTAACCTAGTGGAAGTTATGATTTTCTCAAGTTGGCTAGGGTTTTAAGGCACTTCAAAAGGAAAAATGCACAACAAATTAAACATGAAAGATAAATTCAAACCAATTTTATCTTAGAAACTACATGACATGAGGAATGAAATGCAAAAAGAACCATCATCAAACTCTTCAAGGTTAGGCAGAATGAATTTTTCCAAGTTAGGACAAAAATATTGACTTTTAAGAACTTTAATTCCAAAGAAAAATGTCAAAATATGTCAAGAACCAAAAAGAAATTTGTTTGAGGAGTTTGATAATGTTTCTAAATGTATCAAAATGCAATGTGATTTTTTTGGTGATTTTTAGAAACTTAAATGGTATTTTAATTAATTAATTCTCATTAATTAATTAAAATAAGCATTTAAATATTTTAAAAATACGAATTTTATGCAAAAAATAAAATATAAATTATTTTCAGAATGAGAAAAATATTTCAAGTCATGATGCAAAAATTGAAAATTTTTAGAAGTGTTTTACTATTTTTAATAAAATGTGGAAGAAAATGCAAATAAAATGAATTTAAAATGAATTAAAATGAAAGTATTCAGATCCAAAGGCCCAGATTCAAAATAGAAAGGGAGGGAATTGACCAGCGCGCGCAAATGGACGGCCCAAATTCAAACTTCGCTAATTATGTCATTAACCCTAATCTGAACCCTAATTACATTCAGGTGACCGGAACAGTGTTCCGGTCATCTTCTCCGGCCAGTCTCCTATGCTATCTCTCTCTATACGTATCCCCAAGCTCTTAAACTCTCCAGAAATGATCCCCACCCCATTCTAAGCAAGAATCAATCATCAAACTGGATTTATTTCACATGAATAGAGAGTTTCGAATCAAAACGGAAAAAATCACAGAAATTTCAGAAGCTTCATACATGCTTAAAACTGAATCATTTTCAAAACTAAAAGGTGAAGTGTGATCAGTGGAGCATGGAGAACAATCTAAGAACTTAAGAAATCATTTCTGGAAAAAAAGCTCTTGATGATACCTAAACTGAAGCTTTCGAAAATGGTGCTTTCTGGCCAGTTCCTTGCTTCAAATCAGCTCCAATGATCCTTCTGAAGTGTTTGTGATGCTTAGTTGGAGCTTATATGGTCCCAAAATGAAAATGGAAGAAGCTCAGTTCATGAAGTGTGAAAATCGTATTTTTGATTATGGGCTTTTTAGGGCAAAATGAAGGGTGGGAAATGATCAGTGATGTTTGTGGAGTTGAATGGTGGAAAAAATTTGAAGGTTTGATGGTTGAGTTAAGAGATTTGAAGGCTTTTGCAAATTTGGGGATTTTTGAGTGTGTTGTGTATTCTCAAGTGTTGGGTGCAATGCTATGTGCTTTTGCTTGGTTTTGCCCCACATAAAGAAATGTGATAGGTCAGAGAGTGGGTGCTGGCCTATGTTGATTGGTATGGGCAAGTTGCCAAAATGTCAAAAGTTTGTGTACTTGAGGTATGGGTCATGGTAGGCCTGGTTGCAAGGGGTGTCTGGCCTCAGCTGAGTTCAAGGAGGACCATAGAAACAGATTTGGCATGCTGGCACAAGTGGATGAAGAGATTTGGATCATTTTGCAATTTTGTACAACTTTGGCCCCTTTTGAATTTCTTGAAGTTTAAGGCATGAAACTTGAGAAATCTTTGGGCAATTCTGAATTTCATGTCATGGATGATGTTTGTGTAATGCTTAGACATCAATTAGAAGTCACAAATTGCCTTGGTACAAGAATTTGTAAGTTTCCCTCTTTGGCACATAAGTGAATTTTTGTGATTTTTCCCAACTTTGACAAGCCATAACTTTAGTTCTATGATGAATTAGATCAAGTTCTTGTACTTTTTGAAAATGGGAGGATCCAATCTACAACTTTCATGACCAAGAATTTTTCATTTGAAGCATTTTTGAATCAAAAAGAGGAGGTTGAAAAACTTTCCCAAAAATGGCAAGTTTACATTACAAGTCACTTTCCCAAAATGGAAACTTTGCAAATGACTTGAAATTCTTCAATTTTGTGAACTTATAACATCTTCTAAGATCAAATACAGATCATACACATCCAAAATGATGGACAAGACCCTTTGGTTGGATGATTGGGGGCCTCAGATGCCCTGATTTTTCACTGACTTACTCAAGAAGTCATCTATTGATCAGATGCCTTCCCCATTGAATTTCTTCATGAAAATTGGTATGTATGATCCTTATATCATATAGAGACCAATAGAAACAAGAATGACCAAAAACTTTGGAGTTATGGCCTCTGAAAACAAAACCCTAATTTTAAGTCATCTGAGCAGTTAAGCTTGGCTCTGCTTCCATGCCTTCCTCAGCTCTTGTGATTTTTTTGACTTCCTTGATCTTGGGAGGATATAATATGATGCTTGAACATACATGGACCCTCTTGAGATGATTGAAGACCTTTGGAGTGGCTCAGATAGCCCTTGGATTGCTCAGATCACAAACCCTAGATGCAGATGATTTTGAACTAATGCAGTGAACCAAACATGCAACATGATGTGATATGGTTGAACTTATGCAAATGAAAAGATCACAAGCCATGGTGTGAACTTAGTGAGGGAAAATTTGGGGTGTTTACAGCTGCCCCTATTCAAACATGAGTTAGCTGTGTAGGATGTAAGCAACAGCTTAACAAACAAACAAGATAACTTATGGTTGAATACCCAAGACAGTCCAAGATTTGCACTCACTGAATGAAGAAGAAAAGGGATATAGATTGTAAAGGAAGTAAAGTATGATCATAAAATACGGACGATGGAGGACGACCACCGAGCAAAAGGACGACTGTTGGGGATGAAACAATGATGGGGATGGCCGACTTGCTGGGGAAATGAAGAGACCATGATGGGGACGACCATCAGTTAAAGTAACAAGATTCTCTGGGGATTAAAAGGTAAAGTCAATGATGGGGACGACCATCAGGTTAATTGAAATAAATGATGAGGGACGGTCATTAAAAGGTGAAGGATGATCACCAAGCAGGGTATGGCTGCTCTGTTGGGGATAAGATGAGGGACGATCATCTAAGGTGAAGGACGATCACCTGGCAGGGTACGACTGCCGAAGGTACCACGACATAGGACGAATTCCGGATAAAAAAGGTCGATGATGGGGACGGCCATCGGATAAGCATCGATGAAGGACGATCATCAAGAGGTGACAGACGATCACCTAGCAGGGTACGACTACTCTCGGTGTTTATCATGACACAGGACGAATGTCAGATAAAGGTCGACGATGGGGACGGCCATCGGATAGAATGATGAAGGACGATCATCAGAAGGTGAAGGACGATCACCTAGCAGGGTACGGCTGCTCAAGTATCACGACATAGGACGAATGTCGGATAGGAAGGGGTCCTAATAAATAGAGACTCCGCTGGGGACGATGAAGGACGATCATAAAAAAGGTGAAGGACGATCACCTGGCAGGGTACGGTTGCCGGAAATATCATGACATAGGACGAATGTCAGATAGAAAGGAGATTGTTTATCGGGATTTGCCGGGAATTCTTCTGGGGAATGGTAGACACAGACGAGTGTCTAATTTTAGGAAGATATAAGTGTTTGCCACGGTGTATAGATTTAAAGATGCGGACGAGCACCCTTAGGACCATGATACAGACGAGTATCGGTAGAAACAAACACTGACGTACGTTCAGCGATGGTGATACGGACGAGTATCAACTAGTTTAATCAAAGAATATGGACGAATGTCGACTCTGAGGGAAAAAGGTGTGTATGCAAGATACGGACGAGTATCTTTTATGAGTGGAAAGTATGAGACACAGGTGAGTGTTCAACTTGCAGAGAGAATATGATACAGACGAGTATCGAGTGAGTATATATACTTGTGTTAGAGAGTGCAAAGGGGACACTTTGGCTTTCTGTCGGGGAATTTAAGAGGTATTTTGTATATTTGTTGATGGAGTGTTGGTATATATAGATGTTTGATTTAGGGCATGGCTTATGACTATGTAATATGTTTTATTTTTTCCGTAATGCTCCGTATTAGACGGAATGCTACGCTCTGGGGGGAAATATGATGCGAATGCCATGATTGTGCAAAGATACCGATCCGGGATTCGGATCCCGTTGCTGCGAAGATCCCTGGCTGATTTGCTTGAAGTGGCACCCCAGTTGGGGATGAGATCATTGGTAGATATGATATATATGACTCTGCTTGGGGAAATAGGTTATTGATAGACATATCTTGGTAATGAGGGGCCCAGCCGGGGTCTGTGGAAGCTTTCGTCACTTCGTTGTGAGATCTTCAACATTGCTTTTCTGGATAGAGGCTGAGACTCTGCGGGGAGATGGTTTCCTGTCCAACACTTGGCCGGGGAGGAATGATCACTGGACGATCTTCCTAAAGTCCTGTAAGGATTCTGCTGGGGAGAAGCATCTCTGGTGCTATTTGGAAGATGTGATGAGTAAGTAATGATTTGGCAGCCCGCTGGGGAGAAGCTTTCATGCCCCATGTCGTGCTTTGAAAACCTGCAATCCTGTTATGACAAAGAAACGTACAAGTATCCCGAGGTGTCCCTTACTGGATTCCATCATAGGAGTTTAGACACTCCCGGGAGTCAATATATATTTCCTGTAAGCATGTAACTTTAGAAAAGACGCATCTGTATTCATGCAATCAATATTTTAAGGACATTGGACATTTTGCAAATGAAAATAACATGTTCAAGATGAAACATGACTGAAAATTTGATTTTATTGATTTGAATTGGCAAGTACAGTCAAAGAAACAAATCCCCTGAAATGAGGAGATCATTACAAAATTGAGAAACAAAAAGGTGCTGGCAATGTTGACGACGCTTCAGTGCTTCCCTTTTGCTATGACTTGTATGACATTGACGTTCTTCTCATCTTGCTTTTTGAAGAAGGCTGATTCTGACCGATGCTTTAACCTTTCGAAGCTTGCCGTGTTGTGGGTGATACAGACGAATTCAGAATGCAGTTGTTCGCTTATTCCCTTATTTTGCGTGGATCGCCCTTTCGGGTTTTCAATCCATCGGGATACCCATTTTTTCCTGAGCTGTCCAATGCGGCTTTTCAACTCAGCGGGTGTACATTTTTCTTTATTTTCCCTTATTTTTGCCCGAGTCTTTTATTCTGTTTTTGACTCGCCGGGATGCCCTATTTTTGCCTGGACTTACATTCTGTTTTTATGTCCAGCGGGTCATTTTATGCGAAGTATTTTATAACTGCATCTGAATTCACAGGGGACGGGAAATCTTCACCATCCATAATACTGAGCATCAGTGCTCCACCAGAGAAAACTTTCTTTACTATGAACGGGCCATCATAATTCGGAGTCCACTTACCCCTGTAGTCTGTATGAGGAGGAAGGAGTCTTTTCAGCACAAGATCTCCTACTTGGTATTCTCGAAGCCTGACTTTCTGATCGAAGGCTTTCTTCATTATTTTCTAATACAACTGCCCATGACAGATTGCAGCTAATCTCTTTTCTTCTATCAGACTCAACTGTTCGTATCGGGATTGGACCCATTCGGCTTCATTCAGCTTGACATCCATGAGTACCCGCAGGGAGGGTAATTCAACTTCAACAGGTAGGACTGCCTCCATACCATACACAAGCTGATACGTTGTTGCCCCAGTGGATGTTCTGATTGACGTACGGTACCCATGCAAGGCAAATGGTAGCATTTCATGCCAGTCTTTGTAGGTGACCACCATCTTCTGCACAATCTTCTTGATATTCTTATTAGCTGCCTCAACAACGCCGTTCATCTTTGGCCTGTAAGGAGAATAATTGTGATGTTAGATCTTGAAGTCCTGGCATAGTTCTGGCATCATTTTGTTGTTCAAGTTGGAACAGTTATCGGTAATGATTCGCTCGGTTACTCCATACCGACAGATGATATCTCTCTTCAAGAATCGGGCTACCACTTGCCTGGTGACATTTGCATAGGAAGCTGCTTCAACCCATTTGGTAAAATAGTCAATGGCTACCAAGATGAATCTGTGGCCATTTGAAGTAGTCGATTCAATCTTGCCAATCATATCTATGCCCCACATGGCAAAGGGCCAAGGTGAAGACATCACATTCAGAGGATTCGGAGGTACATGTACTTTATCTGCATAAATCTGGCATTTATGGCATTTCCTGTCATAAGCACAGCAGTCTGCGTCCATTGTAATCTAATAATAACCTGATCTTAGCAACCTTTTAGACATAGAATGCCCTCCCGCATGGGTACCAAAAGATCCTTCGTGCACCTCGTGCAGCAACAAATCTGCTTCTGCCCTATCAACGCATCTGAGAAGTATCATATCAAAATTTCTCTTGTACAAGGAACCATCAGCATTCAAGAAGAAACCACCAGCAAGCCTTCTTAATGTCTTCTTATCATTGGATGATGCCCCAGGTGGGTACGTTTGATCCTCTAAGAAGCATTTGATGTCGTGGAACCAAGGTTTATCATCTTTAGCAAGGTCTACTGAGAATACGTATGCTGGTCTGTCAAGTCTGGATACTGATATTCGAGGCACAAAGTTGGCAGCTTGAACTTTGATCATGGATGAAATGGTAGCCAGAGCATCTGCAAATTGATTTTCATCTCGAAGGATATACTCAAGTTTGACTATTGTGAAGAAAGTCAGCAACCTCCTTGTATAATCCCGATAAGGTATCAGATGGTCTTGGTGAGTATACCATTTGCCGTTGGTTTGATTAATTACCAGAGTTGAATCTCCGAACACAGTCAAAGTCTTGATCCTGAGGTCAATGACTTCCTCAAGACCCATAATACAAGCTTCGTATTCAGCTTCGTTGTTAGTGCAGTTAAAGGTGAGTTTTGCCGAGAAAGGCATGTGAACTCCCTTGGGTGTAATGAGTACTGCACCAACACCACGACCATTCATATTAACGGCCCCATCAAACATCATAGTCCATTCTTCTTCTGGGTCAGGCCCTTCAGTGTGAACAGGCTCTTCATGATCTTTTGCTTTTATGAACATGATGTCTTCATCAAGGAAGTCAAATCTCATAGGCTGGTAATCATCAATGGGTTGCTCAGCGAGATAATCAGACAATACACTGCCTTTGATGGCCTTTTGAGATGTGTACTAAATGTCATATTCTGTGAGGATCATTTGCCATCTTGCAACCCGTCCGGTAAGTGCTGGCTTCTCAAATATATACTTGACTGGGTCCATCTTGGATATCAATAAGGTAGTGTGGGTCAACATATACTGCCTTAGCCAGCGAGCAGCCCACGCTAAAGCACAACAAGTTTTCTCGAGCAGTGAATAACGTTGTTCACAGTCGGTAAACTTTTTGCTTAGGTAGTAAATTGCATACTCTTTTCGGCCAGACTCGTCATGTTGGCCCAGCACACACCCCATTGATTCTTCTAATACTGTCAAGTACATTATTAGAGGTCTTCCTTCAACTGGAGGCATAAGGATCGGAGGCTTTTGTAAGTATTCCTTGATTTTGTCAAAATCCCTTTGGCAGTCTTCGTTCCACCTGACCGTTTGTTCTTTTCTTAACAACTTGAATAGGGGTTCACAGGTTACAGTAAGGTGAGATATGAACCTTGAAATGTAGTTCAATCTACCTAAGAACCCCCGAACTTCTTTCTCAGTCTTTGGTGCAGGCATTTCTTGAATGGCTTTGACTTTATCATGGTCAACTTCAATCCCTTTCTCACTTACGATAAATCCCAGCAGCTTACCGGATCGCACCCCGAATGTGCATTTGTTGGGGTTTAACTTCAGTTGGTACTTCCTCAGACGTTTGAATAGCTTCAATAGATTCACCAGGTGGTCTTCTTCTGTGAGGGACTTGGCAATCATGTCATCCACATAACATTCAATTTCTTTATGGATCATGTCGTGGAATAATGTTACCATAGCCCGCTGATAAGTGGCACCAGCATTCTTCAGTCCGAATGGCATCGCCTTATAACATAATATGCCCCAGGGTGTGATGAATGTTGTCTTCTCCATGTCTTTAGGTGACATTTTGATCTGATTATATCCTGAAAATCCATCCATGAAGGAGAATACCGAGAACTGAGCCGTATTGTCGACCAATACATCAATGTGAGGTAATGGGAAGTCATCTTTCGGGCTGGCTCTGTTCAGGTCCCGGTAATCCACACACATCCTCACCTTGCCATCTTTCTTAGGCACAGGTACAATGTTAGCGACCCACGGCGGGTAACTAGTCACAGCAAGGAAACCGGCGTCCTACTGTTTTTGTACCTCTTCTTTTATCTTCATTACCATATCTGGGCGAGTACAGCGCAACTTCTGTTTTACCGGTGGGCAGTCTTCTTTCAGAGGCAGCTTGTGCATGACAATGTCGGTGTCCAACCGTGGCATATCCTGATAAGACCAAGCAAAAACATCCACATATTCCCGAAGCATATCAATCAGCTGCTCTTTTACTGAATCTTGCAGGCAGGCCCTGATCTTAACTTCTTTCAAGTCTTCTTCTGTACCAAGATTAACCGTCTCAACCTCCTCCTGATGAGGAGTGATAACCTTCTCCTCTTGCCTTAACAACCTGGCTAGCTCTTCAGGTAGCTCATAATCTTCTTCAACCCCTTCATCAACTTGATTGATTGGATTGTCAAAGTCATACGAAGTCATAGCAATGTTGTTGTCGGTGCAATCTGAGGGCACTTTCTGCAAGGGTTTAGATTTATTCATTTTAGTGATCAGTTTTATCTTATTTAGAAAAAGTGAAAACGAAGTTATTTATTTTGAAAAGCATTGCCATTTTATTTTTGTACAAAAAATGAAAAATGAAAAACAGTGAGCGGAAAAGAAAAGACTCATTTGCAAAAGATGTCCTGATATTCATTAATTGATCTTTGCACAAAATACAAGATGACCCGATTACAAAATGAGTCCTGACATCTTGGGAAAGATGCAGGACTTGATGCATGCTTTAAAAACAGGAAATAATAATTACTCTGCAGGAGTCACTCTTATAATTTTCTGGGAAGACCAGTTTGAGACATGGCTCCCCGGGGTCTTTGGACGTATCCAGCTTTCCAGGTTGCGCACGTCTTCTGACTCATCTTCCAAGTTATTCACTGCATCCGGGGTGAGCATCCCCCCGCTGACAAACTTGGGCTCCTTTGCAGCCTCTGGTTGATCTTGTCGAGTTGGTCTGTAACCCAACCCGAATCGGTCTTCTTTCTTCTCCACGGGCAGCAGCTTGCCCCAGCCTTGGGCGGTACCTTCCTCAACAACCTTTCGGGCTTGCTGATATGATGTGATGGAGGTCCCAAGCACAACAGATGTTTCATTAATATTAAGAGCCTCAAACCCTTGGCTCATGGTTTCGTGGATCTCCCCATCCATTTCAATGTATTTGAAAGTAGCCAGCTGGCTAACAAAGATATCCTCCTCCCCACAAATGGTAATGACTTGGCCTTCCCACTCGAATTTTAACTTCTGGTGAAGGGTTGACGTCACGGCGCCAGCGGCTTGTATCCATTGTCTACCCAATAGACAGCTGTAGGCAGGCTGTATATCCATCACAAAGAAGGTCGTTTTGAAAACCTGTGGGCCAATCATTATTGGTAATTCTATCTCTCCCAGAACTGATCTTTTAGAACCGTCAAAGGCTCTCACTACCAAGTTACTTGGGTGCAGTGCCAATCCGTCATACTCCAGCTTCACAAGGGCTTTCTTGGGCAGGACATTGAGGGATGACCCTGTGTCCACCAGTACATGAGAAAGAACTGCACCCTTACACTCCAAGGTAATGTGCAAAGCCTTGTTGTGATTGCGACCTTCCGTTGTTAGATCAGTGTTGGTAAATCCTAGTCCATTACTAGCGTTAACATTTCCAACCACAACCTCTAACTGATTGACGGTAATCTCCTCCGGCACATAAGATGCGTGCAGAACTTTCAATAGTGCGTTCCTATGAGCCTCAGAGCACATTAGCAACGATAGTATGGAGATTTTGGAAGGTGTTTGGTGAAGCTGGTCTACCACCTTATAATCACTTTTCTTTATGATTCTCATGAATTCATCAACTTCTTGATTAAAAGGAGTCTTCAAAGTCTCCCTAATAACTGGTTCTTCTTGCACCATGCTCTTCCCTTTTGCCTTAGCAGCAGCTTCTGCTTCGGCAACGGGTCTTGGTATTTGCGAGGCAAAGAGACGTCCGCTTCTAGTGAAGCCTACGCCTCCCCCCACATTGTCTATCTGAGGCGAAGAAGTTGATGATTCTAAAGTGATTTTCTGCCCCTCGCAATACAGATCTGAGCCATAATGCCAAGGGATGGCATTATTGCTTTCGTAAGGAACTGGCCCAGGCACCCTGATAGTGAATGGACTGATAGCATCTGCAGAAGAGACAACAATGGTGTGTGGATCATAGTATATGGTGACTGGTGCTCTGGCAGGAGTAACATTTTGTTGTGAATTGTTAGTAGGAACACTTGCGGGATCGTAGTATATTGTAACCGTTGAGACACTTTCATCAATTGCTGCTGATGTTGTAGAAAGTACTGTTGACTGGATGGGTGTTGAAGTTGTAGCAGGAATGGTGACTGAACTTTTATCCGTTGAAGTGATTGATTGAGCGGTTGTTGGAGTTGTAATAGAATCCATTGGAACAATGGTTGCTGACGTTGTAGGAGTATCTGTGATTGTCGGTGAAGGAATTGTTGGAGTTGTAGGCGCTGTTGTCGTAATCTGAAGGATACCATCCTTAATAAGGCCATCTATGCCGTTTCTCAGCCTTTCACACCCATTGACCGCAATATTGCAATACCCACAGCCGAGCTCACACCCGGGGAACACTTGGCATTCTAAAAGCTGAGCTTTGATTTCAATCAAATGTGTTCGAATTTGTGCAACACTGGTGATTAAGGTGGATAGTTTGCCTTCCTCAATAGCATTAATCCTAGGCCCGTTGTGACTAGGCATTGGATTCCTTGTGACATTCGGAGGAGGTGCAAAGTTGAGAGCTTTTGACTCCACCAGGTCTTGGACTTTCATCTGTAAGGCCCTGCATTTTTCAGTATTATGCCCTGGTGCATTTGAGTGAAACGCACACCTGGCATTGGCATCATAGTTCTTTGGCAAATTAAGAGGATCTGGAGGTGCCAATGTCCTTAACTCAACAAGGTTGAGCTTTAGGAGTTGTGGCAAGAGTGCATCATACGGCATTGGGATTGGGTCAATTATCCTGTTAGCTTGTGATGGCCTTTGCTGGAAAGGACGCTGTTGTTGGTTGTTATTGTTGTTGTTGTAGGTTCTGTGTTGCGGATAATGGACTTGTTGTTGATACTGTGGTTGTTGTTGTTGAGGATATGCTGATTGTTGAGGAATCAAATCTAGAATGGTAACCGCTGCTACTGACCGATGTACATACTGAGGCCTGCCCTAGCTTGCATGAATGGAATTTGTCTCACCGGTTCTTCGGGGTCCCACAAAAGGCTTTCTGGGATTGCCGGATGAACTTGCACCACTGTCGGAAATTTTGCCCATCTTTAAGAGGCTTTCAATCCTTTCACCAGCTATGACTACATCAGCAAAGCTGGTAGAGGAGAAGGTAGCCAATCTATCGATATAGGTCCCTTGCAAAGTATTCATGAACATGTCAGCCATTTCTCTCTCTGACATGGGTGGTTGGACAGCAGCAGCAAGTTGTCTCCACCTTTGGGCATATTCCCTGAAGCTCTCTCTAGAAGACTGAGACATTCCCATTAGGAGGGTCCTATTGGGAGCCATGTCTAGGTTGTATTGATATTGACGGATGAAAGCCTCAGCCAAATCCTTCCAGCACCTTATGGTGGCCCTAGACAAGTGTGAATACCACTCTCTTGAAGCCCCAGTCAGACTGTCTTCAAAGTAGAACATCCACAACTTTTCATCCATAGTATAAGCCTTAAGTCTTCCTAGGAAAGACTGCAGATGAGTGCGAGGACAGGAGGTACCATTGTATTTTTCAAAGCATGGGGGTTTGAATTTGTGGGGAATTCTCACCCCATCCACTAGCCCCATGTCCATCACATCGAAGCTCAAAGAATTCTGAGACTCCAAAGATCTCAACTTCTCAGCAATTTCGTCCAATCTCCTGTCATATACTTCATCTCCAGCTCCCATAACAGTAAATTGTTCTTCCTGGGGATCCTCTTGCAAGATTCTCTCTCCAGCAGTATTACCTTGCACATTTCTCGGGATGTTAGCTTCTGGATCCAGATGAGGTCCAAATACTGGTGGGTCAATACGAGGCTGGCCCCGTTCATTGTTGCTAGTTCCTCCTGTTCCAAGATGAGGCTCCTCAGGAGTTTGTCTTTCCACTAGCTCTCTTAACCTTTCCTGACTCTGGGCTAAGCCAGTCATCACAGCCATGAATTAAGACATCTGATTTCTCATCTCTACTCTCTCATTAGCCATCTGATTTCTAACCTCAGTCAGATCCTGCTGTACTTGTTCCATTTGAATATCGGGAAGGTTGTTACGAGTCGGGTACCGGTGCGCGCGGTTGATAGGGAACACTCGGCGACGAACAATGTTTCCTGAAGTCACAACAAAGTTAGAAACAATAATAACAAAACCTACAAAACAAAACAAAAGTTAGTATGCAATGCAGTATGCTTATTTGTTTTCCAAGGTATCCGGTTTGGTTCTTGGTTTTGACCTTTCCAGACCTCGAGGAAGATGCTTGATGTTGCTGAGAAAAGAAGCCCAATGAAAACAAACTAATATATTACAAATGATGAACAATACATAGTCTGTTTTACAACACATGCCCAAGGAGGGTCAAAATATAATAAAAAGAAAAGTACATCAAATGGAAATAACAACAAACAAAGAATCAGACGTCCAGTCCAAACTCATCCTCTCTGACCTCCTTCAGGAGTGCCTCAGTCACTGGACCAGCTGGGTGCTCTGTAATGGTCCTAATGAGGAGATTCCTGGTGGCAATGGCAGTGGTCAGCTTCTTATGCCTATCCTGGTCCTTTGATCTCTTCAATCCTACTCAGAGCTTCAATTCTGAGATCTCCTTCTGGGCTACCAACAAAGCTTCCTGCTGCTTCTTCTCATTGGCCTCTAGCTGTTCAATCTTGGCTTGAGTCTTCTGGTCTTCTTGTGTACGGGCTTCAGTGATCCTGACCCACATAGCCTGACTCTTTTGTAGATAGAGCTCAGTCCTAGCCTTCTGAATTTTGGCCTCTTTACAAACATTCTTCAATATTTGTTCCCCAGCTCTTGCTTTCCTGATGTAGTCCTTAGTCTTCTCAATTTTGGAAAGATGCTCCACCCTGAGCTTCTCCAATCTCTCAATGTCCAGACGACCATCACTCCTTTCCCAAAGAGTCTTCTTTAAGGCTTGAGATAAGTTCTCATTTCTTTCCTTTAGCTTCTCAAATTCTTCTAGGCTGACAGTTGCTGCAGGTTGTATTGTGGATGGTCCAGGCATGTCTTCCAACATAAAATGCATTCCAGTAATCTGAGCTCTAGTACGGGACCAGTCATAGTATTGAGCTGAAGCAACATTATTACACCTTCCAAGAATAGCCATCCCTTTTGTCTGGATGTTGTCCCAAGCCCAGGATGCTTTCCTGACAACAGCTGAATTAGGCTTCACTTCACAATACAGGGTCTCAGCTAAATCTTGCCCTCTGGGAGGGTGAACCAAAGCATAGCCCAGTTGTCTCTTGAATAGCAAAGGGTTGTAGTTGATGCAACCCTTTACTCCTATTAGAGGCACATTTGGGTATTGTCCACAGCTGGTGATAATGTCCTTGCCTTTGGTGCTCTGGGTGCACCATATAATATCATCTGAAGTCAAGGCAATGAGCCTCTTGGCCCAATTCTTCTATTGGTGGGGATTCAAGAAAGCATCTGACTTAGGCAAGTGTCTGAGCAGCCAGGTGTAGAACAAAGGAGCACAACATCTTACCAACTTCCCCCTTTGTTTCTCATTCCTCTGATGGATGGAATAATAAAAATCTCCCAGCAATGTAGGTACTGGGTTCTTTAGGAGAAACAGATAGATGGCGTTCTTGCTGACAAATTTGGGCTCATCTGCAAACAGTATAGCCCCATATATGTTGAGGGGTAACAGTGCACAGACTTCCCTCGACTCTCCCAATGAAGCTTTCAGGATGGCCTGAGAAATCAAGAAGTCCAAGTGTAAACTAGGGATCCCGGCCTTTGTTGTCATACTTTGCTCAATCAGGGCAGGCTCCAAGTGCAATGCTTTTGCTATCTCTTCATTTCTGGGAGCAGTCATCTCTGGGTTGAAAGGGATTCCACCCCTGATAGGTACTCCAATCAATAAAGAAAACTCTTCCAACAGAGGCCCTAGCTGAAAGTCTGGAAATGTGAAGCATCTCAAAGGAGGGTCATAAAACTATAAGCAGGTGTGGATCATGCTCCTCTGAGAAGGGTCAAGGTCCATAACCATATCCAGGATACTCCCATAGTGCTCTCTAAACAGTGGGATGTGGTCAGGGGTGATGAAGGACTGGACCTGCCTGATACCGGTCAACACAGGCTCAAAAAAGTGGTAGGATATGTTGCTCTTCCTGGGAGTGGTCATGAGTGCTGCCGAAGAAACTGAAGGTAAGTGCTGATGAGGATCACAGACTGATGCTGGAAATGAGCCACTGACAGGCTGATGTTGGTGATGATGGAGAAAATTGAAGCAGATGACTGATGAATACAGCTGAAGCAGAGGTCTATGCAGAAGAAGGGGTCAAAACCAAAACCAAGATATGATGTGGATACCCTGAAAAGCAAATAAACAAATGTTAAATGATGCAATGATGATATGTGCAAATGATATGCAAGGGTTTGTGATCAAGCTGGATCTGATTATCTGTCTTGATATAGGGCCCATGTATGTTCAAAAGTCCAGATGAAGGCTCAGAAATCCAGTAACCAGGGTGGGGGACTCAAATAAAGAGTCACATGTCCGGGGTTAATCACAAGAACTGTCCAAAGTGAAGTACTCTTAAACACAACAGTAACAGGGTATGATGTGGCCAAGGGTTCCATCAAACCTGTAAACAGCCCAACCCCCTCACAGGTAATGTTCTAAAACAAGGGTCCTCAGACTTGGATCAGTTATGAGAAGTGTAAACACTTCTAACCCGGAGGTATAGTGTTTTCAATAATCATAAAAGATCCTCCTCTAATTCACCTCAGATTCTGAAGGTCATAATAAAGGTCATTCAGACTTAGCAGGCTTCCCAGATAGCCCTAGCACTACAGGAAATTTGTAGCACAGAGTTCTCAAGAAGAAACCCACATCTGAACCGTGTTTCATATTCTCGCACCAGACCGAAATTGAATGGGAAAGAACATGAACCACTCTAGCCTAGGTGTCACTCAGGTCCCAGGTATAGGACCTTAAACTCTCAATGGAATCCCACCCATCAAAACAGAAACCAGATCCAACAATGATAATGATAGTATGAATTATGAAAAATTGTAAAGGAAAGAAATAAATAAAGCTGTACATAAAGCAATAAATAAAGCAAATAAACAAACACAATCAGCACATAACACCCCAGTAAACATAAATCAAACAAGCGCTAGGAGGAACCCACAAAAAGAACCAGAAGCCCTGGTTACAATATAAGGGTCCCCAGCAGAGTCGCCAAGCTGTCGCTCCCACCAAATGACACCTGGTCAGAAGGGGTACAGAAGCGAACGGTCGGCGAAAGAGAAGGAAAGAATAGAGTCGTCAGCTAGGCATTTTTATCCCGAAGGAAAGGTAATGTTGCATAGACCTAAGAAAAGAAATGGATAAGACGGTTGCGAACCAGAGAAACTGAGAAAGGGGGTTGGTTACAACTTGGGAAGGTATTAGCACCCAGATTGTCCGCCGTACTCGACGGGTTCCACGCTTGAAAGATTTGTGTTTGAAGGGGTAGTGTCAGTGCCATTTTATGTACAAAAGCTGGAAAAGAATGCAAGTGTCAGTGTAAAATAAATGTGAAGTGAAGCATGAGAGTGTCAATACAAGAAATGAATATGATCCTCAAGATCATGAGGCTCAAAGAATAATGCTGGAAGGAGGGGGAATATACAGAGACTTTTGCTCGATAGCTGTTAAGTTATGCCTACGTATCCTCTCGTGCAATGAGGAAGTCAGAACACCGTAGTTCGACTCAAAGAGACTGGAAGATAAATTGACTTGTGAACTTCTTACTTGTCTATGCTCAAGTGTATGACCTGTCTGGCTCAGGTGCAAACTGTCTTGCATTAGACGGAAGAAGCTAGTTCTCGTTTGTGAGTGAATGAGATGAGAAAAGAATCCCGAAGGAGACGATTATTGTTTGTTTTCAGTGATTTCAATATTTTATTACTTTTTGGAGTTTGTCATAAGTTAATGAGGTTAAGCCTAATCCAAGGGTTAGTAAACTCATCACATCCTCCCTCTGATTAGGGGTAATGAGAATACCTTAAGTATGAAGTAAACACGTCACACTTATTCACCATGATGTAGGATTAAGATCATTAGTCTACTTGCCTTTATTTAGATGTTTTTGTTGTTTTTGTTTAGTGTTAAGTAATGAGTTTAAGCCATAATCAAGGATTTAATGGACTCATTACACCATCCTAATAGAAGTATAATAGATGAGAACATTTAAGCTGAGAAAGGCTCCTCAACTTAATCCATGATTAGGGATTATCCTCATGACAAAAAAAAACCTTTATTAAATGGATTTTAGTTGATGGTAAGATTAAGAAGTGAATTTTATGGTTTATAAGACAACTTGAGGGGGACTTGTCCATTAACACTAGGGTTAGCCCTTCTTAACCAATTAAGGAAGAATTAGAACCCTAATGCAAGGCCCAAGTTACAAGCTTGAAGTCTTAGTGATTATTACGTGGATTGATTAAAGGATTTAAACACATTAAGGGTTTAACACTTAGGATTAAAGTTATACACTCCATCCTAATAGAAGGATACAGACATAACCCTAATCACAAAGCCTTAAAACCTTTAAGGTTTAGTCCTTGATTATGAGATGAGAAGAGAGGACTCAAAGATGACACAAAGGTGAAACTAATGGGGGACTAATCAAACCCTAATTGTGATCATGCTTGGGGGTTCCTAGGGTTTATGAGGCTTGCAAAAGATCTTCAAGAGAAAAGCCACCAAGGAAGAAGCAGATGAAAGGAGATTAAGCAGAAAGAAGCAAGACAACTTACTTCACTTAAGAAGATAAGTTGCTTGAAGAAAGAAAGAGGAGGAGGAGCATTAATGAGAAAGCTCACTCTAATACACAAGATAAAATGCAGCAATGATGAGAAGTGAAGGCAAATTCACTTCTCAATGACTTACCACCTGAAAAGTTAGCAACAAGAAAATGAAATGGAATGAGAATGAGAAAGATGCAATGATGCAAATCAAAACCAGAAGCATAAAAATGATGTTAATGATGCTAAGAGATAATACAAACACATGTCAAGAGTTGAGGATGATCATACAAGAATGAGGATGCAAATGAAGCATGTTTTGAACCATGAAAGATCATGAAAACTTATGAAATGCAATGGAGGTATAACTTGGAAAATGGATGAAGAAAGGACTTATGATGATTCTAATGTGTCCTAATATGTCTTAGGAGTCATGTGAATGCACAAAATGTCATGGCAAGTTCATGTATGTAAGCATATGGAAGATGGATGCAAATAAAGGCAAAAATTAGGGTTTATACATAACATGAAATACAAAATTCAAAACCAGAAGCATATGGCATGATAAAAAATGGAAAGTGGGATCAAAGGAACCCTAACCATACACAAGTTCACTGCCCAAAGGAGGAGATCTAAATCTTAACCTAGTGGAAGTTATGATTTTCTCAAGTTGGCTAGGGTTTTAAGGCACTTCAAAAGGAAAAATGCACAACAAATTAAACATGAAAGATAAATTCAAACCAATTTTATCTTAGAAACTACATGACATGAGGAATGCAATGCAAAAAGAACCATCATCAAACTCTTCAAGGTTAGGTAGAATGAATTTTTCCAAGTTAGGACAAAAATATTGACTTTTAAGAACTTTAATTCCAAAGAAAAATGTCAAAATATGTCAAGAACCAAAAATAAATTTGTTTGAAGAGTTTGATAATGTTTCTAAATGTATCAAAATGCAATGTGATTTTTTTGGTGATTTTTAGAAACTTAAATGGTATTTTAATTAATTAATTCTCATTAATTAATTAAAATAAACATTTAAATATTTTAAAAATACGAATTTTATGCAAAAAATAAAATAAAAAATTATTTTCAGAATGAGAAAAATATTTCAAGTCATGATGCAAAAATTGAAAATTTTTAGAAGTGTTTTACTATTTTTAATAAAATGTGGAAGAAAATGCAAATAAAATGAATTTAAAAAGAATTAAAATGAAAGTATCCAGATCCAAAGGCCCAGATTCAAAATAGAAAGGGAGGGAATTGACCAGCGCGCGCAAATGGACGGCCCAAATTCAAACTTCGCTAATTATGTCATTAACCCTAATCTGAACCCTAATTACATTCAGGTGACCGAAACAGTGTTCTGGTTATCTTCTCCGGCCAGTCTCCTATGCTATCTCTCTCTATACGTATCCCCAAGCTCTTAAACTCTCCAGAAATGATCCCCACCCCATTCTAAGCAAGAATCAATCATCAAACTGGATTTATTTTACATGAACAGAGAGATTCGAATCAAAACGGAAAAAATCACAGAAATTTCAGAAGCTTCATACATGCTTAAAACTGAATCATTTTCAAAACCAAAAGGTGCAGTGTAATCAGTGGAGCATGGAGAACAATCTAAGAACTTAAGAAATCATTTCTGGAAAAAAAGTTCTTGATGATACCTGAACTGAATCTTTCGAAAATGGTACTTTCTGGCCAGTTCCTTGCTTCAAATCACCTCCAATGATCCTTCTGAAGTGTTTGTGATGCTTAGTTGGAGCTTAAATGGTCCCAAAATGAAAATTGCAGAAGCTCAGTTCATGAAGTGTGAAAATCGTATTTTTTATTCTGGGCTTTTTAGGGCAAAATGAAGGGTGGGAAATGATCAGTGATGTTTATGGAGTGGAATGGTGGAAAAAATTTGAAGGTTTGATGGTTGAGTTAAGAGATTCAAAGGCTTTTGCAAATTTGGGGATTTTTGAGTGTGCTGTGTATTCTCAAGTGTTGGGTGCAATGATATGTGCTTTTACTTGGTTTTGACCCACATAAAGAAATGTGATAGGTCAGAGAGTGGGTGATGGCCTATGTTGATTGGTATGGGAAGTTGCCAAAATGTCAAAAGTTTGTGTACTTGAGGTATGGGTCATGGCAGGCCTGGTTGCAAGGGGTGTCTGGCCTCAGCTGAGTTCAAGGAGGACCATAGAAACAGATTTGGCATGCTGGCACAAGTGGATGAAGAGATTTGGATCATTTTGCAATTTTGTACAACTTTGGCCCCTTTTGAATTTCTTGAAGTTTAAGGCATAAAACTTGAGAAATCTTTGGGAAATTCTGAATTTCATGTCATGTATGATGTTTGTGTAATGCTTAGACATCAATTAGAAGTCACAAATTGCCTTGGTACAAGAATTTGCAAGTTTCCCTCTTTGGCACATAAGTGAATTTTTGTGATTTTTCTCAACTTGACAAGCCATAACTTTAGTTCTAGGATGAATTAGATCAAGTTCTTGTACTTTTTGAAAATGGGAGGATCCAATCTACAACTTTCATGAGCAAGAATTTTTCATTTGAAGCATTTTTGAATCAAAAAGAGGAGGTTGAAAAACTTTCCCAAAATGGCAAGTTTACATTACAAGTCACTTTCCCAAAATGGCAACTTTGCAAATGACTTGAAATTCTTCAATTTTGTGAACTTCTAACATCTTATAAGATCAAATAAAGATCATACACATCCAAAATGATGGACAAGACCCTTTGGTTGGATGATTGGGGGCCTCAGATGCCCTGATTTTTCACTGACTTGCTTAAGAAGTCATCTATTGATCAGATGCCTTCCCCCATTGAATTTCTTCATGAAAATTGGTATGTATGATCCTTATATCATATAGAGACCAATAGAAATAATAATGACCAAAAACTTTGGAGTTATGGCCTCTGAAAACAAAACCCTAATTTTAAGTCATCTGAGCAGTTAAGCTTGGCTCTACTTCCATGCCTTCGTCAGCTCTTGTGATTTTTTTGACTTCCTTGATCTTGGGAGGATATAATATGATGCTTGAACATACATGGACCCTCTTGAGATGATTGAATACCTTTGGAGTGGCTCAGATAGCCCTTGGATTGCTCATATCACAAACCCTAGATGCAGATGATTTTGAACCAATGCAGTGAACCAAACATGCAACATGATGTGATATGGTTGAACTTATGCAAATGAAAAGATCACAAGCCATGGTGTGAACTTAGTGAGGGAAATTTTGGGGTGTTTACAGGCGGCCATCAGGCTCGAAAAAGTAAAGTAAACAATGATGGGGACGGTCATCGGGATAAAGAATAACTGAAATAATGATGAGGGACGGTCATCAATGGTGAAGGACGATCACCTAACAGGGGACGGCTGCCCTTTATCACGACATAGGACGAATGTCGGATAGAAAAGGGTGACGATGGGGATGGCCATCGGATAAGCATGATGAAGGACAATCATCAAGAGGTGAAGGACGATCACCTAGCAGGGTACGGCTGCTCTCGGGGTTTACCACGACATATGACGAATGTCGGATAACGAGATCAATGATAGGGACGGCCATCAGATAAAATGATGAAGGACGATCATCAAGAGGTGAAGGACGATCACCTAGCAGGGGACGGCTGCTAAATATCACGACAAAGTATCGCTCCCGAAGATTTACATCCCGGTACAAGCGCGAACGGTCGGCGAGAGGAGAAATGAGGGTGAAGTGAATAGAGTCGCCAACTAGGCATTTTTATCCTGAAGGAAAGGTAATGCTGCATAAACCTAGAAAATATGGACAAGACGGTCGCGAACCAGAGAAACTCAGAAAGGGGGTTGGTTACAACCTGGGAAGGTATTAGCACCCAAATTGTCCGTCGTACTCGACGGGATCCACGCTTAAAAGATTGTGTTTAAAGGGGTAGATGTATGTGCTATCTGTGTGCAAAAGCTGGAAAAGAATATACAAGTGTCAGTGTAAGAGGGTGAATGCTCAGGAACCGAGGCTTAGAAAAAGAATGTTGAAAAGGGGGAAGACACATATACTTTTGTTCGATAACAGTTAAGTTATGCCTACGTATCCTCTCGTGCAATGAGGAAGTCAGAACATCGTAGTTCGACTCAAAGAGACTGAAAGATAAATTGACTAATGAACTGCTTGCTTGCCTATGCTCAAGTGTATGACTCGCCTGGCTCGAGTGCTAACTGTCTTGCATTAGACGGAAGAAGCCAGTTCTCGTTTGTGAGTGAAGATTATGAGAAAAGAATCCCGAAGGAGACGATTATTGTTTGTTTTTGTGTTTTCAATCTTGTATTGCTTTTTTGTGTTTGTCATAATTTAATGAGCTTAAGCCTAAACCAAGGGTTAGTAAACTCACCATATCCTCCCTTTGATTAGGGATAATGAGAATACCCTAAGTATGAGATAAACATCTCAACTTAATTACCATGATGATGTAGGATTAAGATCATTAACCTATTTGTGATTATTTAGATGTTTTTGAGTTTTTGTTTAGTGTTAAGCAATGAGTTTAAGCCATAATCAAGGATTAGTGGACCCATTACACCATCCTAATAGAAGGATAATAGATGAGCACACTTAAGCTGAGGAAGATACCTCAACTTAATCCTTGATTAGGGATTAACCTCATGACAAAACAAGCCTTTATTAAAGTGGATTTTAATTAAGGGTGAGATTAAGAAGTGAATTTTATGATTTGTAAGACAACTTGAGGGGGACTTTGTCCATTAAACACTAGGGTTAGTCCTTCTTAACCAATAAAGGAAGAATTAGAACCCTAATGCAAGGCCCAAGTTACAAGCTATTGTCTTAGTAATTATTAAGATGGATTGATTAAGAGGTTTAAACAAATTAAGGGTTTAACACTTAGGATTAACGTTATACACTCCATCCTAAGAGAAGGATGCATGCATAACCCTAATCACAAAGTCTTAAAACCTTAAAGGTTTAGTCTCTAATGATGAGGTGAGAAGAGAGAGACAAAGAAGACACAAAGGTAAAAGCAAAAGGGGGACTAATCAAAACCCTAATTATTGTCGTGCTTGGATGTTCCTATGGTTTGTAAGGCTTGCAAGAGATCTTCAGAGAAGCCACCAATGGAAGAAGCAGATGAAAGGAGGAGAAGCAGAAGAAACAAGTTACTTACTTCACTGAAGAAGATAAGTAACTTAGAGGAAGAAAGTGAAAGATGAACATGAATGAGAAAGCTCACTCTAAAGAAATGAAAAAAGCAGAAAGGATGCATAAGGAGAATGAGAAAAGAAATGAGAAGTGAAGGCAAATTCACTTCTCAAGTTACTTATCACCTGAAAAGGTTAGCATAAAGGAAAGAAATGAAATGAAAATGAAACATATGCAAAGGTAAAAACAAAACCAGTAGCAAACACATGATGCAAATGGTGCTATGAGATGATGCAAAAGCATGTCAAGTATTATGAATGTTCATATGAGAGAAAGAATGCAAATGAAGCATGTTGGAAGCATGAAAACACATGTATACTTATGAAATGAAATGAATGCAAATCAAGGAAAATGAATGAAAAAATGATCAAGCATGATTCTAACATGTCTTAAGATGTCTAAGATGACATATGAATGCATGAAATGTCATGGCAATTTCATGTATGGATGCATATGCAAGATGAATGCAAATGAGGGTGCAAAATTACGGTTTTAAGGCAACATGAGATGCATAAGGTCAAAACAGAAGCAAATCACAAGATAAAAAATTGAAAATGAACTCAAAGGAACCCTAACCCCATATGATATCACACCCCAAATTAGGAGGCCTAACTCTTAACCTAAAGAAAGTTGTGATTTTTCTAAGTAAACTAGGGTTTTTGGGTGCCTTAAGAGGAAAAATGCAAATCAAATGGAAAATTCAAGATAAATTTGTGACAAAAATATGCTAGATACTAAATTCTATATGAAGAACAATGCAAAAAGAACCAATATCAAACCTTTCATGGTTACGCAAGAAAAAAAATTTGAAGTTAGGGTTAAAAAAAGGGATTTTTATGAACCCTAAATTCAAGAAAAATGTCAAAGTTGAATCAAAACCAAAACGAAATTTGTATGAATGGTTTGACAATGTTTCTAAATGTCCTAAGATACAATGTGATTTTTTTTGGAATTTTTAGAAATCTAAATGATATTTTAATTAATTAATTTCTATTAATTAATTAAAATAAATATTAAAATATGTTTTAAATGATTTTTTAATGTAAAAAATAAAAATAAAAATGTTTTTGGGTGAAGAAAAATATTTGAAGTCAAAATGCAGAAGAAAAATATTTTTTGGAATTTTCTAAGTATTTTAAATAAATTAGGCAAAATAAATGGATAAAATGGAAATAAAAATGAATTAAAGGGAAAGTATGCCGATCTAAGGACTGAGATTCAAACTCACAGGGGAAGGGTTGACTGCGCGCGTGATTGTGTGGTCCAGATCACTCCTGGATAATAAATCCTAATTAATTTAATTAATTCAGTTTAGGGTTTAATGACTCAATCTCAGTCATCCACGCACGCGGGTAAAACACATCCTACAGCCATTATTCAAACTGGACACTAAACCCTAATTAGAACCCTAATTACTTTCAGGTGACCGGAGCTAAGCTCCGGTCATCTTCTCCGGCCAGCCAAACGTGATATCTCACTCAAAACGTAAAATAAACTCATCAAACTCTCCAGAAATGATCCTCACCTCACTCTAAACAATAATCAACCAACAAATTTCATTTATTTCACATGAACAGCAAGATTCGAAGCAAAACGAAAAATCAAACAGAAATTTCAGAAGCTTGTGAAATGCTCAATACGCAACCATTTTAAATTTTAAAGACATCGGCATGATCAGTGAATCATAAGGAATCATTCAAGAACTTAAAATTGCATTTTTGGAAAAATAGTTCTTGAGGTTACCTGAGCTTGAGCTTTCTCAGTTTGGAGCTTTTGGACCTCCTCTCTTGTGCAAACCCACTCCTCTTGACCTCTTGATTAAGTTGCAATGCTTGGAAGGAGCTTAGAATGGCTGGAATGAAGGCTTGCAACTCAACTGGCTAGAAATCGTGTTTGTGTTTGGCTGGCTTTTGGGCTTGTTTGATGGTTGGTTTGTGTTCTAATGATGATGGTAAGTTGAATGGTGATGTTTGTTTGGAGTTTTTGTGGCTGAGCAGAGTGTTTCGAAAGCTTTTTCTTTTAGGGTGATTTTGAGAAACTTAGAGATTCTGACGTTTCAGCCTTGTGTGATGTATGTTATGAGTTGCTTTTGATCCACATAACAAACTTTGATAGGTCAGAAGAGTTGTTGTGGCCTATGGTGATTGGTATGGGCAAGTTGCCAAAATGTCAACATAACTTGTACTTGAGGTATGGGCTCATGTTGCAGCTGGTTTTTGGCATGTCCTGGCTCAGCAAAGATCAAGGAGAACCATGGAAAATGTTTTGTGGTGATTCAGCAAGTGTATGAGAGGTTTTGTGCCCTTTTGCAAATTTGAAGAGTTTTGGCCCCTTTTGAATTTCTTGAAGTTCAAGGCATGAAATGAGATGATTCTTTGGGAATTTTTGGTCACAAAGCAATGCATTATGTTTGTATGTTACTTAGAGAGTGATTAGAGGTCACAAAATGACTTGGTTTGTGAAATTGAAAAAAATCCTCTTTGGTGTGAAAGTGAAAATTATGTGATTTTTGCCAACTTTGACAAGCCATAACTTGAGTTCTATAATGAATTAGAACTTTTTCTTGTACTTTTTGAAAAGGGAATGATCCAATCTACAACTTTCATGACCAACAATTTTTCATTTGAAGAATTTTTGGTTGAGAAAGAGGAGGTTGAAAAACTTTCCCAAAATGGAAAGTTTCCATTACAAGTCATTTCCATTTTTGGCAACTTTTGGTTTAGCTCAATTTCCTTCAATTTTGTGAACTTCCAAGCACTTCAATGATCAAATAAAGATCATATAACTTCAATTTGATGAAAAATCCTCTTTGGTTCCATTGTTGGGGGCCTCAGATGCCCTGATTTTGCTCGGACTTGCACAAGAAGTTACCCAGTGAACATATGACTTCCACAATGAATTTCTTCATCAAACTTGGTACACATGAATTTCTTCATCAAACTTGGTACACATGATCATCAAACTATGGCCTCTGAAACCAAAACCCTAATTTCAGGTCATCTGTGCAGTGAAACTCTAGCTCTGCTTCCATGCTTTCCATGTTCTTGTGATTTCTTGACTTCCTTGATCTTTGAGGGATATGTTATGATGATAGAACACACATTGAACCTCTTAGAATGATTGGAAGCCTTTGGAGTGGCTCAAATGGATCCTTGGATTGCTCAGATCATAAACCCTAGATGCAGATGAACTTGAATTAATGCAGTGAAGCAAAAATGCCATATGATATGATATGCCTAAACTAATGCAAAATATGAAAGACGACAAGCCATGGTGTGAAATTGGTGAGGGAAAATTTGGGGTGTTTACAGCTGTCCCTATTCAAGCATGAGTTAGCTGTGTAGGATGTAAGCGACGTGCTTAACAAACAAACAAGATAACTTGTGGTTGAATACCAAAGACAGTCCAAAATTTGCACTCACTGGGGAGAAGAAGAAAAGGGATATAAATTGTAAAAGAAAGTATAGTATGATCATAAAATGCGGGCGATGAAGGACGACCATCGAGCAGAGGATGACTATTGGGGATAAAGCAATGACGGGGACGACTGACAAGCTGGGGAAATAAAGAGATCATTATGGGGACATCCATCAAATAAAGTAACAAGGTTCTCTGGGGATTAAAGTAAAGGCAGTGATGGGGATGGCCATCAGGTTTGCAAAGTAAGGTAAACAACGATGGGGACGGCCATCGGTTCAAAGAATAAATGAAATAATGATGAAGAACGGTCATCAAAGGTGAAGGACGATCACCTAGCAGGGGGCGGCTGCTCTTTATCACGACATAGGACGAATGTCGGATAGAAAAGGGTCGACAATGAGGACGGCCATCGGATAAGCATGATGAAGGACGATCATCAAGAGGTGAAGGACGATCACCTAGCAGGGTACGGATGCTCTCAGGGTTTATCATGACATAGGACGAATTTCAGATAACAAGATCAACGATGGGGACGGCCATCGGATAAAATGATGAAGGACGATCATCAAAAGGTGAAGGAAGATCACCTAGCAGGGTATGGCTGCTCTCAGGGTTTATCATGACATAGGACGAATATCAAATAATAAGATCAACGATGGGGACGGCCATCGGATAAAATGATGAAGGACGATCATCAAAAGGTGAAGGACGATCACCTAGCAGGGTACGACTGCTAAATATCACGACATAGGACGAATGCCGGATAGGAAAGAGTTCCAATAATGGAGACTTCGCTGGGGAAAGGTTGAGGGACGGTCATCCAAAGGTGAAGGACGATCACCTGGCATGGTACGGCTGCCGAAAGTATCACGACATAGGACAAATGTCGGATAGAAGAAAAGTTGTTCTGCTGGGGAATGGTAAACACGGACGAATGTTTACGCTTTCTAGAATAAAAAGGATATAAGTGTTTGACACTGTGTATAGATTAAAGATGCAGACGAGCATCCTTAGGACCATGATACAGACGAGTATCAGTAGAAACAAATGTTGGCGCATGTTCAGAGATGATGGTACGGACGAGTACCAACTGGTTAACAAAGAACACAGACGAGTGTCGAATCTGTGGGGAATAAGCGTATATGCAAGATATGGACGAGTATCTGTATAAGTATGAACAAGTATTTGTGAAGTATGAGCAAGACACGGACGAGTGTTCAACTTGCTGGGAAAAGTTTGACACGGACGGGTGTCAGAAGAGAAAGTGTATAAGTTATGAACAAAAATTAGTATATAAGAGTGAAAAAGGTGTTTCGGCGACCTGCGGGGATAAGATGACACAGACGAGTGTCGCAAGGAGTATATTATAAACAAGTACTTGGTTAACCGTGTTGGGGAAGGGTGACACGGACGGGTGTCAAGGGAGTGTATAGGTATCTGTATTCAAACAGGGTGTTTGTGGCTTATATCTGCAGGGGAATGATATGACACGGACGAGTGTCAAGAGATATATATGAACATGTATATGTGTTAGAGAGTAAAAAGGGGGCGCTTTGGCTTTTATTTGTAAGGGATGTGAGCTTTTATATACATTGCTGATGAGATACTGAGGGTATTTGCAGGCGAATGGCTTGAACCTGGCTTGTAATCATGCAAATGTTTGATTTTTTCCGTAATGCTCCGTATTAGATGGAATGTTACGCTTTGTGGGGAAAGATGATGTGAATGCTATGATTATGCAAAAGAAACCGATTCGGGATTCAGATCCCGCTGCCCTGAAGATCTCTGGCTGATCTGCTTGGAAGGATATCCCAGCTGGGGATGAGATCATTGGTAGATATGATAAGATATGTGGTTCTGCATGGGGGAATAAATTACTAATAGATCTATCCAGTAAGGAGAAAACCCAGTTGGGGATGAGGAAGCTTCCATCACTTTGTTGTGTGAGAATTTCAGGCATTGCTCTTCTGGGAAGGGTTGGAACTCTGTAGGGAGATACGTTTGAGATGCTCCTTTTGAGTATATCTGTACTGGGGATGAGGAAGTTTTGACAACATTTCTGGGGAAAAGCATTTCAGATACTGCTTGGGGAGAGGGTATGCTAGGGACGTGTGCTTGGCATGCCCCATGCTGTGTATTTGAATACCTACAATCCTGTTAAGGCAAAGAAATGCACGAGTATCCCGAGGTATCCCTTACTGGATTCCGTCATAGGAGTTAGATATTCCTGGAAGTAAGATTATTTCCTGCAAGCATTTATTAAGAATGGCACATTTGTTTTATGCAAATATTGTATCTTGGATATTAGACATTTTGCAAACGAAACAAAAATGTGCAAGAAGAGGTGTGACTGAAAATCTGATTTTATTAATCAGGGTGCCCTGAATTGGCAAATACAGTCAAAGAAACAGATCCCCTGAAATGAGGAGATTGTTACAAATTGAGAAAAGTAAAAGTGCTGGCAATGTTGACGACGCTTCGGTGAGCTTCCTTTGCTATGACCCGTATGACCTTGACGCTCTTCTCATCTTGCTGTTTGACGAAGGTTGATTCTGACCGATGATTTAACCTTCTGAAGCTTGCCATGTTGTAAGTGATACAGACGAATTCAGAATGCAGTTGTTTGCTTATTCCCTTATTTTGCGTGGATCGCCCTTTCGGGTTTTCAATCCACCGGGATACCCATTTTTGCCTGAGCTGTCCAATGCGGCTTTTCAACTCAGCGGGTGTACACATTTTTTTTTAATTTTCCCTTATTTTTTCCCGAGTCTTTTATTCTGTTTTTGACTCGCCAGGATGCCCTATTTTTGCCTGGACTTACATTCTGTTTTTATGTCCAGCGGGTCATTTTATGCGAAGTATTTTTTAACTGCATCTGAATTCACAGGGGATAAGAAATCTTCGCCATCCGTAGTATTGAGCATCAGCGCTCCACCAGAGAAAACTTTATTTACTATGAATGGACCATCGTAATTCGGAGTCCACTTTCCCCTGTGGTCTGTATGAGGAGGAAGAAGTCTTTTCAGCACATGATCTCCTACTTGGTATTCCCAAAGCCTGACTTTCTGATCGAAGGCTTTCTTCATTCTTTATTGATATAGCTGCCCATGACAGATTGCATCTAATCTCTTCTTTTCGATCAGATTCAGTTGATTGTACCGAGAACGGACCCATTCTACTTCATTCAACTTTACATCCATCAGTACCCTTAAGGAAGGTAGTTCAACTTCGACAGGTAGGACTGCCTCCATACCATACACAAGTTGATACGGTGTTTCCCCAGTAGACGTTCTGATTGAGGTATGATACCCATGCAGGGCAAATGGTAGCATTTCATGCCAATCTTTGTAAGTAACCACCATCTTTTGCACAATCTTCTTGATGTTTTTGTTAGCTGCCTCAACAGCGCCATTCATCTTTGGCCTGTAAGGAGAAGAGTTGTGATGTTGGATTTTTAAGTCCTTGCCATCATTTTGTTGTTCAAATTGGAACCATTATCAGTAATGATTCGCTCGGGAACTCCATATCGACAAATGATGTCTCTTTTCAGGAATCTGGCTACCACTTGTCTGGTGACATTCGCATATGAATCTACTTTGACCCATTTGGTGAAATAATCAATGGCTACCAGGATGAATCTGTGGCCATTTGAAGCATTCGGTTCAATCTTTCCAATCATGTCAATGCCCCACATGGCAAAGGGCCAAGGTGAAGACATCACGTTCAAAGGATTCGGAGGCACATGCACTTTATCTGCTTAAATCTGACATTTATGACACTTCCTGGCATAGGCACAACAGTCTGCATCCATTGTGATCCAGTAATAACCTGATCTTAACAATTTTTTTTGCCATTGCATGTCCTCCAGCATGGGTACCGAAAGAACCTTCATGTACCTCGTGCATTAGTAAGTCTGCTTCTTTCTTGTCAACACATTTGAGAAGAACCATATCAAAGTTTTGCTTGTACAAGGAACCATCAACATTAAGGAAGAAACTACCAGCCAGCCTTCTTAATGTCTTCTTATCATTGGATGATGCCCCATGTGGGTATGTCTGATCCTCTAAGAAACATTTGATGTCATGGAACCAAGGCTTCTCATCTTTAGCAATGTCCATAGAGAATACGTATGCTGGTCAGTCTAATCTGGATACCGGAATCCGAGGCACATAATTGGCAGTCTGAACCTTGATCATGGAGGAAATGGTAGCTAAAGCATCTGCGAACTGATTTTCGTCTCGAGGGATGTACTCAAGTTTGACTGTTGTGAAGAAAGTCAATAATCTCCTCGTGTAGTCACGATATGGAATCAGATGCTCTTGGTGAGTGTACCATTTGCCGTTGGTCTGATTTATTACCAAAGCTGAATCTCCGAATACAGTTAAAGTCTTGATCCTGAGGTCAATGGCTTCCTCAAGACCCATGATACATGCTTCGTATTCAGCTTCATTGTTAGTGCATGCAAAGGTGAGTTTCGCCGAGAAAGGCATATGAACTCCTTTAGGTGTAATGAGCACTGCACCAACCTTGCGACCATTCATATTAACAGCCCCATCAGACATCATTGTCCATTATTCTTCTAGGTCAGGCCCTTCAGTGTGAAAAGGCTCTTCATGATCTTTTGCTTTCAGGAACATGATGTCTTCATCAGGGAAGTCAAATCTCATAGGCTGGTAATCATCAATGGGTTGCTCAGCTAGATAGTCAGACAATACACTGCCTTTGATGGCCTTTTGAGATGTGTACTGAATGTCAAACTCTGTCAGAATCATTTGCCATCTTGCAACACTACCGGTAAGCGCTGGCTTCTCAAATATGTACTTGACGGGGTCCATCTTTGAGATCAATAAAGTAGTGTGAGTCAACATATACTGTCTTAGTCGGCGAGCAGCCCACGCTAAAGCACAGCAAGTTTTCTCGAGCAGTGAATAACGTTGTTCATAGTCGGTAAAGTTTTTGCTTAGGTAGTATATTGCATACTCTTTTCGACCAGACTCGTCATGCTGGCCCAACGCACACCCCATTGATCCTTCTAATACTGTCAGATACATTATCAAAGGTCTTCCTTCAACTGGAGGCATAAGAATTTGGGGGTTCTTGTAGGTACTCCTTGATTTTGTCAAAAGCCTTCTAACAATCTTCGTTCCACCTGACCGTTTGTTCCTTTCTTAACAGTTTGAACAGGGTCTCACAGACCGCAGTAAGGTGAGATATGAACCTTGATATGTAATTCAATCTACCTAAGAATCCCCAAACCTATTTTTAAGTCCTAGGTGCAGGCATCTCTTGAATGGCTTTGACTTTGTCAGGATCAACTTCAATTCCCTTTTCACTTACGATGAATCCCATTAGTTTACCGGAGCGCACCCCGAATGTACATTTTTTGGGGTTTAGCTTCAACTGATACTTCCGCAGACGCTTGAACAATTTCAGCAGATTTACCAGAATGTCTTCTTCAGTGAGGGACTTGGCAATCATGTCATCCACGTAACATTCAATTTCTTTGTGGATCATTTCGTGGAATAACGTTACCATAGCCCGTTGATAAGTTTCCCCGACATTCTTCAGTCCGAAAGGCATTACCTTGTAACAAAAAGTGCCTCAAGGTGTGATGAAAGTAATCTTCTCCATGTCTTCGGGTGACATCCTGATCTGATTATACCCGAAAAAACCATCCATGAAGGAAAACACCGAGAACTGAGTTGTGTTGTCGACCAATACATCAATGTGAGGTAATGGGAAATCATCCTTCGGGCTAGCTCTATTCAGATCCCGATATTCCACACACATCCTTACTTTGCTATCCTTCTTAGGAACTGGTACAATATTAGCGACCCACGACGGGTAACTAGTTACAGTAAGGAAATCGGCATCCCACTGTTTTTGTACTTCTTCTTTAATCTTCATGGCCATATCTGGGCGAGTACGGTGTAGCTTTTGCTTTACAGGAGGACAGTCTTCCTTCAAAGGCAACTTGTTTATAACAATATTAGTATCCAGACCCGGCATGTCTTGATAGGACCAAGCAAAGACGTCAACGTATTCTCGAAGCATGTCAATGAGTTGTTCCTTCACTGAATCTTACAGACCGACCCCAATCTTCACTTCTTTCAAGTCTTCTTCGGTACCAAGATTAACTGTCTCAACTTCCTCCTGATGAGGAGTAATCACTTTCTCTTCTTGCGTCAACAACCTGGCTAACTCTTCAGGTAGCTCATAATCTTCTTCAACCCCTTCATCAACTTGATTAATTGGATTGTCGAAGTCATACAAGGTCATATCAGTGCTGTTGTTGGTGCAATATGGAGGATAATCTCTGCAAGGGTTGAGATTGGTTCGTTTTAGTGACCAATTTTAATCTTGTTTTAGAAAAAGTGAAAATGAAGTTATTTATTTTGAAAACATTGCCATTTTATTGTTTTGTACAAAAATGAAAAATGAAAAGACAGTGAGCAAAAAAGAGACCCGTTTGCAAAAGATGTCTGATATTCATTGATTAATCATTTGCACAAAATTACAATATGGTCCTATTACAAAATGAGTCCTGACACCTTGGGCAAGATGCAGGACTTGATGCATGCTAAAAAGACAGGAAATAATAATTACTCTGCAGGAGTAACCCTTATAATTTCCTGGGAAGACCAGTTAAGGACATGGTTCCCTGGGATCCTTGGACGTATCCAGCTCTCCAAGTTGCGTTCATCTTCCGCCTTGTCTTCCAGATTGTTAACAGCATCTGGGGTGAGCATCCCCTCACTGACAAACTTGGGCTCTTTGGCAGCCTCTGATTGATCTTGTCAGAATGGTCTGTAACCCAAACCGAATCTATCTTCCTTCTTTTCCACTAGCAGCAGCTTGCCTCAACCTTGAGCATTACCGTCTTCAACAACCTTTCAGGCTTGCTGATAAGAGATGATTGAAGTACGCATCTTGTCCTCCTGGGATGCAGCCAATACTCCAGTAGCCTCATTAACATTTAGGGCCTTAAACCCTTGGCTCATTGTCTCATGGATTTCACCATCCATCTCAATATACTTGTATGTAGCCAGGTGGCTAACAAATATGTCTTCCTCACCACCGATTGTGATAATCTGTCCTTCCCATTCATACTTCAGTTTCTGGTGAAGGGTGGACGTTACCGCGCCTGCGGCGTGAATCCAGGGTCGACCTAGCAAACAGCTGTATGCCGGCTGTATGTCCATCACATAGAAAATGGTCTTAAATACTTGTGGACCGATTATCACTGGAAGCTCCACCTCTCCAAGAACAGATCTCTTGGAGTCGTCAAAAGCCCTAACCATAAGATTACTTGGCCGGAGAGCTATCCCATCATATTCTAGCTTGACAAGGGCTTTCTTGGGTAAGACATTGAGTGAGGACCCAGTGTCTACGAGAACATGAAATAAGACAGCTCCTTTTCACTCCAAGGTTATATGCAAGGCCTTGTTGTGGAGACGTCCTTCTGTTGTCAAATCAGCATCAGTGAAACCTAGCCCATGGCTAGTATTGACATTTGACACTATTGTTTCCAGCTGATTCATAGTGATCTCTTCTTGCACGTAGGCAGCGTGCAGAACTTTGAGAAATGCATCCCGATGGGCTTTGGAACACAACAACAGTGATAGGATTGAGATCTTTAAAGGAGTCTGGTGGAGCTGGTCCACAACTTTATAGTCACTTCTCTTAATAATCCTCATAAACTCATCCACATCTTGATCGAAGGATGATTTATGGGTTTCTTTCGGCGTAGATTCTTCCGGTATCACACTCTTACCTTTGGCTTTGGCAACAGCCTCTGCCTCAGTGTTGGTTCTAGGGACTTGTGATGCGAAGAGACGTCTGCTTCGGGTGAAGCCTCCGCCTCCCCCAACATTGTCCACTTGGGGAGTGAGAACTGGAGAATCAAGAAGGACTTTTTCTCCGTTGCAGTATAGATCAGCACCATAATGCCATGGTATAGCACTGTCTTTATCATATGGGATTGACCCGGGCACCGTGATAGTGACTGGGCTCACTGCAGCAGATGTTGGGACTATAATAGTCTGCGGATCATAAAAAATAGTAACAGAACCTCTGGTGGATGTTGGTGGAGGTGAATTGAAGCTTTGTTGAGATTATTGTTGATGTTGTTGAAAGTTGTTGGAATTCGGGACCGTTGTCGGGTCATAATAAATTGTGATAGTAGAAACATCATTGTTGGTTGTTGAAGTTGTAGTAGCCGGTGCAAATGAATTGTTGTGTGTTGAAGTGACAGATGGAAGGATTGCTGAAGTTGTAGCTGAATCAGTTGGAACAATGGTTGTTGCATTTGTAGAAGGATCTGTAGAAGATTCACTTGTTATTGTCAAAAGGGTTGTTGGTGTTGTAGAAGTTGTGGTTGTAATTTGCAGAATGCCTTCATTAATCAAGTCATTGATGCCTTTCCTCAAGCTAGCACACCCATTCTCAGAAAGTTTGCATAATTCACAACAGGCCTCACAACCTGGGAACACTTGGCACTTTAAAAGTTGGGCTTTAACCTCTGCCAGAGGTGTCTGAATACATGCAATATCTTCTATTAAACTCATGGGTGAGTCATCCTCTACAGCATTAATCCTTGGCCCATTGTGGCTTGGCATAGGATTCTTCATTACATTGGGAGGAGGTGCAAAATTCAGGGCTTTTGAATCTACCAGATACTGAACCTTCATATACAGAGCCCTGCATTTTTCCATAGAATGACCAGGTGCGTTAGAGTGAAAAGCACACCTATCATTGACATCATAGTTTCTAGGAAGGTTTTGAGGATCAGGTGGAGCCAATGTCCTCAACTTAACAAGATTGAGCTTTAGGAGTTGTGGCAGCAGTGTAGCGTATGGCATTGGAATAGGGTCAATCACCCTGTTGATTTGAGATAGCCGCTGTTGAAAAGGGCGTTGTTGATTGTTGTTATTGTTGTTGTATGATCTCTGTTGAGGAAATTGTGGTTGTTGCAGAAAGTGTTGCGGTTGTTGAGTATACTAAGGAGGTGGAGTAGGGATAGTAACAGTGTCGCTCCCAAAGATTTACATCCCGGTACAAGCGCAAACGGTCGGCGAAAGAGGACATGAAGATGAACTGAAAAGAGTCTCCAGCTAGGCATTTTTATCCCGAAGGAAAGGTAATGCTGCATAAACCTAAGTAAAGATGGATAAGACGGTTGCGAACCAAAGAAACTGAGAAAGGTGGTTGGTTACAACCTGGGAAGGTATTAGCACCCAGATTGTCCGTCGTACTCGACGAGATCCACGCTTAAAAGATTTGTGTTTAAAGGGGTAGTGTCAGTGCTATTTTGTGTGCAAAAGCTGGAAAAGAATGCAAGTGTCAGTGCAAAAGAAATGTGAAGTGAGATGAAAAAGTGTCAGTGCAGAGAAAGAATATGAAGCTCAAGACTATGAGGCTTAAAGAATAATGCTGGAAGAGGGGGGGGGGTGTACAGAGACTTTTGTTTGATAACTGTTAAGTTATGCCTACGTATCCTCTCGTGCAATGAGGAAGTCAGAACACCGTAGTTCGACTCAAAGAGACTGGAAAATAAATTGACTTGTGAACTGCTCACTTATCTATGCTCAAGTGTATGACCTGTCTGGCTCAGGTGCAAACTGTCTTGAATTAGACGGAAGAAGCGAGTTCTCGTTTGTGAGTGAATGAGCTGAGAAAAGAATCCCGGAGGATACGATTATTGTTTGTTTTTGGTATTTTCAATCTTTTATTGCTTTTTGAGTTTGTCATAAGAAAATGAGCTTAAGCCTAAACCAAGGGTTAGTAAACTCATCACATCCTCCCTCTGATTAGGGGTAATGAGAATACCTTAAGTATGAAGTAAACACCTTATACTTAATCAGCATGATGTAGGATTAAGATCATTAACCTACTTGCCATTATTTAGATGTTTTTGGTGTTTTTGTTTAGTGTTAAGTAATGAGTTTAAGCCATAATCAAGGATTTAATGGACCCGTTACACCATCCTAATAGAAGGATGATAGGTGAGAACATTTAAGCTGAGAAAGGCTCCTCAACTTAATCCATGATTAGGGATTAACCTCATGACAAAACAAAGCCTTTATTAAAGTGGATTTTAGTTAATGGTAAGGTTAAGAAGTGGATTTTATGGTTTGTAAGACAACTTGAGGGGGACTTGTCCATTAATACTAGGGTTAGTCTTTCTTAACCAATTAAGGAAGAATTAGAACCCTAATACAAGGCCCAAGTTACAAGCTTGATGTCTTAGTGATTATTAGATGGATTGATTAAAGGATTTAAACACATTAAGGGTTTAACACTTAGGATTAAAGTTATACACTCCA